>OU898279.1:160813648-160992699 GCA_918026665.1 Diabrotica balteata | reverse complement strand
AGTCTAAAAGAAAATTTGCAATAGCATCACTTAATATTTTTTTGTAGGTTTTTGTCTAGAATTAGCAGAAAAGGAGTAAAAAAGAAAAAAATAAGTTTAAAATACAATAAAAGTACATTAAAAATATAGATCAAAAGAAACATGAAACGAAGAGGTTTTGTGATTGTTATAGAATGATTGTTTAATCCATATTATTAGTATGTACTTACTTTGTAAAAAATTAATATTAAAATTTATTTATATATTATTCTAAGATTATAAATATTTAACATAATACAACCAATTGAATTCTTACAGATAAAATCATGAATCAGCAACAAACCCGCTTGCCCTTGATAATAACCTGCGAAATTGATTACGCGATTTAATATAGCTCCATGAATTTTTATCACGAATATTTTGAAGTGACAATATTTTTTATGTTGTCTAGGTAAGTTCCATTGGTGCGAAAAAATCGGTAGTTGCGAAGTTATAATCGCATTTACTCCAGTTTAAATTTAGGTGTGATGTCAAATCGTTAAAATTTTTTACGTGATATAATTTGCCAGACACGTATCTTTCTTCTCTCTGATAATTTTAAATATTTTGAATTATTGTTATTTTTTATATATGTCAATCTACAGCGGGAAGAGTGTTGTGGGGTGGTCTTAATTATGTTTCCTATAATTTTACCCATTTACTCGTTTAATTGTTTACCTTTCACTTTTTTGATAATTTTTTTTGTTCTATATGACCTTATTCTTCTATACCTTGCGCACCATTAGCAGACAAGGTATATAAAACCATTTTGTTACGTTTTGTGACTATGATAAATTCTGCCAATGAAATTTAATACATATTTTTCAATCAAGCGATCCCTATTAACATTCTGCAATAAAATAAGCCTAAACCTTCATATAATATGTTTTATTTAGAAAAGCCATTATTTTCCAGATACAAAACTATCAACGAAAACCCATACAGGCGTCCTGGGATGCTGAAACTATGCGCACGGCTCTAGAGTTCGTAAAAATGGTGGTAAAACACGCGAAGCTGGAAGAGGATTCATTATTCCAGAATCTTCTAGTCGAAAATGTAAGAAATATGTTGATGATGGATTCCCTCGATCAAAACCAGTTAATAGAGCAGGGTTTGAAGATGACATAATTATTTCATGATTTGACCAGACACTAGATAAAAGGCGTGTATTCTCATTTGCAAATCCTAGTCATAGTAAACATACTTTTAATGCTCACGTACAAAGACTGGTATTTTAACTTTCTAAAGAGAAATCCATACATTTCGCTAAAAAAATCCTGAACCCACCAGCATAAATAGTATCTCGGCTTTTAATAAAGAGGAAGACCAGAGTTTTAACATTGATGAGAACGGAATTACCACCGTACAAAAGTCTTGCCAAAAACTGGGATTTAAAGGTGTCAAACAGTTTGTAGGAAAAAAATCCAGGGTAAGAAGGAAGACAGATACAATTATTTACTGATTCAACGCATCAGGCACCTGTTAAATTCCACCAGTGTTTATCTTTCCAAGGCTGAAGTAGCGAAGATCTTTTTTATGAATGGCTTCAACATTTTAAAAATACCGTAAAACCGTCGAAAGATGATCAGTTATTTTGATTTTGGACAACCACTACAGTTACATTTCTCTTCTTATATTAATAATCGTAGATATTATGGTATTTCTCTTTTAACAATGCCTCCTCAAACTTCGTACAAGCTCCAACCATTGGATATAACTTTTTTGGTTCTCTCAAAGGTAACTCAGTATGACTCAGGTTTTCAAGCACCTGGCATCTGGCCTTTCCTTCTTCTTAAGGTGCCTTCTCCATTACTGAAGGTTGGCTATAACTACAGCAAATTGCTCTCTATCTTGAGCTGTTCTTAGTATCGCATGTGTGTCCATGCCTGTCCAGTCTCTTATGTTCTTCAACCAGGAGCATTTTCTTCTTCCTGGACCTCTTCTTCCTTCCACTTTCCCTTCCATTATAAGTCGTAGGAAGTTGTATTTTTCTCCTCTGTAGATATGTCCTAAATAACTCGTTTTTCGGTTTTTTACAATATTTAGGAGTTCTCTGTCAGTACCCATTCTTCTTAGCACCTCGTTGTTGGTCACGTGCTCTGTCCAAGAGATCTTCAGCATTCTTCGAAAAACCCACATCTCAAAGGCTTCTATACGCCTCATACTTGTAATTCCGAGAGTCCATGTTTCCACTCCGTATAGCAATATGGAATAAATAAACGTTTTTACAAATTGGTATCGGATGTCCAACGATAACGTAGAGTTTATTAGAAATTTTTTCATTCGCTGAAATGCGGACCTAGCATATTCTATACGAGCACGTATTTCGACCTCGTGGTCAAGATCGTTTGTTATCCAGCAACCAAGATACTGGAATCTTTGTACTGGTTCTATATGTTTGTTATAGATACGAATATTAATGTCGACATTTGGTGTACGTGTAACAGCCATCACTTTTGTTTTATTTGTGTTTATATTTAGTCCCAAGCTATCTCCCTCTCTGGTTATGACATTCAAAAGTCGTTGTAAACCCTCAGCACTGTCCGCAATAATGACGGTGTCGTCTGCGTATCTTAAGTTGTTTACGTATTCTCCGTTGATTTTTATTCCTTCTTCAATATTTTCGAGGGCATTTTGAAAGATCTTTTCGGAATATATATTAAATAACAGTGGAGAAAGTACACAGCCCTGACGAACTCCTCTTTTTATTGGCAATTCTGCTGTCAGACGATTGTCTATTTTGATAGATGCCATTTGATCCCAATATAGTTTTTTAATAAGTGCTACAGTGTTATGGTCTATACCATGTTGTGTTAGGGTTTCTATGAGTTCTGTGTGTTTAACTCGATCAAACGCTTTTTCGTAGTCGATAAAACAGAGAAAGACGTCTTTTCGCTGATCTCGGCATTTTTGTAGTAATACCTGGAGGCCAAATAATGCCTCCCTTGTACCAAGCCCCATACGAAATCCAAATTGATTGTCGCTAAGGTTTCTTTCGCATTCTCTGTATATTCGTTGATGTACAATTTTGAGTAAAATTTTCAGAAAATGGCTCATCAGGCTAATTAATCTGAACTGTGAGCATCTATTTGCTTTATTTTTCTTGGGTATAGGTATAAATGTCGATCTAAGCCAGTCTTCTGGGAAGATTCCAGTGGTATATATTTTGTTAAATAATATTGTTAATGTCTGAAGATTTTCTTCATTGATGAGCTTTATCATCTCTACGTATATTTCATCTGGACCTGAGGCTTTTCGTGACTTTGCCGTATTGATTGTTTTTGTAACTTCAGATGTTAATATATCAAGTATTGTTTCTTGTACTATATTCATTTGTGGTTCTGTTCTCTCGTCATCAAACAGATCTTCGATGTATTTTTCCCACATGTCTCCTACTTCTTCTGGACTAGATACTATTTCGTTGTTATCATCTACTAAAGTTGTTGTAGTGATTTTTTTCTTCATATTTGTGACTTCCTTAATCTTTTTGTAGGCATTAAAGTAGTCATGCTTTTTTAGTAAATGTCCCAGTTCCTCACACTTGCTGCTCATCCATTCTTCTTTGGCTTTCCTAATTTTGTTTCGGATGATTCTCTGGGTTTCTTTATATTTTTCTACATTACGATTTTTGTAAGATCGCCTTATGTCCATCAGTTCTAGGATTTCTTCTGTCATCCATGTATTCTTTGTTTTTCTGGTGCTGTCTTGTAGTTGTTCTCTTTGTATAGTTGTCATCGTTGTTTTGAAGGTGTGCCAAATACTTTCTATTGTCTCTTCTGCTTCCGCGGGGGTTTCACTGAACTTTTCTTTGAGTGTATCATTGAGTTTTTTCTCTATTTCTGCCTGTACTATTGGGTCTTTAAGTTTTTCTAGGTTAGGTTTTATATTCTTTCTGTATTTGATTTTTTTTAGTCTAATTAAAATTTTACCAACAACAGGATTGTGGTCGGAACCGATGTCCGCCCCGGGATATGTTTTAACTCCCTTGATTCCATTTCTATAACGTTTCTCAATTAATATATAGTCAATCTGGTTTCTTATTATGCGGTTTCGATTATCGCCAGGTGCTTTCCATGTATATAACCTTCTTTTGGGTTGTTTAAACCAGGTGTTTGCGATCATTAGATTTTCTTCTTGGCAAAATTGGACCAGTATTTCTCCTCTATCATTTCTTTGGCCCAAACCAAAGTTTCCTACTACGTCTTCGGTCCGCCCTTCACCTACTTTGGCATTAAAATCTCCCATAATAATGTTTACAGCATTTTTCTTTGTGATCTTCATTAGCTGCTTGATCTCTTGGTAGAATTCTCGTACTTCTCTTTCTGGTTTTTCTGCTGTAGGAGCATACACTTGAATAAGGTTAATATTACGAGGAGTGGTATTAATTTGCAGCATAGCTACTCTATCAGATATAGGTATAAAGTTCTTTATACATTTACTGCTTTTCTGGTCAACTATAAATGCCACTCCGTTATAATGATGAGGATCGTCGTTACCAGCATAGTATATCACATGGTTATCGATGTTTGTCTGTCCAGATCCAGGCCATCTAACTTCACTGACTCCGAGAATGTTGACTCCCATTCTTTTCATTTCTTTCACGATGTTATGAGATTTTCCTGGCATATAGAGAGATTTTGCATTCCAGGTTCCAATTTTTAACTTGTAATTTTTGTTTTCCACTTTCGGGTGGTTCCTAGCATTTGTCGTGGGGATTCTTAGCACCCCTTGACCATCTAAGGTCTGCCACGGACTAGGGGCCTTTTGTTTTCCGTAACTTGCCATAGTTATAATATCTTGAGAATTTAGTGTGTTGGTTTCTCCTTGCCTTACACACCGCAGTATTATAACCGATTAAACCAATATCTGATTGTCGCCCATAATTATCTGCTTCCAAACCTGTTAGGAAGTCATTCTTCCCCAGCCTTGGAGTTAGTAATGACATAGCTGCTGCCCTATACCATGTCCTCAGTTGATCCGCGGGTGCTTATTTGGCGAACCTTATTCGCACCTATCCTGTATAATATATACAGGACGTCCCCGATCAGCCATATGGGACGCGCCGTGTCGGGGATGAGGACTTCCCCACCCAGTCTGTCTTTTGCGAAGCGTTGAAGAATCCCTACTTAGTTCAGAACTCTTCCTCCACAAAAGCTGAGACCGGCACGGCTGGCCTTCCAAGAAGATAAATTCACGAGTAATGAGTTTTTAGCCGCAAACTAAGCCTTCAACCAAATTTAAGTGTATAATACAAAAAATTTCTGCAGTTTCAAATACATCCAGCTGCATAATTTTTGAAAATCTAAGTCCGTTTCCTAAACCACTCCAAACAAAAAAGGCTTGCCGGAAAAAATAAAAATCTCTGATATTGTTTAGGAAAGAAAGGCATTATTTAAACAAGCGTAAAAATGGACAAAGGGGCAAAGAGAAAACCTCAAAATTGAAAAAAAGGTACAAAAAAGAAGATTTCTGAAGACAGCAGCTCCGAAGATGTTTCAGAAACAGGACTATGCACTGATGATGAGGCTTTCCTATTATTACGAAAAAAGATTGAAAAATTTTTCCCGTATATTTTTTATACCTTTAATATTTATGTTTAATAAACTACATTTTCCAATTTTTTTTTAAGTTCTATCATTGTATACAGTTGTCCGACATATGCGCACTATTAGCCGAATAGGTAATTGTGCGCATTGTACTAACTGGAAATTTCGCCTCTCACTGTTCTACTGTTTAACCAATCATTAAATACGATCTCTACCAATATACCTAGGCTCTTGAAGTATATCTTCAAAAAAGTTGGAAACTAAAATGTTTTAAGTTTTTGCGATATCCTCAATTGGCCGAGTCTCCTTTGCCTCCGCATGGCCTACAAAGATAAAAAGAGTATGCTTAAAATTCCCAATCTATGAAAACATACCGAGTTTAGCAGCGAACCGACTTTCATCTAGAAAACCACCAATAGTAGGTTACAGACCAACAGCTAACTTCTTCTTCTTTAAATTCCATCTTCTATCGAAGGTTGGAAATCAACATGGCTATGCGGACTCTGTTGACAGCTGCTCTAAAAGTTCTGCAATACTGCATTCAAACCATTCCCTTAAGTTCTTAAGCCAGGATATTCTTCGTCTTCCCACATTTCGCTTTCTTCGGATTTTGCCCTGCATAATAAGTTGTAATAATGCGTATTTTTGCCCTCTCATCACATGTACTAAGTACTCAAGTTTTCGTCTTTTAATAGTTAATATTATTTCCGCCTCATTTCCTATCCTTCAGTTACTTCCACGTTTGACATTCTTTGAATCCATGATATTCGTAGGATTCTTCTGTAACACCAAAATTCAAAAGCGACCAACTTATTCAGATGGACTTCTTTTAGTGTCCACGCTTCCAAGCCATAAAGATGAGTAAGAAACACGTAACATTGAAGTATTCTCAGGTGTGGTTCTAACCTTATATCCCGACAACAAAGAAACTTTTTAAGTTTAATGAATGATGTACGTGCTATTTCAATACGGGTCTTAATTTCTTTGGTTTGGTCTACATCTGATGATATCAATGTTCCTAAGTATTTATAGTTATTAATACTCTCAATTGCAGTATCTTCAATAGTCAATTGGATATTTGCATATGCAGATTTAGTCATGATCATGCATTTAGTTTTCTTTAAATTTATCTTGAGTCCGTACTCATGACAGCGTTCATTAAGGCGCTGCATTACGTTCTGTAAATCATTGTTTTTATTCGTAATTATTACTGTATCGCCTGCAAAATGTAAGTTATTCAAAACTTCTCCATTAATAGATATACCTTCTATTGAGTCTGAGAGCGCTTCTTGAAATACCGCTTCACTGTAGACATTGAAAAGTAGTGGGGACAGCACGCAACCCTGGCGGATTATTTTAACGTTACTTCCAAATTGTACACACTATGAACTGAAAAAGCTTTACCTGAAGTATCCAATCTTATTAAGCCAGTTCAAAAGCCTGATGGTTTTAACCAGCCACGAACCGTATGGAAAAGCCTTAACCGAATTAGAACGGGACACACAACTTACATAAATAGGTAAAACCGTCTGCCCCCAGCTGAGACTGCTGTGCTCCAGATCAAATCATCCAAAACATAGTAAAGGCATGAGAATAATCATATAAACCATCCGTTTCTTCCAATTTTTATCCATAAATACCATAATATTTGTATTAACTTCTGTTATTGGTTTTTACTTCCAATTTCTCTTCAATCTTTGTTTTTACTTCAATGTCTCCTCGTACCTACTCGAATCCACTAGCGAATTTTACAAAAAATTTAAAATTTTAATCTAATATTTTCAAGGCCGTACACTTATCGATTGTGGTAGGATATTTTAAATTAATGAAGTTAAAATACTGTTACTTGTATGTTCGTGGTAAAACATTGTTGGTTTGGAATTAGATGACTGTATATGTATTATTTATTCATTTTTGATGTAAAGGGAATCGATCCAAAACGATTACTAGAGAAATATGGGAATTTGTTAGTATATGTATACCAAGCCACTTGCATTAGAACCATATACATAAGTGTATTATTTCAGTAAACATATTAGTTGCTTCCGATATGGATTCGTTCTGCTTGATAATGTATGGTTTTTATACTCTGGCTACCAGTTTATTAAACTAATGGTCACAATAAAAATTAGATCGAAATGTTCGGTTATATTATCAGAAACCAGGTTTGTAATGATTTAAGTTTAAATAATATGATAACTATAAAAAAAATGATGACAAAAATGGGGCAATTATCAGCGAGAAAGAGGAAATAATGAAAAGGTAGAAGGAGCATTGTCAAGAGCTGTTAAACCCAGAAAAAGACAAAACGAAGATGAGGAAATAATTCACCACAAAGCAGAAGAACTAGTTGAGCAACGAACATTGGAAGAAACAATAAACGTCATAAAACATCTAAAAAATAACAAAGCATCTGACACAGATGGAATAACTGCAGAACTGATAAAGAATGGTGGACATGCGCTATGGAGGCGTATCCATAAACTAATTGACCACATATGGACACTAGAAGTGATCCCAGAAGATTGGAAAGTAGGAATCATACTTCCTATGTACAAAGGAGGAGACAAACGACTCTACAAAATTATAGGGGCATAACAGTTTTAAATGTCGTATACAAGATATTATCGGGAATTATATACAGCCGCCTGGAATCGTTTTCGGAGGAGATGATTGGTGAATACCAATATGGCTTCAGACCAAAGAGGTCCACTATAGACCAAATACATATGTTAAGAGGTATACATGAAAAATGAAATTGAATATTACATACTACCTATTTACAACTTGTATATCGATTTCAAATAGGTGTTTAATGGAGTAAATCGACAAAAAATGTTAAAGCAACTATCTATGCTAAGGATAGCCAATAAGTTGGTTAAACTTATACGAATAAACTCTGGAGGGTTCCAAAGCTACGGTAAGAATAGATGGAGATATGACGCAGGCCTTTGATATTGAAAATGGAGTTACACAAAGTACTGCCTTATCAACAACACTTTTTAATCTAACTTTAAAAGCTGTTTTTCTAACAACAAACAAACAACAAACTGGATATAAACGGCTATATTAATACAAGATTAATGCAAATATGCGCATAATGCCATAATAAGCCGCAACAAAAGGGTATTAAGCGAAAAAGTTATGGAACTAAAACGAGAAGCTGCTACGTATAGTCTATATATAAATAAAAGCACAACAAAATACACAGAGTGCACAAAATCTAATCAACATGAGAATCTGAATGTAGACAACCATGTCTTCAAATATGCCTTCACTTTTCCCAACCTAGGCTCAATAACAAATGACAACAACATCAGTCAAGAAATACAAGCACGGATTCTTAGCGGTAATAAGTGCTTTTATGCACACAAAGACTTAATGAAAAGTAAGTTACTGAATCGTAAGTCTAAGCTTAGAATCTACAAAACAGTAATTAGACCAGTGGTCACATATGGATGTGAAACGTGAACCATCCCAACCACTGATGAAAATTAACTGAGAATATTTGACGTATAATACTAAGGAAGATATTTGGACCAACCCAATGCAGCGATGGTTTGTGGAGAATTAAAATGAACCAGGAGCTGGATGAACTAAGGCTAAGCGCAGATATTGTTAGATTTGTAAAGTCACAAAGACTAAACTGGCTTGGTCACCTAGGAGGAATGCCAGATAATCCAGCTGTAAAAGTAGTCCAGAGATGGAAGCCCCAAGGAAACAGAACAAGAGGAAGGCGTAAAAGATAGATAGACGAGGTAGAGAGGGATCTTAAAACCATGAATATCAGGCAGCGGCGAAGGAAAGTATCCAATAGGGCAGAATGGAAGAAGATTGTTAAGCAGCCAAAACCCACAAAGGATTGTAGCGCCATTAGAAAAAGAAGAAGATAAAAACTGATAGCAAGAACATATATTTTTTCTCTCAAATCAAAACCACTTTTTAAATATTTTTGTAAGATGATCAATAAATAATAATTGATCAAATGAGATACTTACGTTTGAACACTTACTGTAATTGAATTATATTTTATGTTTTTAGTCATTCATTTAATTTTCTTCTTGTAAGTTTTGTTTAATTACAAACTATTTTATACCAGCATCAATTATTACTCTATAATTTTCAAATCAAAATATTCCGAAAACGGTGCACAGTATCGAGTTTTATCAAGAGTACCTTGTTCGTGTAAAATTGAATGATGTTAAGTTTACTTGAAATTTTGATTAATAATTATACTCTTAAAAAAGTTATATTGACTAATACTTAGTACGATCCGTGTAACTAGCGCCCTCTATGAGAATCAGATATAAAAACAAATTAATGGGATGTATAAGCTTAAAAAACATATTAGTATAAAATTTCATTACAATTAATTATTAGCAAATTCCTCGGCAGAATGTAGTAGGATCTGGTTACCAATATTGAAAGAGGAAGTTATTAATAAGAAAATACCAGTATTAGTAAGTCAGTAACATATAGAGGATACATCATTTATGTTTTTTAAATAACGTAACATATAAAATCAGAATTTTGATGTTTGTTGAAGGTAAACTAAATTCACGAACAAATACTTACAGTGTCGGGTAGTATTATGAGGTTTTTTCCTGGTTTTCCCTCATAATTTACTATGGAATCACTAACAGGAGAATTTTACTGTCATCATGTCATGTGTTTGTCTTTTTAAAGACGAATTACATGCTATGATTTTTTTCTGACGGATATTCTCAAGTTAAAGTTGATTTCATGTAATCGAATGAACTATCTTATAAGTAAAGTCGTACCAGGAGCGCAACTCAACAATATTGGCAATATCATTTTAAAGTCGTCTACTTTAAAATGCATAATGTATGTCTAAATTGTCAATATAAATGAGTCAGATAAAATTAAATTATTAGAAGAATTTTTCACTATGTAACAAAAAACAAAATTTGTTTAATTTACTGTTTGTATTTTGAGAACGATTTCCGAAGTGGAAATTGAAACGTCAATAAACGTATTTTTATCTTTAATTGGGGCTTATTCCCAGTTTAATAGTAATTAGTTTACAATGCCACAAGAGAATAGCTCAGAACAATTTCATTACAATGTTGCCAGTAGTTTCGGCAAAATCGTAAAAAATGCGTATTTTTTTTTCTTCAACGCCCTGTATCTTGAAAACGGATGGCGTTACAAAATTTTTTAATCAAACAAACCCCAATTACCTTTTTTTGAATCGCCCTGAATACCACGACTATTTTAAAACTCTCAAGTATACCAATGAGATGGATATAGGTCTAGCACAAATTCTAGGGGAAGCAGAAGAGACGGAGTAATAGTTTTTTTTCAGTTTAAAATATTTTTCAGTTTTGTTAGTGCGAAAAACGTCTATACATTTTTTTTCCTTTTTTCTTTAAAAATAAAGCTAATTTTCTTCTGAATAAAAACCCCAAAATGTAGTTATGATACTTTTTTTAGAAATTTATATAACCGATTAACTTTGAACTCAATTATCTCGAAAGAGTGAATTTGTTTACTCAGAACCTCTGATTCTGGGCCACCCAAACGAAAATCAATGTTTACCTTTTGCGGATGACTAACAAAAAAAAAATATAGAATGGGAAATGGCATAACGCGGCCCAGTTCTCTATATCTTTTTCTCCAAGCAAATTTGTATGCATTTCTCTTTCTAAAAATTAAAAATGAGTTTAGTTTATTCCAAACATGCAAATAATAATAAAGCACGCCTCTGGTGCTACGCACTGACCTTCCTCGCATTATTTATAGTCGACGCGAGTGTATATTGTTTTTAGTTCTTGTGGTGCATATATCAATTAGAGTAATTGGTATACAAGGCATCCAGAGAATCTGGTAGACCATCAAGGACCAGCCAAGGATATCCGGAGAAAATTCTCAGTAGGAGATCTGAACGAATATCCTTCGGAAAGTCTGCAGTTGCAAAATTTTTTATGTTGGAATGAACGTCTACATATTATACTAACAATAGGTATTTTTTATTTTAATGTAAAGGTTTTATCTGCCTTAATTATATTAGACGATTTGGTAATTATTAAGAAAATAGGTTAGTTGTATAATATAGTAGGTAATAATTTAATAAAACTGGTTATCTTAGTAACTCTTAGAGAAAAGTTCAAATTAACAGATGTTTATCTGTATTTCGCATAAGGGTTTCTTCTTAAAAGTACTCAGATAGTACGGTGATGTCTATAGCAAAAAAATAAATACAAAAATAAATAAAGATTTATTATAAAATCCAGTAAACAAACAGTTTTAAAGGCAAAATGTTTTAAAAGTGGGGTTAAAAAAAACAACCAAAGAAACAAATTTCATGACGCAGCCAAAAGTCACATATATTTTGGTCTTGAGCTGATGATGTAGGGCAGTGTGGGTGATTAACGTTGTGGAAATAGATATCTTTTTGACTCCTTAAAATACATTTGTCTCTTATTTAAAAGAAGTGTTTTTTTACTTCAACCGTTTATCTCATTCTTAATTCATTTCATTTCTCTTATTATCACATAGTGTACTCTTTCACTATTTGTATTTCAATTTTAATAAACTTCTTTTTCTTCTTAAGGTGCCGTGCATTTCTGCGTAGGCGTCCACCGTACATCGTCTTGTCAGGTGAGATGTTAAATATAATTCTGTTTTTAGCAGCATTGCGAAGCATTTCATAGCTGTGGATTACTGTCCATTGTCGAATATTGCGCAGAAATGACATTTTTTTACATCCCAGACCTTTCCTACCCTCTACCTTCCCTTCGAGTATCAGTTGCCGTAAAGTGTATCTTTCTCCTCATAATATGTGCCCCAAGTATGCAGTCTTTTTACATAACTAAAAAGTTCCCTATCCTGTAAGCTCTTCTGAGTACTTCCTCATTTCTGACCCTGTCCGTCCATGATATTCTAAGCATTCGACGCAGGCATCACATTTCAAACACTTCAAGTTTAATGAAATCGTAGGCTTCCACGGCCAGAGTCAGAATTATAGTTTATTCGTCTTCCGGGTTTGGACCGTGTCATTTGTGAGTGACCCAAAAGTGGGTTCATCTCGACGTTTCGCTACAATTATATGTAGCTTCTTCAGGAGAAACAAAGAAAAAGAAAACAAAAGAACAGGAAGATGGGTAGTTAGCAACGGTAACTCAGTTACTCAACGCAACCAGAGGCGAATACTAACTACCAAGATGGGCATTTGGTCACAGTAACTCAACTACTCAACGCAGCCAGAGGTGAAAACCAAATGCCAGGACAGGGATTCACGTCCAACAGCTCAGAACACTAACGCGTCGAGAGGCGGGGAGTGAATCCAGGATTCACTCCCCGCCTCTCGACGCGTTAGTGTTCTGAGCTGTTGGACGTGAATCCCTGTCCTGGCATTTGGTTTTCACCTCTGGCTGCGTTGGAGTAGTTGAGTTACTGTGACCAAATGCCCATCTTGGTAGTTAGTATTCGCCTCTGGTTGCGTTGAGTAACTGAGTTACCGTTGCTAACTACCCATCTTCCTGTTCTTTTGTTTTCTTTTTCTTTGTTTCTCCTGAAGAAGCTACATATAATTGTAGCGAAACGTCGAGATGAACCCACTTTTGGGTCACTCACAAATGACACGGTCCAAACCCGGAAGACGAATAAACTATAACACTTCAAGTTTGTTAATTAACTTAGACTTTAACGTCCATGCTTTTTCGTACAAGAGAACAGGCCACACGTAACACGTAAGCATCTTATATCGGAGGTTTGCGATCAGTCAGAAACTTACGAAGCCTCAAAAAAGCATTTCTGGCTTGTTCAACTCTGCTCTTTATTTCATTTTCCTCGTTCAGCAAGCAACTCATGTATTTAAATTGCCTGACCTGTTCTATTTCTTTTCCAGAGACATATATCTTTGATAGAGCGTTGGGTTAATCATTTCTACTTATAATCATTGTTTTTATCTTCTTGATATTTATTTTCAAACCACTAGCTTCACTTGCAAGAGTTAGATCATTTAAAAGGCATTGAATATCTTCGATGTTATTTGCCACTATGGCTGTATCATCGGCATATCTGATGTTGCTAATAAATATGCGGTTAACTTTAACACCCTTATTAGAGTTTGCCACTGCTTCTGCGAAGGCTTTTTCTACGTATAAATTAAACAGCATTGGAGACAGTACAACCTTGCCTTACTCCTTTTTTAATGGAGAAATCTTCTGTTTCGTTGAAATTTTGAAGACGTACTGTTGATGTCTGATTCCAATACATATTGACGATAATTCTTATATCCTTGGCGTTTAATTCCAACTCTTGTAGGTATTTTATCATCAATTCGTGTTTTTACATTATCAAATGCTTTTTCGTAATCCATGAAACAGACAAAAACATCCTTTCTTTGATCTAAACAATTCTGTATTAATGTTTGCAAACTAAAGATCGCTTCTCTCGTGCCAAGTCCATTTTTAAAACCAAACTGACTTCATCCACTGACCTTTTCACATTTCTTAAACAATCTAGTGTGCAGTATTCTCAGGAAAAGTTGTAAAAGGTGACTCATTAGATTTATTAGTCGGTGATCCTTGCAGAAGTTCGCACGTGGTGTTTTTAGTAGGGCGATAAATGTAGAGCGAAGCCAATCTTTGGACTCTATCCCGTATCGTAGATGTCGTTAAAGAGCTTGACAATAACGTCTAGGTTTTTTTCATTAAGTGACTTGATTGTTTCTGCGTTCATATCATCTGGTCCTGGGTTTTGTTACTTTTTAATAGTATTTCAGCTTCCAAATACTTGGGCCATACAAATGGTCTTCCAGTTGTGGTAGTTTTTGTGTTCTGTCATCATTGAACAAATTGGCTGTGTACAATTTCCAAGTATTAATTATATCACTAGGGTTCGTTATTAGTTCATTTTAATAAACTAATAAACCGTTAACTAATTTACTAAAATTATAATATAAATATTAACAGATGGGTCCTTGACCTGGTATATTGAAACAGTCAATTATTATTAGTCAATTGGCAAACTCCCGTTCGAAAGTTCGAATGTAGAAATTTTACTTCCCACTTATAGTGGGAACGTGTGATTCCTGGTAGTGGCCCAATTACATCGGCATATTGCCGTAGAATTTACTTTTAAGTATGCTTGCTTTCTTCTTCTTTGGGTGCCGTGTCCGTATTCAGACGTTGGCCGTCATCATGCTTACAATTTCCTGAAACCTCTCTCTGTCGGCTGCTGCGCGAAATAATTCTTCTACTGTGAAACCATATATATGCTTGCTTTAAGTACACCCAATTACTGAAGCCCTAACGACTAAACCGATTGTGTTAAATATGCATTAATCTCATCCGAATATGTAAAGAGAGAAATAAACCGGTAATGTCTATCGGAAGTCACCAGACAGTAGTAAGAAAGCACTACCGAATAGTTTGTCGTTGCCGTTTAAATCTTGTATACTTCTATGTAATGGGAAATAGGTTAAAGAAATAATAAATAAGACTTACTCACAATCAGTTTAATTTAACTATCTAGACGACCGGTTTCGCTTTCTACAATATGCAAAGCATCTTCAGCTCTGTCGATACAAGTTAATTAAATGCTGAAATAATAAAAACCCATATTAGGGTGTTGTCTTATAAAGATAAACAAAGATAAATTATATAAATTACAGTAATTGTGCCAATATTACATTTCTGCGGTTTTTCAAAATGAATAAACTGTTTAAGCAGACAAGGTAAGACCCACAAATTGGTAGGTCCAATTGAATAATATTGAATTTTATTTGTTTCTTTAAAGAAGTATTATTAAGTGAAATGTTACCTCGGCATTTCGTACATCGTTTGTAAGTAGCTTACATTTGGCGCAACTCAATGACTGGAAATTATTATATATAAAATATATTTTTTATAGATAAGAAAAGCTTACTTTCTTCATACATACTATAAATATATCTTTAAAGAAGTATTATTAAGTGAAATGTTACCTCGGCATTTCGTACATCGTTTGTAAGTAGCTTACATTTGGCGCAACTCAATGACTGGAAATTATTATATATAAAATATATTTTTTATAGATAAGAAAAGCTTACTTTCTTCATACATACTATAAATATATGAAAACTTTGATGGATCTAGTAAACTCAATTAGATTTTACCGTTCTTTAACATTTTCGAGGTAGGGGTGTAGGGTTGTGTTATAGAGGTAGTACCTTTTATCGGAACGACCACATCGAGCGTCATAGACGGGAGATGGTTCTTGATAACTGGTCCTCATAAGACACCTAACTCTCACTTATGGCTCCACGTGCCACACCCCGGGCAACTGCATTGGTCTGCAGGCTAAACTAAGTGAGGGTAGCCAGATATGGCGAAAAACCACCGAGCGATTGCCGATATAAGCAATCCCCCACCTTCTGGTCAACGGCTTCGGGCGGACGAGCTGGTTGGTGGAAGGGCACTCTTTTGTCCTGAGATTGAGAAATCTCAAAGGCGGATGAACCAGGAAGATGGTCAACGACATAAGGCTACAGAAGGCCACGGGAAACCACTGTAGTAAAGGCTCACAAGAGCATCCCTAGTACAAGCATCATGGCTAGCAATAACCAAATGAGTAACCTTACTGATCATGAGCCGCGGAAACCAAGATCCGGCAGGGGAAGTAAATCACTAGTTAGCCACAGGGCTTCCCAGGTCGTAAGCCAGCGAAATCCCTGTGATGTAAATAATAGAACACTTTTAAAAATTGCCACAAGAGGAAATATGAGAATTGCAACATGGAACGTGCAAAGCTTACTACAATCAGGTAAAGTAGATAATACTGCGATAGAAATGGAAAGATTAAATATCGAAATTCTAGGAATAAGCGATGTACAATGGCCAGGGTCTGGAAAACAACGGACTAGAAACGGAGCTATATATTATAGTGGATATTCTGATAGAACAAACCGATATGGTGTGGCCATAATGGTAAGCAAGGAAATAGATAAATCCGTACTTGGTTTCACCCCGCTTTCGAATCGCATTATAATGCTACAAATTAACACCAATATAGGGAAAATGAATGTTATTCAAGTATATGCACCAACAGCTGACAAGGAGGAACAAGAAATAGAACACTTCTACGAGCAATTAGAAACAATAACGAAAACAACAAAAAAACGTGAAGTTCTGATACTAATGGGTGACTTTAATGCCAAAGTGGGCAGAGGAAGTGTGGATAGTTGTGTTGGAATGTATGGATTGGGAGAGCGAAATGAGCGTGGTGAAAGACTAATTCAGATGTGCCAAATAGAAGAACTAGTAGTTATGAATACAATGTTTAAATTACCAAATCGCCGGCTCTACACGTGGAAAGCTCCTGGAGACAGCAAAGATAGAATCATAAGAAATCAGAGAGATTACATCTTGATAAGGAACAGGTACAAGAACTCTATTACAGTAGTGAAGACTTACCCTGGAGCAGATGTAAACTCGGACCACAACCCAGTAGTAGCAAATATGAATGTAAGATTGAAAAAAACCATTAATGAAAAGATCTAGACCACAAATATGCATTGATAAGTTAAGAGAACCAAATACATACCAAGAAACTCAAAACAAAATAAATCAGAGTATCCAAGAAATAAAACAACAAAATAAGAACACTACAGATATTGACACAAAGTGGAAGAATATAAAGAACGCTATCGAGACTGTGGGACGGAAAACTTTAACATTTACAAAAGCTGCCAAACAAGAATGGATGACACAAGAAATTCTCGAAAAGATGGACGAAAGAAGAACACATAAAAACAAAGATAAAATTAAATATCAAGAAATTAATAAAAAAATAAAACAGAAAATAATACAAGCTAAGGAAACATGGATGTCCATTAAATGTCAAGAAATCGAGGAATGTGAGGCAAGGTATGACACTTTCAACACCCATAAGAAGGTTAAAGAAATGATTTCAGGAAATCGTAACAAACCAATCGGGATATTAAAAAATGCAGATGGTACCACTATAACTGAAACGCAAGACAAACTACGTAGATGGAAAGAATACATTGAACAACTATTTTATGATCAAAAAGTAGAACAATTATTAGAAGTTAACGGAGAAACCACGGGGCCAAAAATAATGAAAGAGGAAGTTATGTATGCTATAAAACACACAAAAGGCAGAAAAGCTCCAGGACCCGATGAAATACCAATTGAACTATTGAAGATAATTAATGAAGATAATATTGATGTCTTGGTAGACCTTTTTAACTCCATATACACGACGGGACACATACCCAAAGAGTGGCTTCTCTCAACTTTTGTGACGATTCCAAAAATCACAAATGCTAAAGATTGCAATGACTATCGAACAATTGCGTTAATGAGCCACACATTGAAAACCTTCCTTAAAATCATACATAACAGAATCCACATGAAATTAGAACAAGAAATAAGTGATTCACAGATGGGTTTCAGAAAGGGTCTAGGAACTAGAGAAGCATTATTTGGAGTCCATGTTCTGACACAACGATGCCTGGATATGAATCAGGACATACATGCTTGCTTTATAGATTTCAAGAAAGCTTTTGATAGAGTTCAACATGAGAAGCTTTTAAGTATTCTTAAGACTAAAAACATTGATAGTAGAGATCTACAAATTATATCGAATCTGTATCAAAACCAGAAAGCAAGAGTAAGAGTCGAAGGAGAACTGACAGAGGAAGTAAGTATACTTAGAGGAGTTCGACAAGGGTGTATCCTTTCACCACTCTTATTCAACGTCTACAGTGAAGTGATTTTTCAAGAGGCTTTATTGGATATCGTGGAAGGTATTTATGTCAACGGAAATAGCATTAATAATATTAGATATGCCGACGATACTGTCATATTTGCAAGTGACATGGAAGATCTACAGTACATAATACAACATGTATACAATGCATGTGAAAGTTAAGGACTGCAAATGAATCTCAAGAAAACGAAATCAATGATATTCTCAAAAAAACCACAAAATGTAAATAACCTGATCATCAATAATACAACGATAGAAAGAGTAAAAACATATAAATATTTAGGAACGTGGCTAACCGAAGATGGAGATCAAGTAAAGGAGATCAGATCTAGAATAGAAATGGCAAGAAACACGTTCATAAAATTGAAGAAATTACTTTGCAACCGTAACCTTAATCTAGAGATTCGCACAAGAATGCTACGTTGTTACGTCTTCTCTACTTTACTATATGGCATGGAAGCGTGGACAATAAAGCAGTCTGAAATCAAAAAATTAAACTCCTTTGAGATGTGGTGCTACAGGAGAATGCATAAAATATCGTGGATTGAAAAAGTAACTAATATAGAGGTGTTACAAAGAATGAATAAAGAATGTGAAGTCATAAAAACTGTTAAAATTAGAAAGATTCAATATCTGGGACATTTAATGAGGGGTGAGAAGTACGTATTACTGAGGTTGATTATGCAAGGGAAGATACAAGGGAAGAGAAACCCAGGACGACGCAAAATGTCCTGGCTAAGAAATTTGAGAGAGTGGTTCGGCTGCAGCTCATTAGAATTATTCAGAAATGCGGCCAACAAAATTAAAATAGCGATGATGATTTCCAACCTCCGCTAGGAGAAGGAACCCGAAGAAGAAGAAGAACATTTTCGGTGATGCCATTTCACTTTTTGATTAAAAATTTCATGTTTAGTTAATATATATCACAGAATCCCTAAACCCAGATTGCTCCTTTACCTGATAGCTATCTAATTTTTATGTACATTTTATGCTGGTAGTTTATTTAATACGCAGTAAAGACAATAATCTTATAAACAATGTATTTTGGGAAATACCAGAGAAGAGAAGAACTGTAGGAGGGCCTAGAATAAGGTGAAGAGATGCAGTCAGAGAGGATCCAAAGAAAAATGGAGTGAGGCAATGGGAAGTAGCAGCACGGACATACAGGAATGGAAGGTAATAATAAACGCGGCAAAGTCTCACGAAGAGTTGTAACGCCATTTAAGATGATGTTGAAGATGCTTCAAGAAGGCACTATGATTGAAAACTACGTTAATGGATTATGAATGCCACTAAATATAATAGTCTTGGTCATTTTTTGCATATCAGCAAAAATATAAATGTATATTAACCAACAATGCAATAGAAAATTATACAACCAATGAAGTGGTTAAGTGAAATATCTACTTCTAAATGTTAATTATGTAATAATAAATGTACAAAGTAATACCCAATAAATCTTCGGTATACATAAATAGATCTCAGTAAACACTGTTACAACAACGAATTAATTATAAATATTACAAGTGGTCCAATTAAAAAGAAACCGTGTTTATTCTACTCATTAAAAACACATCATTAGTTCAACACTCAACTAGGTCATAACGTTCTTTCCCAAAAGTGCCCTCATTTTCCTCTCCGTACTATAAATAATCGAAAGAAGGCCATCGCATCGTATCCCTGACTTGTTTTGAATATAAAAAGTGAAACAAAATAAACTTTAATTTATTGAACATGCCCATTGGAAAGATATTTACGGATGCCCGCGTGCCTGTGAGCATACGATCCGAGAGAATAGTGCAGTGAATCCGGTATATTTCGGGAATTAGAAGCAGGGATTTCTTTCTTTGATCCAAACAGAGCCCAGTCTTCTTTCTGATGACGTAGACGAATTTTTGAACCCTCTTATCCACTGCATTATCTCTGCAGCTGAACTATATATTGGAAAAACTTCTACAACCTATGCACGGAAGAAAGTATCATGGTGGAATAAGAATTGTGAATATGCAGTTCGTCAATGTAAAAAAGCATTAAACAGATACCGAAGAAATCGAAATAACGAACATTTTGTGCAATTTAAAACCTAAAGGCAAGAGCAAAATACGTGCTAAAGCAAAACAAGAAAATTTCATGGAGAGAATATACTTTGTCACTAAAATCCAACACACCTTCTGCCCAAGTATGGACGAAAATACGACAAATACAGACCCATCAGACAAGTTTTGGTAGTCAAAGTATAAGTTATCAAAACATCATTATCAATAACATATTTCCAATGTACTAGCTGATACAATTGAACAAAAAACTTACCTAATATATCATCAGGCACATTAACTGGAAAGTCCTCTACAATAAAAACTGCAAAAGAAATCGATCCTATTAATACACCATTTACCTTAAAGAAACTATTGACGGCAACCGATTTATGTAAAAATCTGGTCCAGATGATATTCTTCTTATCAGACGAAGAACTCATCGACTCTTTGCATCATTCTTTCATTAAAATTTTACAATGGTATTTGGAACAGCTGTAATTTTCCTAAGTGGTGGCAAGAATCATATATTATACCAATTAAAAAAAGCTCATAACCAAACACAAAGTTTATCTAATTCATAGAGGCCAATATCGCTGACGTGCACCATGTGCAAATTAATGGAGAAAATGGCAAACAAAAGATTTGCCTGGTTTTTGGAAAAAAAAATAGTTATTTCACTGGCACAATCCGGTTTTAGATATCATCGTTCTACATTAGTTAATTTGAGTAATTTTACAATCACATATTTCCGACTCTATGGCCTGTAAATAAGATTTAGCAGCCTTTTTTGATGCCGAAGGAGCCTTTGACGCTGTTCAAAAATCAGTAATACTCCAAAATTTTCAACAATGTGAACTTGGTGGAAATAATGGTGATGATAGAACTTTTAAAGTTATTTTAAACGGAAAGCTGTCATCTACTCGTATTCAACATAATGGAGTACCACAAGGTTCTATTATAAGCACTTTGTTTAGTTTGTCATTAAATGATGTAGGCCAAAGTATTCATCTCCCAGTTAAATACGCATTATATGCTGATGACCTTGTGCTTTTTTTCAGAGGAAAAAATATCGAAACAACCTGTCGACTAATGCAAACAGCCATTGATAATATAGAAAGGTGGTCGAGGCATATTGGGATTTTTTTCTCATCTCAAAAAACTAAAACCATAAAATTTAGCAGAAAAACGACAAAAGATAATCCAATTTTGACATACAACGGAGTATTACTAGATGTTATTGATCATCATAAAGTCTTAGGACTGACCGTCGACTCCAGACTTACTTGGAATACACACATGCAGGAAACAAAAGGCAACTGCTAAGAAAATAATAATATCCTAAAAAGTTTAACACATTTCTAATGTGGAGCTGACGAAGACGTATTGCTTACAGTTTACAGATCCATTATATTCGCTCCAAAATAGGCTATGGTAGTTTTCTGAAAGCTTTTGACTACGTACACAATACGGGTCTTAGGATCTGCTTAGCTGCCTTCAGATCCAGCCCAGCTCAAAGTATGTACTGTGAAGCTAACAAACCGCCACTCTGGTTAAGGAGACAACATCTTCTTTTGTCATATGCTGCTTTCCTATTAGCCAATCCACAAAATCCAGTCTACCAACAAATTATTCAACCTAATTCTCATTTATCATTCTCAGACAACTAGAGCTGTACAACCTCTCCCTTGTATACTAAATGCTATTCTCGACGGTTTCGATGTTTCTGCACTTTCGCCCTTTCATATCTGTATACATCCTCCGTGGCATAAGCAGCTTCCAAATGTTAACACCTCTGTTGCATATCGCAACCTAAAAAATTCATAGGTCGAATTGCCGATAATGCAAGACAGATGCTGTTTCTATTTGCTGCACATAATTGCGAGAAATTCCCTTCTTAACCTTTTATGACGTCGACAACAGTCATTCTATAATTTCTGACATTACTCTAATATTTGTAAATTTTAATAACTCTCTAATATTTGTCACTTTTAAAATAAATCGTTCATTTTCTCCACAAAAGATTTTGTGTTATATAAAAAAAAAATATAGTTTTAATTATTAAGTGTAATTTAAAGTAATTACGAGAGTGTGATCGCCAAAATATAAGGTAACCAATTTTATTTTATTATAACTACATAGAACCAAAATCGAAGGTACTGCTTCAATAAGCAGTTAGCAACATATTCAGGGGGAGAAATAAAATCCCCCTAGGTTCTTCATGATCCTAACGAGCCGGATACAGCAGCTGTTCCCGTCTTTGTAAAGCTGGAAGCTGGATTTTTCATTGATAAACCACGAAGGCGATCATTTCTCGTCTCTACAAAGACGCTTTCACGCAAGAATTCTCAAGATTCTCTCACATTATTCGTAAAAATCACTCGTTTCCTCATTTCTTCGCAAAGAAAAGACATAGTTTTTATTCTTTCATATTCACACATCGCAGTTTTGGCGGTTCCACGATCCAAGGTTCTTCGTATTGGCGCCGTCCGGAAGGTTTGGTTTCGTCACTTTGAAGGGATAAGAAGTTTTATGTTTCGGTCGCGGTTGGACTGTGCGGTTTGGTCACTTATTGTAACTTTTACGAATTGGTTTTTTGTATCGTCGCATGTTATTTTATTTTATTTTTAGATTCGCAGTGCTTATAAGTAGATTTTTATGGTAATATTATTTAGTTCTTAATACTAAGTATCTCTTGTTATATTTAAAATTTGTATTATTTTTTCTCACGCTCAAAATGACTGATGTTGCAAAAATTATAAAGTTAAGAGGGCATACTAAAGCTTGTATTACTAGAATTCAAACATTTGTCTCAAAAAACCAAAATGTAGTTTTAGATTGCGGTCAATATATTGCACGCAAAAATGTATTAAATGAAACTTATCGCAAGTATCTCAACTTACAAGAGGAACTTGAATTAGAAGATTTTGATAAATATTGTTCAGATAGGGACATAGTTGAAGAACAGTATTATAATTTAGACTCATATTTGCACGAGAAAATCACGCAATTATCTGCAAAACCAGTTGAAACTCAACCTATTGTAACAAATGTAACACCATCTGTCAGCACAATTCAAAATGTAAAGTTGCCAGAATTAAAAATACCTTTTTTTCTCGGGCGAAATATCAGAATGGCCCAGTTTTTTTGAAGTTTTTACCAAATTAATAACAAATGATAAACAGTTATCTAATGCTCAAAAACTTATTTATCTCAAATCAGTGTTAAGGAATGAACCGTTAAAGTTAATTGACAATCTAGAAATAATTGATTCCAATTTCGAAATTGCAATAAAAAATTTATGCGATAGATTTGAAAATAAATATTTAATAGTAAACAGCCATTTGAACAGTTTATTAAATGCTCCACTCATTACAAAACCCAATGCACATGTTCTAAGGGATTTCTTAACTCAAATTAAAAGCCATCTCGCCGCCTTAGAAAACCTCAACATCTCGAATCAACTCACTGATTTAATTCTCATCAATCTCTTTACTCAAAAATTAGACTATAATACTAAAAGATCATTTGAAACCGATCGTAATATAAACAAACTCCCAAGTTTATTGGAGTTCCTTGAATTTATTGAAAGAAAATGCAAAATTCTCGAAAATCTTGCTCCTGAGTACTCCCATTCTCCGAAACAAAAACAACTTTCTCGTTTTACTTCTCTTAACACAGTTAGCAATAATTTGCAGTATAGTAGTAATAATCAGTATTTTAAATGTTTCTTATGTCAAAATAACTCTCATAAAATATACACTTGCCAGGAATTCTTAAATATGTCTGAAGATGACCGTTTTCAAACGGTCAAGGCAAAGAAAGCGTGTCTCAACTGCTTGGCTAGTGGTCATTCAGCAAGCTCATGTACCTCTTCGTCGAATTGCGCCAAATGTAACAGGAGACATCACACATTGCTCCATTTCTCTAACGCTTCTAATCATAACTCAAATAGTTCTCGGTTCATTTCAAGAACAAATCAAGATTCTTGTAGTCTACCCACTAGAAACACTCACTTCCAAAATACTCGTCACTCTCAAGACTCACAAGGAAATCGTAATTCTCAAAATACTCGCCAGACTCACAATATACATGATACTTCAAATTCTCGTACTCACTCTAATGTATCTCGTGATCCCAATACTCAAGGCGAAACTTCAAGTTCTCCTGCAATTCCACGAATAGCAAATCAATGTCAGTCTAATGATGTCTACCGAGCATCATCTCTCTCTGCACTCTCAGGCAAAAAGGAGGTTCTACTCCAAACAGCATGTGTTACAATTTATGATTCTCATAATAATCCCGTTAAGGTTCGCTGCCTTACAGACTCAGCTAGTCAGCTTTCGTTTATCACTGAGAAATTAGCAAGTCGCTTGAAATGTATTCCTTACACAAAAAGTCTTCACATTTCTGGGATATCCGAAATCTGTTCGACGTCGAATAAAATGGTGGATTTAAATATTTTCTCAAATGTCAATCCCACAAAACATTTTACACTCTCTTGTGCGATTCTCCCAACCATCACTTGTAAGCACCCTCAAATTACATTGGATTTTAATGCCCTCAAAATTCCACCAAACATTCACCTGGCTGATCCAGAATTTTGTACTCCTGCCGAAGTTCAAATGTTGCTTGGAGCAGATGTTTATTTCGACTTACTCACTTATGGGTTAATAAAATTAGGCCCTAATCTTCCTACCTTAACAAATACTCATCTCGGATATCTTGTAGGTGGAAATGTACCTCAATCCTCTGGGTTAATTGACTCATATTCCATACTTAACATTCAAGAAAATACTCAACCTCGAAATGAAGTATCCTTGTTCGTTCAAGCTCAAAATACCGATTCACTCGTACGGTCGTTTTGGGAAGTAGAAGAAATCTCGTCTTTTACTTGTACTCCAAAAATCCTAACTCCTTCGGAGCAAACAGGCCGAAGACATTTTTAAATCGTCACTTAAAATATTATCATCTGGTAGATTCCAAGTAGATCTCCCTTTCAAATCTCCCAACGAATATAAAAAATTGGGCGAATCGTTTTTCCTCGCAAAGAAGCGATTCCTAAACCTCGAACAGAAACTGATCAAGTCAGATCAATTATATGTACAGTATAAACAATTTATTCATGAATATATTGCACTTGGACATTGCAGATATGTGCCTCTCTCCACTCGAAATATTCACTCTGATTTAAAATATTTTATTCCTCACCATTGCGTTTTAAAGGATAGCGTAACAAATAAGTTGCGTGTCGTCTTTGATGGCAGTATGAAAACTACCTCAAATCTAAGTCTTAATGACATAATGCTTCCTGGTTATACGGTACAACGCGAATTATTCGATATTTTGATAAATTTTAGATTATTTAAATACTGTATTGTAGCAGATCTACGTCATATGTACAGACAAATTCGAGTAAATCCCGAACAGGTTTTTCTGTTGAACATTTTGTGGCGTGATTCACCTCAAGAGGATTTGAAATGTCTTCAACTCGAAACTATCACTTATGGATTAAATAACTCCGGGTTTCTTAGCACTAGATGTCTTAAGGAATTAGCTCAAAACAATTCCGACAAATTTCCTTTGGCTAGTGAAGCTCTTTTAAATTGCTGTTATATCGATGATGTGCTTTATGGCTGTAACGATTTCGAAAACACTCTTCGAAATTCATCGTCAATTAACGGAATGTTTAAACCTCGCTTGCTTCTCGCTTCATAAATGGTGTGCAAACTCACCTGAATTTCTCGCAGGTATTTCTCATATCTCTAATGAAGCTAGTTATGTAATCAATCCTGAAAATCACACGAACAAAATTCTCGGCCTATGTTGGAATTTTCACTCCGATCATTTTTCAGTTCTTGTGCCAAAGGTTACCGTTAAGGATACATATACAAAAAGAGAAGTTCTCTCTTTAATCGCTTCCATTTATGACCCTATAGGATTAATTAACCCTTTAGTGGTATCTGCCAAATTAATTATGAGAAAGATTTGGTTAGAAAGGTCGAATTGGGATGACCCTCTCAGTCCAAAATTGCTTACCGAATGGAATCTATTTTTACAAACACTTCCTCACATCTCCAATCTCAAGATTCCTAGGTTGCTGCAAAATTCTAGCAATGTAACAAGTACTCAAATACATGGGTTTTCGGATGCAAGTCTTAGCGCGTATGGTGCTTGTGTTTATTTAAGAGCGTCACATGAAAATGGCTTTATATCTTGCAATCTAATCTCCTCAAAGAGTCGTGTTAGTCCTGTAAAAGTTGTGACTCTTCCTCGATTAGAACTTCTAGGAGCATTATTACTCTCTAATCTTGTTACGAAGATTCTTTCTGTCTTGATTCCATCCCAATCTCAGATAAATTCTGTCAATTTATGGACAGATTCAGAAATCGTCCTCGCATGGATTAAATCACACCCTTCTCGTTGGTCTACCTTTGTATCCAATAGAGTAACTCAAATTCAAGAACTCACTTCCAACCATACATGGAGACATGTACGATCGAAAGACAATCCCGCGGATATATTATCTCGTGGTGCTACACCCTTGCAGTTGCTTGATTGTGATTTTTGGTTTAATGGTCCTCAATTTTTGTCAGATCCACACTTTGATTTCAACCTCTTTGTATCTAATGGTCCTTCGAGTATTAATGTTGATGAACTGCTCTGAACTCAAAAGGGTTACTCATCTGATCAGAAAACCAGATTCACAAGTATATGATGCCCTCTGCAAATTTTCATGTTTCACTCGACTTCAGAGAGTTTTTGCATACTGCCTTCGTTTTATTCACAATGTAAGAGCTAAGTCTCATAGACGTACAGGTCCTCTCACTCCACATGAACTCTCTAGTTCTGAGTTAATGATCATCAAATTGACCCAGTCACATTTCTTCAGTTCGGAAATCCAATTTTTAATGGATAATCGTCTGCTTAAAGATAAGTCTATTTGTAAATTGAATCCCTTTCTAGATTCGTCTCAAATGATACGAGTAGGCGGTCGTCTTCTCCTTTCAGATGTTCCTTATGATCAGAAATTTCCTCTACTGTTACCCTCAAAATCACATATTGTCAATTTATTACTTACCCGAGAACATCGAAGACTTCTACATTCAGGCCCTCAAAATACACTGTCTAATGTTAGATTGAAATTCTGGCCTCTTGATGGTCTTCGACAAATCAAACGTATAATACAAAATTGTCTCACTTGTTACCGTTTTAACGCACAAGTCGCGTCTCAAATCATGGCTAATCTCCCGAGGGAAAGAGTTCAAATTGCACGTCCATTTATAAATGTTGGAGTTGATTTTGGTGGTCCGTTTCCCATCAAGACCTCTAAACTCAAGAGAGCTCCCCTTACTAAGGCCTATATGGCAGTGTTTGTATGTTTAGCTACTCGCGCCGTGCATGTGGAATTAATTTCCAGTCTTTCTACTGAAGCGTTCTTATTGACTCTGAAAAGGTTTATCGCCCGAAGGGGTAATCCGAATATCATTTTCAGCGATAATGGCACAAACTTTCTAGGTGCGAAAAACCAATTGAAAGAACTTTATGAGTTGCTTCTTAAAGGTGATACCTCTGAATCTATTCGCTCTTTCGCTACTTCGTGTCAAATTCAATGGAAGTTTATCCCTCCACGCTCACCACACCACGGTGGTATTTGGGAAGCTGCCATAAAGAGCTTCAAATACCATCTCGTAAGAATAATGGGTAACTCCAATTTTACTTTCGAAGAACTATCCACTGTACTTTCGCAGATCGAGGCAGTGCTCAATTCACGCCCTATCTGTGCGCTCTCAGATGACCCTTCCGATTTTTCCTTTCTTACTCCCGGACACTTCCTTATTGGATCTAATTTAATGTCTTATCCTGAATCAGATCTTTCTGATATTCAAGAAAATAAATTGTCTTTGTGGAATAAATGCACAAGAATTCAGCAGCATATGTGGAAGGTTTGGACCCGCGATTATCTTAATAGGCTGCAAAATAGACCTAAATGGTTCACTCCTCAGGTAGGCATAAAGCCTGGTGATCTCGTCTTGCTTAAGGACGAAAACTCGCCTCCTCTCAAATGGCCTATAGCACGGGTAGTTGAGACATATCCGGGAAAGGACAACAAGGTAAGAGTTGTTAAGGTCAGAACTCCTGAAGGCTTATATGTTCGCTCTATTGCTAAACTGTGTCCTCTTCCTATGACTCACCTTCAAGAATATTAATAGTTTGTTAGTTTTAGTTATACCTTTCTTCAAATTGTACATAAACATTTTTTTTTTTTTTTTCTTTTGATGCGTTCACATCAAGGGGGGGACTATGTTGCATATCGCAACCTAAAAAATTCATAGGTCGAATTGCCGATAATGCAAGACAGATGCTGTTTCTATTTGCTGCACATAATTGCGAGAAATTCCCTTCTTAACCTTTTATGACGTCGACAACAGTCATTCTATAATTTCTGACATTACTCTAATATTTGTAAATTTTAATAACTCTCTAATATTTGTCACTTTTAAAATAAATCGTTCATTTTCTCCACAAAAGATTTTGTGTTATATAAAAAAAAATATAGTTTTAATTATTAAGTGTAATTTAAAGTAATTACGAGAGTGTGATCGCCAAAATATAAGGTAACCAATTTTATTTTATTATAACTACATAGAACCAAAATCGAAGGTACTGCTTCAATAAGCAGTTAGCAACATATTCAGGGGGAGAAATAAAATCCCCCTATGTTCTTCAACCTCCCTTTGCTCTTTTAATATACATGATACTCCTAAAGCTATAATTAAACAATTGTTTCTGGACATACTTAATCGAAATCAGTTTCGTCAAGTTCTTTATACAGATGCCTCTAAAAATGATGTAGGGGTGGGTAGTGCTGTTGTTTCCTCTTTCAGCACTACAAAACTAATCAGACTTCCTGCCGTTTATACTGGAGAACTATATGGTATCGTCGAGGCTTTTCGTATGTTGGAACCAATTGACCGCAATGTGCGATTTGACCAAGTACCTTATCAAGTAATTAAAAAACTGTTTTCAGATCATCCTCTGATAAATTTAATACATGACATATATCATATACTTACGGACCATGGAGTAATTGTCAATATTGTCTGGGTACCTTCACACATAAAAGTTGTAGGAAATGAGGCTGTAGATGTAGCCACAAAAGAAGCTTCTACTTTGGATATACCTATATCAAATATCCAGTTGCATAATGATATTAAAAAAGTGTATAAGACGCATATATATGACAAATAGCAAGCTAATTGTAACACAACTGTGAGTAACTTACACAATATACAACCAGTTATACCTTCCTCAGAGCTACCACCTAGGGCCAGAAGACACAAGGTTATTCTAAGAAGATTAAGACTTGGACACACTCGTCTTACACATGGCTTTCTAATGACATCTGCGGATCCACCTGCATGCGGCCATTGCAGCAGTCCTTAACCGTCAGGCATTTCCATAAAGAATTTCCACATATTTCTACTAAAGAAAACAATACCACTTTGGAGATAATAACTAGAAATGTTGAGTGAAACTGAAAAATTTGCAAGACTGTTTAAATATTTAAAAGACATTCAAGTGCTCTATAAACTCTAAATGAGTATACTCGATGCGCTTCCTGTTTTACTCATCTCTAATTTTTAATTCCAACATAACATTAGCGATACCGATATCGCTAAGATCGATCATGATCAAAGGACCCTTTGTGTTCAACTCCGGGTATCAGTTGATGTCCATGTTTCAGTAGTTTTCTACTGGCAAATAGAGCTTTGCATCCATTCCTTAGTTTATGATACTACCAATACAAAACAAACAAACCGGTCATTTATTAACTATGTGTCTAAAACTACCAAAAAATAGTAAGCAAAACCACGATGAGAAAAAATTGTTGCTGTTCCGTGAAAAAATGCTGTAATTTGATATATAGATGGTGGCGTATTATAAACGAGAAGACATCAATGCTGTTTTTCCTCTCTAAACGTCTCTACTTATTTACAGTACAACATTTTTCAATCCAATTTTTTTTTAAATATTTCTACGGATTTTTCGTTGTTTAGAGCCACTTTTTTTTCAACAAAAGTAGATGGTGCTACGTAGCTAAGCAATTCTGTTAAGAAAAAAGTTTGCTTATGGTTTTTTAAAGACTAATTGTATGGCCGCCCCGAATAAGGTTGTAACCGGAATCATGTTTTGACAGGAAACGTTTTTTTCGTTTGTAATCAAATTTAAGATCAATAATGTACTTTTTTTATTGGATAAGAAAAACAAAACGATTTATGAGAGGGTAATATAGCATTTATTATATAACTTTTATATATAAAAAACTTAAGGCTATATACGGCGATGGAAAATCAGTTTAGTGGAACAAGGTTGTAACATCACTGATGTTAGCATATTCTGCTATACGTTCGATAGAAGTTTTACCAGCTTGATTAATGTAAGTTTTTGAGCAGTCGTCACATTTAAGTTTGTACTCAGCACTGTGTGAGTGCTTTCTCTTCTTGGCTATTCATGATCTTAATATAATTTGCCTAAGTTGTCTGTTAATAATAACGCCAACTTAAAAAAACAACTAAAGCAAATATATTATGAACAACAACAAGAGCCAAAAGAAAAGGCACTTACACAGTGCTGTATACAAACTTAAATGTAGCTATTGTCCAAAAACTTACATCGGTCAAACTGCTACAACTTTTAACAAACGTATAGCACGAATATAATTTTATTTACCTGCTATTCACTGAGACAAATTGATGTATGTTTCCTCAGATGGGAGATTAACACAAATTGGTAATTTGAATCCCGAAAACGAGTTAATGCACGTAATGCATTACGAAATGCTAACGTAATTAGGAATTTTATAGATCGTATATTTTCAAAGTATAAAAAAATTGTAGAGATACGTTATTTCAAAACGCTGCTAAAATAAACATGGCAAACCAAAAAACTCCATTAAAACACAAGGCTGAACAAATTCATATGATAAAAAATTGCTTCCTTTAAAATGTGTGCGATTGGCCTTTTTTAACGACGGATTTACTGTACTAGAAAATATGTTTAAGAGTGATTGAGAGCAATGTTTTGATTTTTTCATCTTGTTTGAGAGGTTTATAAACCTGCGCTTCAAAGGAAGCCCATATCTTTTTAGATCTAACGCAACTTGTTTGGATTGATGATGAAATGACGCGGGGCAAATATTTCAGGCAGCCAAATTGGTTCGGCAGTTAAAGCTATTGAAACTGTTTGTTTTTTGTAAATACTTCTGTGCTTCTTTTAAATTATAACCTCATCAAATATATTCAGATTTGTACAGAACAAAAACAAATAAGTTTGTAACATTTACTGCATGATTTCTGTACACTAATCGTAATTAAATATAAGGCCATTGAAAAAAGGTTAATTTGTAATGTAATTTAAGGAGACCATAAAATCGGTTATTTCTACGGGTCGATAGTAACACAGTCATCCTGCTGATTGACGTGACATTTATGGTTTGACATTGCCATTGGGTTTTAGTTACGTTGATATTTTTAAGAAACATTTGGGAAAAACAACAAACAAACAAACAAATCACACATTTAGCCTTTTCTCGGTATGCTTAGTTTATTCTTCTTCTTCTTCAAGTGCCGTCTCCATCAATGGAGGTTAGCGGTTATGGTGGCAAACGTTTGTCTATCTTCAGCTGCTCTTAAGAGTTCCTCAAATCCAAGTCCTGTCCAGTTTCTGATATTACGTAACCAGGACAATTTTTTTCTTCCAATTCCTCGCTTTCCTTCTATTTTGCCTTTTATTATCAACTGAGGGATGTAGTATTTCTCGTTGCGCAACAAATGCCCTAAATAACTGGTTTTTCTTCTTTTGACTGTTCTCAATAGTTCTTTTTCTAAATTGAGTCTAGCTAGTACTTCTTCATTTGTTTTTCGTGCTGTCCAAGGAATTTTTAAAATTCTACAGTACACCCACATTTCAAATGCCTCGATTCTATTCAGGCTCTTTATTTTTCAAGTCCACGTTTCGACTCCGTAGAGAAGAACAGACCAGAGAAAACATTTTACAAGTTTTAATCTCAATTTAATATTTATATGTGTATCGCAGAATAGAACGCGCATCTTAAAGAAACTATCCGTAGCTTGAGCAATTCTCGCTTTAATTTCTTGTTCTGGGTCCAGCTTGCAATTAATCCAACAGCCAAGGTATTTGTATTGGTTTACCTGTTCTAAAATATTCCCATTTATTTTTATAGGTAAGGGGATATTCTGTTTTCTTTGGATCACCATTACTTTTGTTTTTTTTTCGTTGATCTTCATTCCAAACTCTCGTTTGACCAAAGCCTTTGGATAAACTTCGAAATAAATTCCATGCAAGTCGTTTTAATTAAACCAAAAAGTTCTATCTGTTCAGTCAAAAGTCGAATGAAAAATAATCAATTTCAGGCTTTGCCTAGACGATCCTAGAAGCAATTGACAGATTCGGTCAAACGTCGATTTTTTTTCCGGGGCAAAAAGCTCATAATGGAATTCAAACACTGCCAGATTCGATAAAAAAAGTTATTTAGACAGAGGAAGAGTTATAAAACAGTATTCGTCTGGTATGAAGCAAAATGATACTGATGATACTAGTAAGTGGCAACTTTCTCATTAAGTGCTACAATTTTGGATTTATTTAATTGTTTATTTTAATAGTGTTTCTTTTATAACTTGTGCAAAATATATCAATTGTTTTATTACACAGTGTACTACACCGTGTACATGCCTTGCTCTTTGCCTAGAACCTTAAAAAACTTCATAAAAAACTGTTTCAATCTAAAGTTAGTAGACTCTATTACACGCATGTATTTCATGTTTATTTAATCCTAATTTAAGAAGTGGTTTACTATTCCCTTTTGTGGAAAGTTGCACAGATCATTTTAATGCCCAAACCAAGCAAACCTACAGAAGAAGTTAAGTTCTACAGACCTATCAGTCTACTTTCAGTGATGTCAAAAGTTTTTGAAAAACTACTAGTACACAAATTACAGCCAATCCTCGTACAACAGCAGCTAATATCCAACCACCAGTTTGGATTTAGACAACAGCATGCTACCATTGAGCAAATCAACCGAATATGCAATTCTATAAACAAAGCCTTAGAAGAGAAGAAATACTGTTCTGGATATCTCGCAGGCTTTTGATAAAGTCAGACACACTGGCCTGCTATACAAAATAAGACAAATCCTTCCTCTCAACTACTTTCTAGTCCTCAAGTCCTATCTTTCCGACCAGTATTTCCTTGTAAAAGTAAAGGAAAAGTAAAGGATCAGGGCACTAAGTTATATCCAATTAAAGCTGGAGTACCCCAGAGTAGTGTCCTTGGACCTGTTTTCTACCTACTTCACACAGCAGATCTTGCGGCTCAAAACATCGTCACAATACATATGCAGACGACACAGCAATCCTTGCGGCTCACTCAAACCCGTATCACCTCACAACTGCTCCAGATCAATCTCGACAAAATAAAGATTTGCTTACAAACATGCCGAATTAAAGTTAACGAAAGGAAGTCAATACATATACCGTTCACTAATCGAAAAGTACATGCCCAACAAAATATGCCCAATTATGCCCAATAATATTACGGTTGAAACATTGAAAATTGGTGACAGAAAAATGAAACAGGTATTAAACTATATATTTTATTTAATAAAGTAATTAATGAAGGAAAGATTCCTCAAGAATGGTACGACTCCGAAGTCATTTTACTATTCAAGAAAGGAGACAAAGCAAACATCGAGAATTGCCGACCAATATCCTTGCTATCACATCTGTATAAATTACTAACTAAAATCATAACCAACTGGCTAACACATAAGCTCGAGAAAGAGAGAGATCCTTCCTGTAGCTGAAATCATCTCTAACTTGATGTAAACTGTCCTGTCTATTTCTGAAAGGAAGAAGTCTAACATGGAGCAAATCACGGCCTTGCAATATTAGATCCTCCACGGCGCCAAGATGTCTCATCATTGAACCAACTTTTTGAAACCCTTAAAACGGTTAATGGATTAGCTTTAACACTTCAATGATTTAATCAAAACCGCCCTCTTTTGGAAATCTTGGCATTTTAATTTTTTGGGTAAATAAAAAAATTCAAAAAATGATTAAAAATTACATAAAAATTAAAATTAAATACACATAAAGAAACTTTCTTATCGTTTATGTTTTTGCGAAGAAAAACACTTCAGCTAAAGAAAAAATAGCGAGGTAAAAACGTTATTGGGTGAATAATTTTAAGTAAGACTAAGAAAGAAATACTTTCAATCCAAATAATTGGTTTTTCTTTTGCCATCAGTGTATATTATAATATAATAAAGGTAGATTTTTGATAATGCTTGTCGTTTAATGCATTTCTACTGTGTAGCAGATGAATTAGTTGAAGTAATTTTGCTAAAAATTTGTGACCAGGTATATTTGCTATTATAACTCAAATAGTCGATTGATATAAATACCATAAATTTATATGATTGATGATTCTCTTAGTTTGAAATCCAACTGTGCATTTGATTGTATATTTGATTAGAAGTAACTTTAGCTTTAATATATAACATATTACAACATTAAACAACATTAGATGTTTGATGTATAATATCCTAAAATGCGATGTAAGCTCGGTATAAAACGTTTTTTATTATTAGTTTAAAACCCTAAAAGGACGTTGTCTGCAAATAAAGTGCAGCCACCTGCATATCCGAAAAACCAATAGCTTTCGAGCCGAGGACGCCGTATACAAACATTTTTCCTTTCCTCTCTGGATTTTCGTTTGCCACCCAAGTTAAAACTGTTCGCCAGCAAAATAAAGGAGTTATCCAACCTTGAAAACCTTCTGAAATGACAGTATGAGTTCGTCATGATGGGCATTGAGATTAAACTGACTCTTCAATAGCCGGATGTTGATGAAAACCGCTTCATTTGAATCGAGAACTGGCTACGTAAATCTTCACATTGAACTGCGAGATTTATATCTGTTTGCTTTCAAATTAATGTGTTTCTCACTACACACAGAGTTTTACTCGAGTTGTTTGGTACGTAACTTCTATTTCAGACAGAAATCAGTTAAAAATGCAGATGCTTTACATTTATGTACGAAATTTAAGCTTCATTTCTAATCTTACAGTTATATTACGAATCAGGTGGAAGTGTTGCTCATGGGCCAGCTGAAAGATCCTTGGAAAGACAGATATATTCACTGAATATCACAGTTTTTTATAAGACACTCGCCCGCAATATGTAATATGTTTTGAGTTATTTTTAAATCATTCAATGAAGCTGTCTTTGCTGCTGCGCTATTTTAATTTGAAGCATAGGAACCTATTAGGAAAACCGCTAGATTTTTTTAAAATGCAAGAATCTAAACTTAAAGGTCGACATAAGAAAATAGCTGCATATTCTTCAAGCTACGAAAATGCTTTTAAAGATTCATTTCTGGCCAATTTAAGCCTAGTGGCTCTTTAACATACGTAAATGCTAACTTAGGAGAATCTATAGGATAAGAGGACAAGATTCTATAGATTATTCAATGAGTATATCAACGGAATCCTGCCTGCTTTCTCGGTTAGTAAACATCTACTTTTTTCTCCAATCTTGTCGTCACTATTCTAGTGAGGATATATGGTTCAACAGGCTAATAAGTCTAATTTCTGTTCTATTGAATTTAATATTGATTTTCAATTTTCTAACGCCAGTTTTATCTGTTTTTGATACTTTTTAATGGTGGAGAAATTTTTGTTTATTAAAAATTAATCAATGAAAATAATTTCTATCCATGTGCGATCGGTACTCACCGGAAGGACCGCAGACGTTCGGATACAATTAGCGTCTCTTAGCAAAGACAATGACGTCGACTTTGCTAAGTATCAAGACAATTACTCTACACATACACACACACTACACTAGGTACCTGACTGTACCATGCCAATGATTATAGTTGTCGAGGCAGTAACTCAGTAAAAAAAAAATCGGATCTTTATTTATTGTATCAATATTTTGGTTACTTAATAATTCTATTGATTTGTTATTATATTTTCTTTTATCTATAATAATGACAGTGTTACCTTGTCTCATATTGTAAACACTATGCTGTTTCTATTGATTTATTTTTATGAAAGAACTGTTTGTCTATCTTTGTAATAGGACGTTTTCGTTTCACTACCAGACATCGGTAATAGATTTTGCAATAACACTTTTTTCGATATTGTTGGCAGTTTTGTTTAATGTTACTTTACACTATGCTACTTATACACATAATCAAGAATTTTTTAATTATTATGTTAAAGATACTTGTTGTTTAAATCCTTTTTCTAAAAATTGTATCTATTAAATTTATAAATCTATTGAAAAAATTATGATTCGAAAAACTTTTTGTATAATGAACATTGGGTTTTTTACTTTTGCAAATTAAATTATTTAGACTTTACAGTATGTATTGAATACAATTATGTACGACTGGTTTCTGCTTTGAATATAAGTTTTTCATGATACGTAAGTTTCTAGCGACTGTGATTTGTAATTGTTCAGAAACGTTCTATGCTATATCCTATCAAAAGCTTTTTAATAGATCTTTATGTTAGTCGCGGCATTTTTCAAAAAGTACATTTAAACCAAAAATTGCCTCACGGGTACCGACCGCATTCCTTAATTCAAACTGGATTTCATCTATGTCTTTTTAGCTATAACTTCTTATTTTTATGTATTTGTATTCGTTGTGAGTGATGTATTCGTTGTATGAGTTATTTTTTTATGGACTACTTCGTCTAAATATCTACCCTTACATCGACTAAAAAATAAATTCAGACCAACAATAAAATATCTATTACAAAGTTCAAGAATTGTATCAATGTATTGCTATCAATGGGAAAACATAAGAATTGAACACAACATGACGGAAGCAGTGGAAGTATGACGAGGAGTTAGGCTGTATTCTATCGCCTCTCCTTTTTAATATCTACTCCGAATTTATTTTCAAAGAAGCCTTAGTTGAAGACACAGGCATTCATTAAAATCAACGGAATTACTGTCAACAATCTTAGATATGCAGACGACACGGGCTTATTGCCTCCAATGAAGAAGACCTGCACACAAAATTGCCGCACAAAACTTACGGTTTTCAGCAAAACGGAGTTACAACCAACCAACATCAAAGCGTATGGAATAGAGTTAGAAAAAGTCCACAATATTACCTATTTGCGCGCAAACGTTAACGATAACTGGGATATAAATACATAAATAGAGATACGCATTGACAAAGCTAGAGCCGGCTGCTATAGATTAAAGAAAATGCTAATTAATAAAGATATTACGTTAAACTTTAAAATCAGATTAATACGCTGCTACATATGCTCCACACTTCTGTTTGGTATCGAGATCTGGACTTTTATAGAGATTTTTTTTAATCTATTATCTATCCTTTCATCGTTGGATATAGGTCTCCCCCAGTTCTCTTCATCTTTCCCTATCTTGAGCTGTTCTCTGGCATGTGGGACCTCCTTGTTTCCTGATGTCATCTTTCCACCTCATCTGTGGTCTGCCTCTTGATCTCTTTGCATTGTATGGACGCCACTTTCCGATGGTATTGTTCCATCGTCCGTCTTGGAAACGTTCATTGTGTCCAGCCTATTTCCATATCAGTTTTACTGCTTGTTCTATCGCGTCTACTGTCTTTGTTCTGGTTCTGATCCACTGGTTACGTTTTCTATCTTTAAGTGATATACCCAACATTTGTCTCTCCATCGCTCTATGTGCCTTCCTTATCCTATCCAAATTGACCTGTGTAAATGTCCATGTCTGTGCTCCGTAGGTGAAGTTAATTTTTAGGCCTTTTTGCAGTGATTTTTCATGAAGTTCATTCAGCATTAATTCCAGTTCTTGTCGTTCCGAGGAGATCAGGAGTATATCATCCGCATATCTAAGGTGATTTAGGTATTTTCCGTTAATACATATTCCTCTGTTTTCCCAATCTGTTGATTTTATTATGTCTTCGAGGGTCAAGGTAAACAGTTTAGGTGAAATTATATCGCCTTGTCGGACTCCTCGTTTAACTTTTATATTATCCGTTATTAATTTGTCGTCCAGAATTACGGTCATGGTTGCGTTTTGGTAAATATCATGTATCAATTGTCGGTATCTTGAATCTATTCTACTATTGACCAGAGCTTCTTCTACCGCCCAGTGTTCAATGCTGTCGAAAGCCTTTTCATAATCTACGAATGCTAAGTACAGCGGAAGGTTGTATTCATTGGTTTTCTCAATTAAGATTTTAAGTGCATGTAGATAGTCGATTGTGCTGTATCCTTTCCTGAATCCGGCCTGTTCCACTGGTTGGTAGTTATCAAGTTTATAGTTAGTCGGTTGTTTATTATTCTTGTGAAGGTTTTATGTAGTTGTGATAAAAGGGAAATAAGACGGTAGTTGTTTAGGTCTGTTCGGTCTCCTTTCTTATGTATTAAGATTGTGTTGGCATTTCTCCAGTGTTTAGGTATTTTACCTTCAAACCGACATTTGTTGAGAAGTATTTTTAGCATTTTTTTATCGCATCTCCTCTTTCTTTTAGCAGTTCCGCCAGTATTTTGTCTTCACCGGCCGCTTTATTTCTTTTCATGTCGTTTATGGATTTTTTGATTTTATCTTCAGTTATTTCTCTTAATACTTCTGAGCCAACATTTTGTATTTGCCTCGAGAGATTCTGTTTAGATGATAGTGGTTGGCCATTTTTAGAATTGTATAGGTCTGTGTATTATCATTGTTCTCAGCTTTAAGCATGATTAGTTTTCTTTTTCCTATATTTGTCTTCATTGTTTTTAAACTTTTGTTCTTCTCTATGATTTTCTTAATGCGATCTTCTTGGTATTTCTTCAAATCTCCTTTATCTGTTTTTTTATGGTTTTGTTCAGTTCGGTAAACTTCACTGTATTTCTCTTGTTATCATTCGGGAGTTGTCGTCGTTTTTTTTAGCATATCTTGTGATTTAGCGCTAATTTTTGTTGTTTTCGCTTTTATTTATTAGCAATCTTCAGGCCTGCTTCTAGTCGTTGTGTTGTTATTTTATCGTTTTAATTCGTCTAGTTGCAAACCCTTTAGCTGTGATATGTCACTTCTTTTTAGCTGGTTTATGTATTGTTCTTTGCGTTCTTTAAAAAGTTCTGTATCTATCTCTTTTTTAGATGGTTTAAATTTTTGTCTGCCTGTTGTGGCGTTAATTTTGATTTTGGCTCTAACAATTCTGTGATCACTTCCTACGGAAATCATGTTTATGACCGTAACGTCTTGTACTATGTTCTTTTCTTTGATAGGATGTAATCAATCTCATTTTTTGTTAAACCATTGGGCGCGATCCACATCCATTTTCTCTGTGGTTTTTTATTGAAAAAGGTATTCATCGCATATAGACCGTTCTTTTTCAATAGTTCATCAATGTTTCTCCTCTTCGTTTCGTGTTCCATATCCAAAGTTGCCGATTTTATTTTCTGATTCTTCTAGTTTTCTCCCCTAATTTGGCATTGAAGTCGCCTATAATGATTGCGTAGGTGCTTTTGTATTTGCTCAGTGTTTGTGTCAATGATTCGTAGAATATCTCCACTTCTCATCCGTATGTGATGATGTAGGGGCGTAAATTTGTATGATCTTTATAATAGATAACTTCCAATATATTGTCTAATCTTATGAACATGCTGATTAGAGATAAGAAAACCGACACCAGCTAATTATTCTTCTTCAGTTCCTTTATAGTATAGTACGTTCCCGGATTCCAACTTCATACAGGGATATTAATAGAGATATTAATGAAAAAATTGGAGGTCTTTAAGATGTGGATTTATCGACGAGTATTGCGGATAAGTTGGGTTGATCGAATAAGAAGTGAAATAGTTTTACATCGAATCAAAAAGAACACAGAAATAATAAAAACGATAAAAATTCGAATGTTGCAATATTCAGAGAGGTAGAAACTTCTATACCTCATAATGCAGGGAAAAATCGTCGGAAGGAGAGGCCCAGGCAGACGAAGAACATCCTGGCTCCGAAATCTCCGAGAATGGTATTAAGAGACCACCGCTTATTTATTTAAAGCCGCCGTAAACAAAGGTATTATTGCCAATATGATCGCCAACGTTTGATAATCGGGTACTGAAAAAAGAAGAAGTTCAAGAATGACAATAGGACGCTTAAGGAAAGGATATCCAAATACTATCAATGACAGCAAAACAGACATCTTTTCAAATACCAAGGAATGGTTTTCGTCTGTTAAATTTATTTTTGCTTTTATAAATTTATTTAAAAATATGAACCAAACAACACTTACCGTTCTCGTAACATTGGCACTGGTTTGCTTGCTCTTGCACTCGGCGATCGTTTAGTGAACTTTGCAGTAACGCTCCGTAGTACCAATAAAATTGTTTTCGTAAACTTTACAACAAGAATTTTAGAAATTTATGGCTAATTTTTTTTGTAGATTTCCTTTTTTAAGATGATATATACTTGGAAAATTATTACGTTGTGAAAATGCTTTTATAAAAGCATAAAAAGTCGGATTTCATTTTGTCGGTTTTGTTTTTTTCGACCTAAGTCATAAGAAAACCATAATTCTTAAATGTTTAGGATTTATTCGCTCACTCAAGCTTTGGTTGTTTTTATATTTAACGGAGTGCTTCTATATAAGGGATTTCTAATTTTAAAATTGAGTTCATATTTCATTTTCTAGAATCGGATACATTGGCAACAAATTTAGAAAAACGCCAAAAAAGTTACATTGGATTAAATTTATTTTAGGCGTTAGTATCAGCCATACCAAAATCAACTTTAAAATAAAACTGGATTTAACCCTTAACTACAATGGCCAAAAATAGTAACATTTGTACCAGGGCAGGGTCAAATTTGACCCCCCATTGTTTTTTGTATAAAAAATATTCTTTTTTTTAACTTGTTTTATTTTAAATTATTTTGTTTACAGCTACTTTTACATTTATATAAAAATAAACGAATTTGGTTAATTAGATATATAACTTTATTTAAAAAAAACTTTTGTATTCAGTCAAATTAACATAGCTATGCACTTTCTCGAATTATAAGAAAAATAATAATAATGTGCAGTTTTTTTATATCCAATGGTGAAATCTAGGTATAATAGCTCCTACCTAAAATAAAAAAAATCGATTTAGATTTCGTATCTCAAAAATGACAAGCATGAATTTTCAACACAGCTTATGCATAACGTCTATATGCGGGAATGATTTTTGCAAATAAAAACTCGACATTTATCGCACGATGAGCTTTCTTTCTTTTGGTTTTTGGAATATGGACATATTTTACACCTTCCCCTCTTTTTTCGTCGTTGTGGCTCTGGATTTGCGGCAGGCATTGGTTCCTGAAGTCCGGAAACTTTAAAAATGGCACTACGAATTTCTATCGGTAAACAAGTTTGCTGAGTTCTACGAGTTAAATGGGCCTTAATAAGTTCTTGACCTAAAGTGGTTAGAAACAATATTCTTTCCATTATTTGATTTTGCTGAACTCCATTAAAAATTACGCTAGCATGTAATCCTGCAATGTCCAAAATGCGAAACCATATTACTTGAGGCCATCTACGAGTTCTTCTGCCAGTTTTATAGCATTCACATTTCTTATCCAATGAATCCACCCCACCTTTTGTCTCGTTGTAAAAATTTATAATCTCTGGCTTTCCATTAACCATTGTATTGGAATGATGCATAGTTGACACTAACAACACTGCACGATTTTTCTTAGGAACAAAAGATACAAGGCTCTCGCTTCCTGTAAAAACCAAATAAGGCAGAATTAGGTGGCCTGTTTTTTTGGGGTTCAAATTCAGCAGGAACCTCTCTTTTATTTCTTTTTAGAGTTCCAACATATAAATTTTATGGCTTCTCAGTTCTTTTATGAGCTCAATGGACGAAAACCAATTATCTGCTGTTATGTTTCTATTTGTACCAGAAATTGGTGGAATAAGTGTCAAAACATCCAGACTGGGGATGTATAACTTTTTTGGATTTGCTCTGCGTGTATCTTTTCCAGTATATATAAAACCATTTAGCAAATAATGTGTCTTAGAGTCTACTAAACACTGCATTTTCAGACCGTATTTATCTGGCTTATTTTTGAGATACATCCTGAATTGGCACCTTCCTCTAAATGCAATAAGCATTTCATCTATTGTGAGATATTCACCACAGCTATAATTGGACTGGCAATTAATTATAAACATATTAAAAATATTGGATATAGCTGCCAGTTTATCTCCGTGTGCAATACGTTCTTGTCTAGTAGCTGGGTCGTCACAACAAAGGCTTCCAAGCAAAAAATAAAATCGGTTTAGTGACATGGTTGCTCGAAATATATCACGACCAGTACCATTCGTAGCAAATAAAGACCTTAAATCTTCATTATTGGATTTAAATACCCCAGCTTAATATAATAAGCCTAAGAAGGCCTTTAATTCAATTATGTCAAGATGATTGGTATATTGACACGATAAATTGTGTAAATTATATTTAGAAGACATATTAGTTATTCGTTCATTGGTTTTCTCAAGAATTTGTTGCAATATATCGTGGCTAATAATACATTCCCAAGCATCAACTGATTTCTCTGGCATACTAGGTCAAGCTTTTCCAATAACACCAGGTAAACGACTAATTAAATTATGCTTACATGTACGAGAAAAGGTGGGAGAAGTTTTAGACCACTTGTACCTATTTTTGCCATAAAAACACATCCCTTAAGTCAGCTATATCACTTTCTTTACCCGAATATTCACTACCAGTTTCGGAATTATTAATTTGCCAATTTTGTTCGTCATCATCGTCCCATTCCTCTTCAATGTCTGTTTCGTGATCACTGTGTTCACTAGCCTGGTCTAAAAACTCACTGTCACTATCTAGTCCATAATTTTTTGTCCCTGCTCTTCAAGTTCTTTCCGTGTCAGAGGACGTTTATTGCGACTACACCCCGCCATTTTAAATTACTTTTTAATTGCACTAGAAACATACCATAAGCAGGTCAAAATTGACCCTATGCGTGCCCAACTCTGCAGTAGTAACAGATAAACTAACGGGATTTTCGTAGATCGATAAATCACCTACCGGTCGAAGATTAGCTGAAAGCGCGCAATGCTCAATCTATGTTTCGGTAGCGAAACTTGGCATTAAAACCGCGGGGGTCAATTTTGAACGCGCCATGGTACTTAAGGGTTAAATATTTTAGATTATAGATCTTAAAAAGTTTATTCGGCCCGCATTACGATCTGACATACACTTTCCCTATTCTCTACATCTTATGTTTTAGTCCAAAAGATCTAAACTTTTAAGATAGCCTATTTATACTTTTGGAGCTACGTTTGTTACCTGATCAAGTCCAAAACGAACTGTTTAAAGTATTTATTGCGGTGGTTAAGTAATTCTTTTCTACTTGTGAACACTATTTTCGTTTGTTTCGTGTATATTTTGCAGTTTTCGCAGAGATAATACCTGAGAGAGCGATGTTAAGTCAGAATACAAGTGATTCGTTTTTATTAATTCAGTTTTCTGAAGCTTTAAAGGCCGGTTTTCACGCTACGTTTTCTTGTACGTTTTGTGGGTCATATAAACGTACGACAAAATGTACGTTTTGTCCAAGGTATTATCCATTCTTACTTTTGTATCAAGAGAAGTTGTAACCCTTGAAGAAGGCTTCCATGCGATTGTAGGTGGATCTAGCTTTTCCGATGCGTACTCTAATCTCCTAGATGTTACGTTGGTCCATTCTTCATTTGTTATGGTGCTGAGGTGGTTGTACTGCGTCACTCTTTTTACAGTGGATTGGTTAATGTAGAATTGACCTTCTGTTATCCTTTTGTTGCTAATTATCATAAGCTTTATCTTGTTAACGTTTATATTTAGTTCATATTGTTGACAGTAATATGTGATTTTGTTCATAAGAACTTGTAGGTCTTCTAAGTTGTCCGCAAATACTATGGTCTCATCTGCATATCTGATGTTGTTTATATGGTAACCATTTAGTAGAAAACCTTTTTCAATTTCGTGCAAAACTTCGATAAATATTCTTTCAGAGTACAGATTGAAGATTAGAGGAGACAAAATACAGCCTTGCATCACCTTGCTTAGATCTTGGTGGTTAATTTCTGGTCTATTCTTCATAACCTTAAAGAAGATTTTAAACATTGAGATCGTTATTGATGCTTTAAACTATACATGGAACAGTTGGACAATCTCGGCTGATCTCAGGGGAGATAGGAGATAGGAAGATAGGAATGCTAACGGTAATACAGCTGGTTTCACCAAGTATTGTTGCTTACTATGAGAGCAGTGCAATAGGGTCAAAGAACAGCATCACGGGAAAGATCATTAGCATATAAGAAAAACACGCGAGCCTAACAGATTTTGGACAAGTTGGTGACAAAACATCACCACTTGTGGGAACACTATACAAGATCTTGCTTTCATCCAAAAATATAATTTTTGTATAGCTTGAATGGTTTCGATACTGTGGGGACCTATATGTCCCACGCCGATTAAAATAGTTCTAGAGTCGCTTATTTGTCCCTAAATTCACTTTAATCAAATAAAACCATATAACTAAACATATCGTTATGTTATGCAACAAACAATTCGATTATATATCCTCAATATTTCTAGAAAAGGGTATTCTTGTACAGTGTGGTTCTGTTTTGTTGCTGTGATTCGTATATAGTATTTTCGCCCGAAACTTGTCTTCATGTCCACATTTCAAAAGCGTCTCTGCATCGTTGATCTGAGTTTTTGACTGTCCATTTCTCGCATCTATCTATCTATCTAATTAGCCTTCTTCGTTCCACCTTTGGACATAGGCCTCCCCAATCCTTTTCCATTCTTCTCTGTCTGTCGCTACAGTCATCCATCTAGAGCCCACGTGCTTCTTGATATCATCTGCACATCTCATTTGGGGCCTTCCTCTGCTTCGTTTATATTCCCATAGTCTCCAACTTATAAGAATTTTGTTCCATCGGTCTTCTTTTTGTCTTATATTGTGTCCGGCAAATCTCCATTTCAATTTTGCAACTTCTTGTCTAACATCCCTCACTATTTCTCGCATACATAGTAAAATATAGAAAAGACCAGAGTTGAAACGAGTATCTTTTTGTTTATTACAGTAATGTGACGATCACGCCAGTCCTCGTTTAGCTCAGTCATTGCTGCTCTTTCTAGTTGTACTTGTCTTCCAATTTCAGGTTCACAACTATCATAGAGGAGCCTTAACAATAGTTCGGGTTTCAGGAAACTGTTGTTGGCGATCAATAACCATGATTTTGGTTTTGTTGAAGTTAACTTTGAGTCCAAATTTAGCACATTCTACCTCGATTTCTTTTTTAATAAGTTAGTAATTTTCCCTAGAGCAGAGGCTAGAAGTGTAGTATCGTCTGCGAAATGCAAGTTCGATATCTTGACACCACCTATGTATACTTCTTCATGTCATAACCATCCAAGACTTTGTGCATTATGAACTTTGAATAGATGTTAAATAATAAGGGAGATAAAACACATCCTTGTCGTAGTCCTTTCTCCAAATTGCTTTGGTGAGATAGATATCTGTCCATTCGAATATATGCCAGTTTATCTTAATACAGTTTGCTAATAAGGTAAACCAAGTGTTTAGGTACAGCCATTGTCAATATGTTACATAGTTTGTCCCACCTAAAATTATCAAATACCTTTATATAATCACCAAAATATATAAATATTGGAATCTAATATTCTCTGGCTTTTTCTATGATGTTTCTTACATTATCAATTTGTTCTCCAGTACCACTGCCCTTCACAAATCCAGCCCTGCTCAGGTGTCAACTTATGAAGTTTTCTAGATGACGTTGCAGGATGTTGAGGATCACTGGCGTGTGATATTAGAGCTAGTAGTTTATAATTGTTACAATTATTTGTTGGACCTTTTTATGTAGAGGTATGATTATTGTTTTTCTGCAATCTTAAGGATTGAAGAAAGACCCATTGACTATATACAACAAATATAGACTAATTAATGGAAAAACCATCCTGAAAAACTCAGATTCAAAATCAATTTTGTTTGATTTCACCGTGAAGAATAAAATCTTTTTCTAAAAGTTTTTTTTATACACTGGGCTGCAAAATAATCCAAACATTCAAATTTTTTTGTGAGCAGACATTTCCTTAGAGGCTCAATACAAAACTTGTTATGATTTAAGGAGGATATTTGAACGTTCTACGGTATATTCAGCAATATTTGAAAGATCATCTAGTGCCATTTGCTCCATTTGTTGGAGAAAACTTTAATGAGATAAGATAATGTTCATCACAGAATTACTTGGATGAAGTTGGTATTCGTTTCTTACCATGACCCTCAAGGAGTGCAGACTTAAATCCAATAGATCATGCATGGGATATTCTAGGACGACATATTCGATGTGACCATGGTGAGTTTGAAACCATGAATGATTTGGAGCAAGCAGTTCGTGACGAATGAGAGCAAATCCCTCAATCACACTTTGCTGCCTTAATCCAAAGTATTCCTGATCGAATGAGAGCCGTAATTAGGGCTCGTGGAGATAATACACTCTACTAAATATCGTTTTCCATAAAAATGTTTATATTTAACAAAAAATAATTGTAGTTTTTTATTTTAATATTTATTATTTGCTTTAGGGGATATTTTTATGTGGAAAAATGTACAAAAGTCTGACACACCATCAACCGACCCTGCCACGGGCTCTTTTCTCCTAAAATTTTATTTCGTAGTTTGCATTTTATGTTTTCCAAACAACTAATTTACGTTCACATAAAATGCTAACAAATAAAACTGCAATGGCTTTAAATCAATGGCAGCAGAAAATCAGTTTAGGACTTACGTCGTTTTAAACACGGTCATAAAGAACTATATAGGTTTTAGAAAATTCTAGAGATTTCCATAATAAAATTAAAGTGAGTTTAATGCTTTATATTTTTTTATTCTGTAAAATCTTAGCAAAAAAATGTATTGATTACGAATTTTGTTGTACATCTAGGGTTTTTATTGCACTTAGCTGTTGTGTATTTCCAAATTATTGTATCAGTACATGTTTTAAAGTTTTTTTTTCTTTTTTTGCAGTGGTCTTCCTAATCTCGTGGTTTCTAGTGTCAACTATGAGTCTCTTTTACCTTTCTTAGGCAACGTTTTAGAAACGTCGGAGTTATCTTCGAATCTATTCAATATTATAAGTGTCGGTCTTAGCGTCCCCAAGAATTTTTTTCTAGTCGTCCCTATACATTGCCTTCCTCTGCCAAGCACGTATTTCCATATTTCTCATATCTTGATCTATGTTATTTAGGAATCTTGTTCTGGGTCTTCCTCTTCTTCTTTGACCATTATACAAAATCCAATTAGATGATAGGTCCAAAAGGGTGGTAAATTTCTTCATGTTCTTTTTTTGTCTTTACAGAATCACATTTTCTTAGGCCTTTTTAACACGCCCAAATACTTTTCTTCTACATGTCTTCTGTCCATGTGTAAAATAGGGGACTTCTAGCGTGTATATTGACACAGCAAAAACTCACTTATTAAGTATCAAAGGCATCATTAATAGATGTTCGTGGAAGGGGATGCACTTGCTGCATATTAAAGCAAAAGGTGATTGAATTCGGTGGCACTACACCTCGGTCCAATAAATTGTTACAACGGATCATAATTTTGAGAGGTGAACATTTCTCACAGACTGGGTTCAATTAAATTGCTTGCTCCGGTGGCACTTCTCTTACTAACTCATAAAAAGCATTGCCTCTTTTATTATGAATTCTGTGTTTGTAACAATAAGTCGCTTTTTTCAGTCCAATCAAAATTTTTGATATCAATTTGTAAATTAATATAATTAATTATTTTTCTGGGCCTTTGTTTCAAATTTTTATATTGTTTGTGTTTACAGCTATTATGATTAAAATTTCTTTATGATCTGTAATACAAGTATCTAAGACAGCTACCTGGCAATTATTTGTATCAAACTTTTAAATATTTGTTCATCGCCATATCACACTTGCCCTAGATATCGTTATAAAAAATATCCCGCAGATACCAAATTCCCCCTTTATTGATACATTTCGATTCACTTACTGTGTACCATCCTGCATCTCGTTATTTAATTTGGCAAATCGTATTTGACGGTTTCAAAAGCCAGTCCAATGGTAAATAAGAGACGTAAGGCCTAAGGGGCTCCAATTTTTGCATTTTTAACTTTGTCGACAAAGTCAAGTAGGCCGAAGTGCTTCACACGTGGAAAGGCCCAAGGAACGAAGGGCACAAGAATGCCAGAAGGGCAGAATGACTCGACAAGGACTAGGGGTATGATTTCGAGTGGAAGAAGAAGCACGGTAAGCCCAGTAGTGGATGCAACTTCAAGGAAAAGGGGATTTAGGAGATTTATTTTAATTTATGTTTTAATTATGTTTTAAATTGCTCTTGTCTATAATAAATAATGGGAATTATACAGTAGGTAGATTATTTTATATTCATATTATAGCCTAGTGTTATATTTTTTTTGAGTTATTTAAGGATAATTATTTATATTGTTAAAAATAGTGTTTCATATATTGGCAGTGTAAAATAAATTTAAGTAAATTCTCTCTGGCTCTGATGTCAATTTATTATTGAGGTTTTGCAAGTAATTTTTTTATATTTAGCTTTACATGTCTTGACAACCTAGGGGTAAACACAGGAACAACTTTAATAAATTACAAGAGTATACAGTAACATTACAATTGATAAAGAAATACTTTAAATACATTAAATATTGGTGCAATTATTAATTAATAAATTCTAAACTACATTTCTTCTTCTAAATTTCTTTGTATAGCCTAGTTTTATATTATAGAGGAAATAAATAAGGTTTTGGAATTGATCTGGTGAGCTGAGAATATTTTGTAGGTTTTGTATGACCTGTCACTTCTTTAACGAATTCATGTATGTTAATATATATTCATATAATGTGGTTATATTTTTCTTACAATTCCTCCATTTCTACACACCTGTCTAGCAGCTACTGTTCTTTAGCTTTGCGACACTCTTTTCGTATTTGTCGGTTATTCCGCTGATGTTTGGTTCGGTCTTTGTTTTTAAATGATCTGCGGTTGTCCCTCACTAATAATATTTCGTCAGTCATCCATCTTCTTTTTGTGCTTTTGGGAAGCGATTAGAGACTTGGTGGTGGTTACAATAGCTTTTTTAATACAATTCCATTTGTCTTCCATAATGGCCGGTTGTTTAGATCTTGTCGTGATATTTGCTATTGCCTCATTTAATTTTTCTGTTATTTTTAGTTTAACGTTAGGTTTTTTTAAGCTGTTTATATCAATTTTCTTTATGGATTTTATTTTAATTTCCTTAAGCTTAATTTTCAATTTTCCTACTACGGGGGATTGTGATCAGATCCGATATCTGTTCCAGGGTACGTTTTTACTCCTTGCAATCCATTTCTGTATCTCTGAATAACTATATGGAATAACCACATAAGAATGAAGGAGACCCGTGGCGTCAAAATAGCAAGAGATAAGTCACCATTCGCCAGAAGAAGTATCGGAAGACCGCGCAAAAGATGGAGTGACATCCTTCCATACAGGTATTAATCCACCAATCCAACAACGAATAGAACACGAAAGGCAGAGGAGGAATATAGAATGCTAAGGAGGGAAGAGAAGAAAATACATCACATAAAGAAAAGAGATCACATATAAAAAGAACTCCAGGAAATGGAAGAGCTAAATAAACCATCAGAAACCAGAAAATTCTACCAAAAACTTAACAAAGTTAGAAAAGAATTTAAACCAATTTAAAAAATGATGTGCAGAGACAAAGAAGAAAATATAGTAACTCAACAGACTGAAGTACTACAAAGATGGACAGAATTCTTCAAAGAAAAGATGGAAAAAACGAAGATCTACTATATGATGGAATTATACTGGATCAAACGGATACCAGAGAAACAACCCCCGTTTAGTAGCTGACATGCAAGAAGCAGTTACCAGACTGACAAACAATAAGTCACCTAGATTAGACAACATTAGCACAGAATTAATAAAGAAGGCAGAGACTCCATATTGCGATACACGAACTAATAGTGAACATATAGAATAATAAACAACTGCCCCAAGACTGGAATACCAGAGTAATTATCCCTTCTTCTTCTTCTGGTTCCTATCCGTTTCGGATGTTGGAAATTATATTGGCAATCATAACCTTGCTCGCTGCGGCTCGAAACAGCTCCGTTGAGGTTTTCTTAAACCATGTTCTTAAATTTCGCAGCCCAGCATTCAGTAATTATCCCACTATATAAAAAGGGAGATCAGCTTCAATCTAAAAATTACCGGGCAATAACGCTACTAACTGTGGCATATAAAATACTGTCAAATATTGTGTATGACCGATTAAGACCATATGCTAAACAGATAGTTGGGGAATATCAATGTGGTTTCTGCAAGCAGAAGTCGACCATAGACCAGATCTTCGTCTTGAGGCAAATCTTGGAAAAGACTAGAAAATTTAATATAGACACACATCATCTTTTCATTGATTTTAAGAGTGCCTATGTACTGAAAGAGTTTAACATTCCAACTCAACTCATTAATATAGAAATTGAAACATTTAAAGCTGCTAACAAAGCAAAATTTGAATTGAGAACGCACGAACACGTACAATCCATGTGAGAACATGGGAAAATGCCCTATCCTGTATTCTATTCAACATCACCACAGGGAAAATAATTAGAGAGTCAAAAGTCAACACCAGAGGAACCATAACAACAAAAAGTGTACAAGTATTGGCATTTGCAGATGATGTTGATATCATAGCTAAAAGCGAAAGAGAGATCAGAGAAGCATTTAATGAGATAGAAAGGGTGGTACAAAACAGTGGCCTAAATATTAATGAAATAAAAACCAAATACCTGAAGGCCAGCAAATCGACAGGCCAAAGAAACATACGAAATCTGACAGTAGGAGACTATAACATCGAAAGCATGAAAAATATTACATATCTAGGTTCACCAGTTACCGCAGATGTAGGTGAAGAAGTTAAGAGAAGAATAGATATTGCTTATAAAACATATAATGGACTAATTGTAACATCTAAGATCTAAGATCTAACAACATCACAAGAAAAACCAAATGCAAAATATACAAAACCCTGATAAAACTGGTCCTTGTATGAGAACCTACTAGGTACGTTTGAACGAAAAATTCTTAGACACATATATAAGAGGGTGAAAGAAAATGATATACGGTGCAGTGCAGAAGATATAATTTCTGGTATAAAATACTGTTTTGATTTTTATCAATTGTTGATCACTGTATTTCTTCCAACTTTTTACCATGTGGTACTGTTTTCTATTTTCCACTGTGTAAAAAACACATTTGCATAGAAATATTCAAAATGTTGCATATATAAAAATGTTGCATCTTTAATTTTACAGTCTTTCATCCCGCTACTCCTGTCACTGACTATTGAATACGAAAAAGTACAGGAGAAAACGCCGAAAACATGGCCTGAGGTTGTTTAGGGGAAACGGTAAGGCGTAACAAGTACGGGTAGGTTTGAAGAGGCTCAGGATCTTCTTAAAGCGAATTTTTGAGTGGATCGCTGCCGGATACTTTTTTCTTTCCTTCGTCTTTAATTGTCAGAAGTGACAAAACGTGTTCGACGATCTAAGTTATTCTGTATACTACTGAATTTTGAGTTTGGGATCCATGATATTAGGGCCGTTTAAAAATTACCTGGGACCTAATTAATAAAGGTTGATGAAGAAGAAAAATTAAATGATCGCTGTAGAATACGACACAGACTCAGACAAATTTTTTGTGTAAATAAACCAGCACATTCGTTTCGTACTAATTTATGCTGAGAAAACACTTTTAAAATGAAATGACTTCTGTTCTAAAAGAAAAACTATTAATATATATTTTATTAGTTGTTTTTTTAGAATCTAGTCTTTTATATTAGACACAACAACTCAAAACCATTGTAGCAATACTTAAAACTAGGTAACTAAAAACGGACAGCTAATATAGTTGAAACGTAAGCAGAAAAATGGCCATCCCTCCGGTAAGCGTGCTGTTTTAATGCCAATATACCCCTCAAAACACAACATGTTGAACTTGAAACAAAATAAGACGATACAGCTCAGAATCAAACACCAGAAAACCGGTCAGCCTCATGGATTCTGGGGGAGGCACAAGCTTAACAAAATGTGCCAAAATAGATACAAACAAACAAAAATAGTTACTACCAGCATCATATAACATCCAATATATGGTTAAAGATGAAAAGGTCTACGAATTAGAAGAAGAACTATTTAAGATAAAGTGGGATATTGTACGACTGTCAGACGGGCAAAGAAAAGGAGAACAATGCATGCATCTAAACTCTGGAAATCGCTTAAACTATACAGTTAAAATAGACAAAACGTATGGTGAAGTAGGATTTCTTCTCAAAAAGTATCTCACACCATCTATTTCTACATAAAAAAGCGTTTCTGATAGAGTAGTTTATACTACAATAGACCTAGATAATAAAACCAAGATCAAGGTTATGTAAGTCTATGCTCCCACAACAAATCATCAGGAAGAGATAGTTGAAATGTTCTACGAAGATTTGATAACAGCATTAGAAGAAAATGATATAAACTATACCATCATTACGGGAGATTTTAACGCAAAATTAGGTAAAAAAGAAGAAAATAGTGAAACCAAAGTAGGAATGCATGGTTATGGCACACGAAATGAAAGAAGAGAAAAATTATATAACTTCTTAGAATAACAAAATTTATATGCCACGAACACACACCTTAAGAAACCAGCAAACGGAAAATGGAGTTGGATAAGGGTAAAGGTGGTAAGGATTCTTCTTCTTTTTGTGCCACTCCTATCGGAGATTGGAAATCGTCAAGGCTATTCTGACCTTGTTTACGGCTGACCTAAAGAGTTCATTAGTGGTGCAGCCAAACCACTCTCTCAAATTCCGCAACCATGACATTCTTCTACGGCCTGGATTCCGTTTTCCTTCTATTTTTCCCTGCATTATATTTTGAAGTAATGCGTATTTATGTCCTCTCATCAGGTGACCAAAATATTCGAGTTTTCTTCGCTTTAGCGGTAACAAAATCTCTGGGTCTTTTCCTATTCTTCGTATTACTTCACAGTTTGTTATTCTTTCAACCCAACTAATCTTCAGCATTCGACGGTAGCACCACATCTCGAAACTTTCAATATTTTTCATGTTGTTCTGTTTGAGAGTCCAGGCCTCTACACCGTATAATAGCGTGTTAAATACATAGCCTCTCAGCATTCTTAATCGTAGAGGGATGCTTATATTTCTGTTAAGTATTTGTAACTTGATATTTTTTTAACTTGAATGCCGTTTATACTAATTGACGCTGGTTGTGTCATGTTTTTACTGAAGACCATATACTTGGTTTTTTTAATATTGATATTTATACCATAATTGTTGCAAGCAATATTTATGTCTGTAAGATATCTTTGTAATTCTTCTACTGTTCTTGCAACTAGTACAGTGTCGTCCGCGTATCGAATATTATTTACAATCTCTCCATTAATTACGATTCCTTCGTTTGCTTGTAAAAGGGCTTCCTGACAGATGCTTTCACTATATACAATAAATAACAGAGGTGACAAAATGCAACCCTGTCGTACTCCTCTACGTATTTCTATTGCTTGTGATGTTTCAGTTTCTATTTTGATGTTAGCTTTCTGATTCCAATATAGATTGAGAATTATTCGCAGATCTTTATTATCTATGTCCTTCCTTTCAATAATCTCTCTAAGCTTATCATGGCGTACTCTGTCAAACGCTTTTTCAAAATCGATAAAACACGTATGTACCTCCTGATTAACGTCTAGGCATCTTTGTGTAAGAACATTCAAACCGAAGAGAGCTTCTCGAGCACCAAGCCCTTTTCTGTACCCCATCTGTGTATTACTAATATCTGACTCCAACTGTGGTAAGGATAATGGAAAAGAGTTGGTAGAACATTATCAACAAAAATCCGACATGAACACAATTAATAAAGAAATGCAACGAAAGCACTTGAAAGCAGGACTGACCGTTGCAAATAAAACGAAAAATAAAGAATACCGAATAAGTGAAGAAACAAAACGGTTGAGAGAAAAGAGCACATTTCTAAGCGAAGGATAGCGAAACACCAAAGGTTTCAAAGAATTGAATAAACAAATAAAGAAGGGAGTAAAGAATGATTTAAGAATCTATAATAAGAACAAGTTAGAAAAAATAATAGAAACGAACCCAGGCCTGATATGCTTAAGATCAAACTTAGGAAAGCCTATAATAATCTCATTGAAGGATAAAGATGGAAAAGAAATAAGAGAAACTTAAAAATGGGAAAACAGTGGTAGAAGACGAAATATGTGCAGAACTTATTATAGACGTCGGTGAGGCACTCTACAGACAGATTTATGAACACAGAATGTATGAAGCAAAAAAATAATACCCGGAGAATGGAAGAAGGAAATTGTGAGGATCGAATGGTCTCTTTCACAAAAAGGATCTTCAAGTGAAAACAGCTTCAGCTTCTTCGGAAGTATATAACTTGTATATAAGTTCCTTTTCCATATAATATAGCTACAATTCTGAAGGCTTTTAACAGAAGGGTTAGCGATTGTAAAGAAATACGAGTAGATTGAATTTTTAATTTCAATTTTGATTTACCTATTATATAAAAAAGAAATTATTATAATATTCCGTGAAATCTGTTTAGTCAAACAAGTTTTTTCTTATTTAATAGCCACAGAGTGCGTTAGAGACTTTCATAAACTGCTTCTTTGAATAACCTTCAGTAAAATTTCGGTAAAATTATATACGAACGTGGCAAATAGGATTGGCCCCTTCGCTTCCAATTTTCCGGACAAAATAAAGCCCAAATCGAAATTTGTGGATATAGTCAGAGACGCGGGGCCCTGTTCCCGTTCGACATAGCCCGTTGAGATCTCCATAAATCCCCTCCAATACCTCCAAAGATTGAATTTTAATGCGAGTAACCCTTCGATGAAGACACTTTATCTTGCTTAATGCGATTAGAATCCATTATAGCAATCGAAAGGACGCAATAGATTACAATTATGGCCTAAAAAACATAGCTGACGGTCAGGCTGTGTTGCCAAATTGTAAATTGCACCAATTCATTATTTTCATTTGTTATAATTTTGCGCTACGACCTTACCATCGCAACTGCACTATACAACTTGTAAGTTTTGTAATCAATTACAAAACCATCAGCTTTATGATATGCATAAATTACTTTTTATAGTATGTGTCGTTTATTCTCCTAGAATTTGTGTAAAAAAAAACGATAAAAATATGTGACTTGTTCCTATGCAATGAAATACGTTAAACAAGAAGATTAAATGAAGAATGTTGATGGATGCTTTCAGAGAGCATTAGAAATTGTGAGATTTAAATACAAATAAGTCCATTTTAATGCTAAAATCATAATTTTTCTAGTGGTTGATTTGTTAAGATAAGTAAATATTTACAGGCTGATAACCTGTAGTTATATGCCCAACCTAGTTATATATAACTAATCCAAAAGACAAATCAGCTATAGAGATATGCACCATAAATACAACTAAAAAACACTTTAGCAAAAGGGACAAAAATATTACTATTAAAAACATAAATATGTGTACAACTAGAGAAACATGCTGACCGTTAATAATCTAGAGAACTTATCTCAAAAGTCAAGTATCTACCGAGATAATCCAAAGATAATAGTAGAAATACTATAACCCAGACGGTACCGCAGAGGTGTGGAATATTGCGAAATACTATTCTCTAACAACGACCCAGAGAATAATACAGAGATAAGAAGTTATGAAAAATATCCTCAAATATTGAAATCAGAAATTGAAATGGCAATTAAAAAGCTAAAATCCAGAAAAGCAGAAGGAGAAGATGGAATAACAGCTGAAACACAAAGAAATGGAAGAATTAAGGATGGAAGTAATGCTTGCAATGAGATCTGGAATACCGGAAAGTGGCCAAATGACTGGGGTAAACTCACGTTTATTCCCATATATAAAAAAGGTTCACCGACAGATTGCAGTAATTACCGTACAGTAGCATTGATATCACACACGAGCAAAGTACTTCTACCCATCATCAATCAAAGACTAAAATCAATTTCTCCTAACACAAATTCCCCAAGAACAATGCGGATTCGTCCCAGGTAGAGGAACAAGAGAACATATTTTTAATATTCGTCAAATTATCGAAAAATCTCAAGAGTTTAACATAGAAACATCTTTATGCTTTGTTGACTATTCCAAGGCCTTCGATGTCGTAAAATGGGATGAAATGTGGCATGTACTTAGAGAAATGGGTACGCCAGAACATCTAATCTATTCTCAAAATACAAACAGTAAATTGTAATCTAATCTATTTATTACAAAAACTATATGTAAATAATACTGCTATTGTAAGAGTTAATAATGTGGTTTCGTAAACCATTAAACTAAAATCTGGAGTTTGACAGAAATGCCTAATATCCCCTATCCTATTTAGTATATATAGTGAACATATTATGCGTTAAGTTTTGAAGACTGGCAAGGAGGAGCAACGATAGAAGGAAGAAAAATCAAAACCCAAGTAATGCTGATGAGACTGTTATATTGGCGTCACCACCAGAAGAACTGGAACAAATTATGAATAGGCTAGGCACGGTGAGTACGGAATAGGGTTTGAAAATAAATATGCATAAAACCAAAGTGATGATCATCGATAGAATCAGTAACAACCAGACAGAGATAAGAAACATGACAGGTTACGAAGTGGTCAGGCAATTTAATTAGTTAGGCTCCAATTCCACGAGGAAACTAAGTTCCTGTAGCTGGCTGTATATCATATATCACAAAAAAATTTTTGTTAAAATCCTTTATAAAAGGTATATAAAAATGCCTCAAACGGGCTATCACAAACACATTGCAAAACGTTTTCGGATTAAACAATCCATCATCAGTGCAAACGGTTGTACATGCTAGTAGCCACCAAAATATATGGGTAAAAACCCTTTAAATGTTATAAATTTGAATTTGTTTTACATTATTAGTATTTCTAATTTGTGATGGTTAAATTACCGTTGGATAGGTAACATGGCGGCATATGACTCTACATGAGTAAAATGGTCCTGAGACGAAGTGTCTACGAGGACCTGTTGATAACAACTCAACAGGTTGTTGAGAAGAGAAGGCATGGAGCGAATGATAGTTGAAGGTAACACAGCGGGTAAAAATCCAGAGGAAGATATCCAGTACGATGATCGGACCAAATTAAAGAGATGATTGCACATTGAAATTGTGCGGTCAACTTTTAATAGAATGAGAAAACTTTTTTTGTAATCGCAATATCAATATATCGCTCCGGAAAAGAATGCTTCGATGTTATATTTTCTCTACCCTTTTGTATGGAGTTGAAGCTTGGACACTTAAAAAATCCAACATTAAAAACCTAGAAGCATTCGAAATGTGGTGTTACCGACGTATTTTGAAAATATCATGGATGGATCGCAAAACAAACGAACACGTTCTCGAACAACTAGGAAAACAATACGAAGTTTTAAATTTCATAAAAATCAGGAAATTGGAATACTTGGGGCACATCATGAGAGGTGAAAAGTACGAACTACTAAGGAATATAATGCAGGGTAAAATCAAAGGTAGAAGAAGCGTAGGAAGACGTAAAATCTGGTGGCTACGCAATCTCCGTGAATGGTTTGGATGCAGTTCAATTGAACTATTCAGGCGAGTAACCAATAAAATTATAATTGCCAGAATGATTTCCAATCTCCGATAGGAGTGGAACTTGAAGAAGAAGAAGAACAACTATTATGTAATTCTCACTAAAAGTACAGATGCATGTGGTCGATATCGGGTGTACCTTGCTTGACAACACTCTTTTTAAACCAAAGGTGTTAAAGCTTGATTAAATATGATTAATAAAAAATGATTTGTTTCAAAATTTTTTAATCTGATTTACATAAAACGTCTTTGTTATGCTGGGAAAAAGATTTTTTGAATTTCAATATGTGCTTAATAAATGTTCCTTCATCTTAGCTATTTAAATGAATAAACTGTGATAAAATCACTAAGTTACTTAATAAATTACTGTACTATAAACGTTATGTGGATAAAACTATGACGAATAAAAGTGATTAACCAAAAAACGATAATAATCTAATAATTAAGACTAACATTTTTATATGTTTTTGTGACTTTACCACAAATATAATTAAACATATTTTATATTTGACATTTCTATTTCCTAACTCGTTCTCAAAATACTATTTTGAGAATTATTACTAATTAATATCTTAACATACAGGGTGTTTCAAAAAAGTATGTCATAAATTAAATCACGCATTCAGGGGACAAAAAATAAATTTATTGAATCCAACTTACCTTAATACACAAAGTGTACAAAAAAAAAGTTACAGCGCTTGAAGATTAATAATATGTAGGTTAGGTTATATATTGTCGAAAGTATGATTTTGTTTTTATGCTTTTTTTAATGTAATAAATTATGATATACAAATACATTTCCCCTGATTGTACATGTCCCCCTGATTTTTTTGTTGTTTAAAGTCTTTATGGCAATCTTTACTTCGATTAATGTTATCTCAATCTGTTCTTTATTCTGATTTTGTTGTTGTTCATGTTCTGTGTCTGTCTCTATGAAATCTGGACGGTTTTCTGTGAGTAGTTCTTTATAGTAGCCTTCCCACTCGTTTTCTGTCGAAGCAATCTTCAGTTGTTAGATCTCTGGCGGTCATTACATCGTCGATAATCGTCTCTCCAGGATCGTCTTGGTCTACTTCGTTTTCTTCTAGTTGGCGGAGTCCATTCTTCCATTTTTTTTTGGCCATCTATTTTCCGGAATTCTCTGAAGGTGTCCATACCAGTTAAGTCTTTTGGCTTCGATTGTGTCTATTATGTCTAGATCGATTTCCATTTCTCTCCGAATATCTTCGTTTCTCACCCTATCAAGTCTAGTGAGCTGGCAACATCTTCTCCAGTAGTTCATTTCCATGGCCTTAATTTTTGATTTGTTTCTTTGGTTTATTTTCCAGAGTTCGGCGCCATACAGTCCAATACTTTCTATTATTGTTTTATAAATTCTTCTTTTATTTTCTTTTGTTATTTTTTTATTCCATAATAGTCCGTGTAGCTGTCTGGTGGCTGATCTTGCTTGGCCAACCCTGGAATGTATTTCTTCGCTACTTCCTGCTTTTGATGTTATTTGTACTCCAAGTACTTAAAATTGTCTGTTGACTTTATAGTTCCCATTTTGATTTGTAGGCTTTCTGGTTTTTCTCCTACAACTAAGTACTCAGTTTTTTGTAAATTAATTGTGAGGCCCCATTTGGTGTACTCATCTTCCAGATTTCTAAGCATGTAGCTTTATTTGGACCTTTTCGTTGTTATTTTTCCTTAAAGATTTCAGTATTTTCCAGGATTCCGCATCCATGATTTAATTTATGACATACCTTTTTGGAACTTCTTCTTCTTCTTCTAGTTGCATGACCGTTATCGATCGTTGGATATCATGTTTACTACCATATTCGCTATCGTGACCTTATTGAACGATATTGAACGATGTAGTTGAGTTTTCCATACCATTGCCTTAGATTTTTCAGCCATGATGTTCTTCGTCTACCAGGACCACGATTACCTTGGATCTTTCCCTGAATGATCAGATGTAAAAGATCATATTTTTCAGGGTGTCTTATATGTGACCGAAGTATTCCAGCTTGCGTTTCTTTATTATATTGACCAGTTGTGTTGTTTGGCTCAGCCGTCTAACCTCCTCATTTCTAACTCTGTCGACCCAGCTTATTTTCAGTAGTCGTCTGTATACCCGCATCTCAAAGGCTGTCAAGCGTTTAAGCATAGCTTCAGTTAGTGTCCACGCTTCCACTCTATACAGCAGGACAGAAAAGATGTAGCAAGACATACAAACTCTAAGGTCAATGCTAAGATCGTGACTGCAAAGTACGTTTCTCATTTTTACAAAGGCAGCTCGGGCATGTTCTATTCGGCTTTTAATTTCTGTGATTGGATCCCAGCTCACATTGATATTACTGCCGAGATACACGAGTTTTTCTACTCTGTCCAGTGTGGCATCTCCGACTTTTATACCGTCATCCTGTATATAATTTTGTTTGGTAACTATCATATATTTAGTCTTCTTAACGTTGAGTTTTAATTCATACTGATCACAAGTCTGTTTTATTTTGTTCATTAGATTTTGAAGGTCTTCTCCGCAATTGGCAAGGACTAAGGTATCGTCGGCATATCTAATATTGTTGATGGTTACTCCATTCACAATAATACCTTCGGTTGTCTCCATTAAGGCTTCCTTAAATATTTCCTCCGAATATAAGTTAAAAAGTAAAGGCGACAATATACAGCCTTGTCTCACTCCTCTTTTTATATTTATTTCATCCGACAGTTCTTGTTCAACCTTTATTCTTGCCACTTGATGCCAGTATAGATTTGTAATTATTTGTAGATCTTTATCGTCCAATCCAGCTGTTTCCAATATTTCTAGCATTTTGTTATGTCGGACTTTGTCAAAAACTTTTTCAAAATCGATTGCACAAATGTACACATTTTGATTTATATCTCTGCATCTCTGTACTAGCACCTGTATACTAAACAAGGCTTCTCTTTTTGGAACACACTGTATTTATTTTTAGTTATAAAATATTAATCTTATCTCCTTCTATAATAAATTATGTTCTTCGCGATTCGGTTATTTTTGATATAACTTTGGTTTAAAAGTTTAAACTTCTTTTTTCTCTTGAATATAGTTAACTAGTATTACTTTTATTGTCGAAAATCATTACACCATGATCTTTGTTAACAATATTGCCGGCAACGTCGGGGCGTGCTATGGCCATATTGCAAAGCAATTAGTTGACTGCGACTACCACTACGAAGACTCAGAGAGGCAATCGTAATAGTCCCGATAAATTATGGAACTGTGAGGAGTAATTATTTAGATTTATCGTATGCCTTAATTGTCTACACAAACTCAACCCTTGCAGCGAACTCGTCGCAGACACCCATGAAATATTCAAGGCGGAATTCGGGTTTATATAAAAGAATGGTTGACCTACATAGCAGCACCCACAACAATTTGAGGCTAATATGACAATTACATAAATATGTCGTCTAGTTGGTAGTAAAATCGAGCAAAATTAAAAATATTGGAAATTGACATATTAAAATTCACCAAAAACACAGACGCTATACACATTTATGAAGTAATGTCAGGTGAAATGATAAACATTTTATAGATTTTATAGCAAAACAAACCCCAAAGAAACACCAAGGAAAGAAAAACAAACAATACTTCAAATCCAACAGAAACTGAAAAAATATTAAAATATATTAATATGAAAAAATCATATTAAAGACATATGCAAACAACTACAAGAACACGCCCACCGCCAAGAATCTAAAAAACTGTTTGCCAAAGTAAAATACTTAACTAAAGAGTTCAAACCACAAACGCAGATAATAAAAGATAACTTGAAAACGATCATCACCAATCCAGAGGGCATAGCAGCGACATGGGAAACAATATTGTGAAATGTTGACCATGAAGACTTGAATCCAGAAGAAATACATGAAGAAAAGGAACCACATATTTTAAAATCGGAAATAGAAACCGCAATAAAAAAATGAAAAACTGGAAAATCTCAAGGAGAAGACGAAATCACTGCGGAAGCACTTAAAGAAATGGGAGACATATGAATTGAAGTAGTATGTAATCTGGAATACAAAAACAATGGCCATATGATGGGTGTTAGCTCACTTTCATACCCATTTATAAGAAAGGCTCACCAACTGACTCTAATAACTACCTCACTATATCCCTGATCTCCCATGCAAGTAAAGTTCTGCTAACTATAATTAACGAGAGATTAAAATCAATACCTTTACCACAGATCCCACAAGAACAATGTATATTTGTCCCTAGAAGAGGCACACGAGAACAAATTCTCAATCTCAGACAAATTATAGAAAAATCTAGAGAATTAATTTTAGAAACATATTTGTGCTTCGTCGACTACTCGAAAACGTTTGATAATGTAAAGTGGCATATAATGTGGGGAATACTGAGAGAAATGGGTACCCTTCTTCTTCTTCAAGTTCCACTCCTATCGGAGATTGGAAATCATTCTGGCAATTATAATTTTATTGGTTACTCGCCTGAATAGTTCAATTCAACTGCATCCAAACCATTCACGAAGATTGCGTAGCCACGATACTATTAATCGTGAATATGGGCTTAAAATTAATGTACAGAAGACCAAGGTAATGATAATCGATAGAATTAGAATAAGCCGTTTCAATTACTTAGGTTGTGTTATCACAAACAATGGTGGATACAAAGAAGAGATACGTCGACGTCTTACAATGGCCAGATCAGCAACAACCAAACTTACTTAAATCTGGAAAGATACGGACATAACCAGGAACACAAAACTGCGCCTAAGCCTAGTACGGACGCTTATCTTTCCTATCGCTACTTATGCGTCAGAAATTTGCACCAATAAAAAGTCCGACTCACGACGTATAATGGCCTTTGAAATGTTGGTATAACGTAGAATGATGCGCATACCCTGGATAGCACATCGCACAAATGTCTCAATATTGACGGAACTCGACATCGATACTAGGCTTACCACGATCATCAACCAAAATATATTGAGGTACTTTGGACACCAGAAGAATGGAAGGCATGGAGAGGTTGGTGGTTGAAGGCAAGGTACATGGTAAAATTAAGATCACCACTCCGATGGTCAGACCAAATAAAGTGCGCTACCGATTACTCTCTGTCTGAGGAAGCACACCGCGTCCAGGAGAGAGAAAAATGGATAGTAACCATTCGTCAAATACCATAACATCACCACATCCTTACGAAGGATAAAGGATAGATTAGGGGGAGGATAGCGAAACAAAACGGCATACTCGAAGCAATTAAAATGACGCTAAAGATGAGTTAAAAGAAGATATTATTCTTCCAGATATTGCTAGTCCTGCACCGATCTTCTGCAGGTTCTCAAGTTTAGCAAATTTTGCGCATCCAATGCCACTTCATCCACCCAGCCCCTTTTTCCGTGGCTTTCCTTTTAGACTTGCGAATTTTACTATCTTCTTCTTCTTCACTGGCTTTACAACTCGAGGTGAGTTTTCGCCACATACACTATCGCTCTCCATCCTCTACGATCTTGCGCTCCTATTTCCCATAGTTGTACCTCAATTATATATAAATCGGCTTCAACATTATCCTTTCATCTTTTTCTCAGTCGGCCTACTGATCTTCTACCATTTGGTCTTTGAATAATATGCTTGCTGGAAATCTATGAAAATTTGGTGCACATTGCGGTTGAATTCCCAGTTTTCCTCTAATATTTATCGGATGATAAATATTTGATCTATATTTAACCTTCCAGCACGAAAGTCGCATTGGTAGTCGCCTAGAATATCTTCCGAATATGGTGTGAATCTCTTTAGCAAGATAATTGGACTCTATAGTTCTCTATAGTTTCAGAATTGTCCTTTGTTTCCTTTCTTATATATGGGAATTATATCGCTTCCATTCCATTCTCTAGGTATTTCCTGTTGTTGCCATACTCTCAGAATGATGTCATACAATTTTTGGTGTACAAGGTTTTCCCGTTTTTTTAACAACTCTCCATTTATGCCATCATTTCCTGGTGCTTTATGGTCTTTTAGAGACGGGATTGGATTCTTTACTTTCTCAACTGTTGGTGCTGGTATTTCGATATATGCAGAATAAAACGTAATATCTGCTTCCTCCGTCTCACTTTCAATATTTAGTAAATTCGGAAAGTATTCCTTCCATACAAAATGCGTGATGATCTCTAAGAAGGAACAGCAATTTGGACAAATCAGTGTAAACGGTCAACAAATAGAAAGAATAATAACATACACCTACCTTGGTACGAACGTCAATGAAAATTGGGATCATTCCATAGAAATCAAATGTAGAATAAAGAAAGCAAGATCTTCATTTCAAAAAATGGCTAAGTTATTCAAATGGTCTGTGGTCGCTTCCTACTGATAGTTTATTGAGTACAGTGACATCTTGAATAATTTGCTTTTTGTCGTTTTTTAACTGTATCTGCATGATACAGTTTCTATGATGCATTCGCTTAAAAGTCTGTCTGAAAGAGCAGGATTAAAGATAAACTTTGAAAAAACTAAAATTAACAAATGTCGTAATGAGTGGAAATATAACTATTGACAATAATACCATTACAACAAACAGACACTTACAAATATCTGGGACACGAAATCAAAATAAGCAGAGACAATCAAACACATGTAATACAGATTCGAATAGGTCTAACATGGGCAGCATTTGGCAAATTAAGCCATATTCTAAAAAAGTTCAATTCCCATGTGTCTCAAGCGAAATGTTTATAACAAATGTGTTTAACCTGTACAAACTTATGGAGCAGAGACCTTAACACTCACGCAAAAATCTGCGAATAAACTTAGAGTTACACAACGAGCCATGGAACGTGCAATGCTGAACGTGAGCCTTCGAGACCACATAACAAACCAACAAATCAGGCGAAAGATCAGGAGTTCAAGACGTCATCGAAAAAACCACGACGCTTAAGTGGAACTGGACAGGGCACTTAGCCAGAATACAAGATGGACGGTGGACAAGAGGTATTATGGAATGGAGGCCCAGAAATTATAAAAGAAGCCGAGGACGACCACCGACTAGATGGACCGATGACATTAAACGTGTAGCGGGAAACTGGCTACAAGCGGCCCAGTGTAGAGAACACTGGAAAGAACTGAGGAAGGCCTATGTCCAGCAGTGGACGCGATTGGCTGATTGATAATGATGATGATGATTCAAATGTCATGATTTATCAATGCCCATAAAAATCAGGTTACTACGATGTTACATCTTTCCTATACTGTTGTACGGAGTTGAGTCATGGACCCTCACAGACGCCACCTGCAAGAAAATTAAGGCTTTTAAAATGTGGCTTTATCGTCGCATCCTGAGGATATCGTATACCGACCACGTTACTAATGAGGGTGTTTTGTTGAGAATGAAAAAAGAAAAAGAGCTGTTAACCACAATAAAAACAGCCAAAATCGAATACCTCGGTTACATCATAAGGAACAGCGAAAGATATGGACTGCTGCAAACTAATCTTGCAGGGAAAAGTAGAAGGAAAATGGGGACCAGGAAGGCGAAGGATTTCCTGGCTGAAAAATCTATGAACCTGCTTCATTTCTCGTAGGCTGTGTTACTCCAACATTGCACCTTTACTAACTGACTTTACTTCACTAAAGGATTTCCTCATTTGATTCCTCTTGCCACTTCTGTCCATTTCCCATTTCCGAATCCGCACATTGATGATTTCATTGTTTGTCTAGACTTTTTGCTTTATTATAACGTTAACTTGGGTTTATAAGCAAATGTTCTTCAAATTAAAGATGAAGAGGTGGTGTTGATGACCACAGAATGTAGGAAAACAATATGTTGCATCTGTGTTGAAGAAAATTTTCTATTACTAACTCGATCCAAGATCATAGTACCTGTTGTTGCGAAACCAGAACATGGGTATGTGTAAGTCCATATTTCGTGGTAGCCCGAATTAAGGATGTTGCCTACCGAATCAAACGACCAAGAACAAAAATGAAGATCGTATATCTGCATCGGCTGGCTCCGTATCGAAGACACAGTGAACTGGTAGTGTCGTCCGTCTAAAGGAGGGGTCAATGATATGACTCACAATCAAGTAACAGCTGTTAGTATTTGGAATTACCCTTAAAGAAGTGTCATTAGATGACATATTTTGTAGAATGTACTAAAGGACAGTTGGGAGTCGAGATAATTTGTCAATTTAATATTGACTCAATGTCAGTTAGTTTATTAATTAACGATTTTTGATAAAGATTGAGTTCGTGATCATCGTATTTAAAATAATCGCGGTACAATATAAATGAAGTAAAATCGGTTATAAAAAATGAAAACCTCTACCTACATGCGTCTCATATATGAGGCTCACAGTACGAAAAAACGCTACTTACGAGAATCAAAATATATACAAAGTGTATATAACGATGGATTATATAAAAAGCGTGGATGAAGCCTGGACAGATATTAAAGAAACCATCGTATCAACAGTGAACCAATGTCGCCAACCATCTATAAATAATGCATTAAACCATGGATCAGCAGAAACACGTGGAAAGTGATTGAACAAAGAAAGCAACTTAAAGTTGGCCCCTGTGATCAACAGACATATAAAGCTCTCTCCAGAGATATTCAACGAAGATGCCGAAAAGACAAACAAGAATACATCTCTGAAATCTGCCAAGAAATAGAAAATCACGGATATCGAAATAAAACCAAAGACCTCTTCCGGAAAGTGAAAATTCTTGCGAGAGAATTTAAACCCAATAACTATGCAATAGAGGACAAACATGGTATTATCATAAGTGATATCGACAGAGTGTTGGAAACATGGAAAAACTATTTTTCAGAGCTCTACAGGAAAGAACACGTAAATCTAGGCCACACTTCAGCCCTCGAAAACACTGAATACAACCCTGAACCTGAAATTCTGCTGTCCGAGATTGAAGAAGCTGTAACTCACCTCAAGAAGAATAAATCCCCTGGCTGCGATGATATCACGGGAGAGCTCCTTCAGAACATGGGAGACAAAGGATGTTACATAATGTGGAAACTTTGTAATAAAATTTGGAGATGCGGAAAGTGGCCCAGAGAATGGCGCACATCATTGTGCATACCAATCCATAAAAAGGAACAACTACAAAGTGTAGTAATTATCGTACCATCTCACTGATTTCCCATCCAAGCAAAATATTACTAAGAATCATTAAACGCCGTTTGCAACAGTACTTAGACAACCAAATTTCCCAAGAACAAGCAGGCTTTGTCAAAGGGAAGGGTACGAGAGAGCAAATCCTTAATATGCGGCAGCTCATAGAAAAGGCCCGCGAATTTAAAATTCCAATAATAATCTGTTTTCTAGCTCACCAAAAGGCATTTGATTGTGTAAAGTGGGAAGTTCTCTGGACAGTTCTTCATGAGATGGGAGTTCCAGATCATTTGGCAATATTAATTAAAAACTTATACGAAGATAACTCAGTTAAAATAAGAATTGAAAACCAGCAATCTGATACCTTCAAAACCAGCAGAGGTGTACGACAAGGCTGCATACTATCTCCAGACCTGTTCAATTTATATATGAGGAACGCACTCGATGGATGGAGAGGCGGCATCTCCATTGCAGGGAAAAAGATCTCAAACTTAAGATTCGCAGACGATACAACACTGATAGCAAAATCTGAAGAGGAGATGTCGAGACTGATAAAGAGAGTAGAAACCGAAAGCAACAAGTGTGGGCTCAAGATTAATAATCAGAAAACAAAAATCATGATTGTGGACCACGCGAATATCCTTCAAACAATAGGCGCCCTAAATCAATTCGAGAAAGTAGACGAGTTCACGTATCTAGGATCTTCCTCTAGCCTCCTGCTATACGGAAATTCGCAGAAGAATAGGAATGGCCAAGAACGCGATGAGTCGACTGTCAAAAATATGGAAGGACCGCTCTTTGTCCAAAAAACTCAAAATGAGACTGGTACGGACACTCGTTTTTTCAATCTTTAGTTACGGTGCCGAAACATGGACAATAAAATCAGAGGATAGGAAAAGGATTGACACATTCGAAATGTGGTGTTGGAGACGAATGCTACGCGTCTCGTGGACGGAGCACAGATCCAATCAGTCGATTCTTGAAGAGCTAAACATTCAGACCAGACTCTCCTCTCAGTGTCTTGCAAATGTTTTTAAGTTTTTTGGCCACATTGCGAGAAGAGACAATGACAACTTAGAAAGACTAATTGTGTGCGGAAACGTAGAAGGACGTAGAGGCCGAGGACGCTCACCTATCCGATGGTCAGATCAAGTACAGAAAGCCACTGGAGAGACGTTTTCCGAGTCCATGACAGCAGCCCAAAATTGCAAGAGATGGGGAGAATTGACAGCCCGCATTGTAGGAAATCACGATCCTCAGCAATGGGAAAACGACAAGAGAGAGTATATAACGAAACATTCAAATAAAAAAGCACAATGAAACTAATGAAATTTCAGCATCTCTAGCTGATAAATAAAAAAGAAATAAAACGCTGGATGAAATATTCAATTATTGACATTACATACCTGTTTCGTCGTACCCGTTCATAAATGAAACTCTCGGCGGAATCACATCTGAGTTCTTCCCGAGTCGACCGACCCCTTTTTGGTTATGAATTCGTTGTATTGTGCGTTTTAGTCATTTCTTTCCTTTTCTTCTTAAAGAGACTTACGGCTGTAATTCGTAGGTATGCATTGTTTAGATTTATTCTTCCTTGCTCGGACGACTTTTTGATTGCTGATGTAATTTTCTTAATTTGTTTGTGACACGATTTTGTACGAGTGAGGGGCCTTTTGAAAATTTGTGAGAGTCACTTAAAGGAGGAATTAAACTTTAATTCCCACAAGAACGTCTTGATTGAAACTTTTTTTGTTGAATATTCGTGAGTCTTTTAAGAGGTACAAGGGAAATGGACGTCGTTTTGGTTTGAGAGGTAATTTCTGTGACCCATGATTGTTATGGGGAATCACCATGAGATTGTTGTTTTTCAGACTACATTATTTGAAGTGTCTTAATTATAATATCATCGGCTGATAATATTCCCACTGTGTTTTAATTTAAAATTTTGTTAAATCTTAGCTCGAATTTAATAATTATAAGGTATGTAACTTACACAGCGGATTTTCAGCCTAAAGAAACACAAGATACATATTTAGATATCATTTATAAAAATGCTAAATGAAAAAATGGGGATCTAGTAGATAGAAACAAACTAGGGCAATATAAAGAGATATTAAAAGAACAACTTATCCAAAAATTAGACAATGATGATAAAGATATAGACGAAATAGACAACATACTTACAGCAACAATGATTACGTCAGGAAAAGAAATAGCAATAAAGGATCTAATAAAGAACAACTATATATCAACAGAAACAAAGAAGCTTATGGATAAAAGAAGGAAGCTGATAAAACAATAAGCAGAATGATAAAAGAAAATAAGAGAAAAGAACCAGAAATAACAATAGAAGAAGTAATACAAAACAACAAAACTATGAAATGCTTAAGACTGAAATTAGGTAAGTTTGAAATGAACAAAATAAAAGATGTGAACATAATAGAAACAAACATTAAAGATGACATCATAAATATAATCCACCATTTCTACTCAGAATTATATAAAACAAAAAAAAAACAACCAGAAGCAATTAAAAACCAACTTAAGGCTACAATAAAAAATGTCAACTCAGAGCTGCAGCCAGAAATAAGCAAATCAGAAATAAAGAAGACATTGAAAGAAATGAAAAACAACAAATCGCCTGGAAAAGATGGAATAACTGCAGAGATGCTGAAATATGGTGAAAAGTGGTAATTAATACTCTACATTCCCTTTTTAACAAGATATTAAAAGAAAAAAGATTCCCAAACAATTGGAAGGAATCCGTTACCACCATTCTACACAAGAAAGGGAAAAAACAGATACAAAAAAAGTTTCGTCCTATAACACTCCTTAATGTAATGTATGAACTTCTAACAAAAATTTTAACCAATAGATTGACGAAAGAATTCGACTACTTATAGAACGAACAAATGAATACCACATTCCTCTATATATAGCGTTCATAGATTTCGAAAAGGCTTTCGACAGTGTCGAACATTGGGCAGTGAAAAGTTCTTTGATTAACAGCAGAATTTACCACAGATATACGGAACTAATAGCCAATATAAATAGATGAAGGAACAAAAGTAATACAAATAAATAGAGGCGTGAGACAAAGTGACACAATATCACTTTTCAATTAGGCTTTGGAAGATATTTTTAAAAGATTAGAATGGGAAGAAAAAGGTATAAAAATGTGTGGACAACGCTTGAACCATCTAAGGTACGCTGATGACATCGTATTGATAACCGATAAAAAAGAAGAATTGTTTGAAATGATGAAAAAACTGGACGTAGGAGCTGGAAAGATAGGCCTTAATATAAATAACAGCAAGACCAAAATCATAAAAAATACAGATGAAGACATCACAATGAGGATCGGACAAGATGAAATAGAACAAGTTCAGGATTATATATATCTGGGTCAAAATATAAAACTTAACAAAGAAAACCAAACAGAAGAGATAAAAAGACGAGTTAGAGTGGCTTGGGCGGCAATTTGGCAAAGTAAGCTACATTCTTAAAAACAAAAGATCTTCGTCTTCCTCTAAGCATCTTAAGACCAAAGTATACAATTAATGCGTACTCCCTGTTCTCATTTATGGTTCCCAAACGTGGACATTTACAAAAGCAAACATGGACAAAATCATAAAAACCCAAAGACCAATGGAAAGACAAAATGTTGCACATGACTAATGGATAAAAAGAGAAACGAGTGGATAAGAGAGAAAACAAAATAAGAGATGTTAGACAAGAAGTTGCAAAATTGAAATGGAGATTTGCCGGACACAATATAAGACAAAAAGAAGACCGATGGAACAAAATTCTTATAAGTTGGAGACCGTGGGAATATAAACGAAGCAGAGGAAGGCCCCAAATGAGATGAGCAGATGATATCAAGAAGCACGTGGGCTCTAGGTGGATGACTGTAGCGACAGACAGAAAAGAATGAAGAAGGATTGAGGAGGCCTATGTCCAAAGATGGACCGAAGAAGGCTAATTAAATAGATTAGATTATAAAAATGCAATATAAGCTTATCGTTTGCAGCTACCTACTCGGTTGATATTTTAAGTTTTGACTAAAATTGTAGGGAGTAGACTTCTTCTTTCTTCTGGTCGCTGGCTTCATTTGTTGATTATAATCTGACCAAAGCCGAAGAAGGGCCTGAAGTTTAATTTCTCAAAAGGCTTTCATAGATGGATCTTCTACTGAAAAAGTCCAGCTGTTTTTGAACCGATTTTATCTTCCTTAGTCTGCTGAGAATTTGTTTAGGGGATATTGAGTTATCTTTTTCTTGATTAGGTATGCACGCAGTACAGTTTTGAGCAGATCAAATCCTTCGATGACCTGAAGTTTTGCTCTTTCTTATGGGTTAAGTTGATAGGTCGCCTCAATTAGTCATCTGGAGCTTGTGTTGTTAATACATGTTACTTGAAGTCATCCTGGCCGATGTGAACAGCCGTATAATTTAACTTCTGCTCCGTCTTCGGGTAGATCCTGGATGGCTTTATAGGAAGGCTTTCTGCAGCCTTCTAAGATTGTCGTTATCTATAAGCTGTGCGGGATACTTAGGGTGGATTATTTCCACCTTGATTTCGCTAGTTGCAGCTTTGTAATTTATCTCCTCGGTTCGGGATCGCTTCATTTGCGCACCCTGGGGTACCTGCGTCTGACCTGATTCCTTGCCCGGGAGTTTTCGTAAAATAAGTTTTATCCCCTTATTTTTCTTTCTGTTTCGGAAATTTTCTTGTTTTTTGTACCGCTTCTAGACGTCGATGTAAGTGCTTCTGAGCCGCCCCACTTAATCATCTTCTTTCTCCCTCAAGTGTATCTTGTGGGCATTCAGGAATCAGTTCTTCTCCTCCTTGGAGATGTCTTTTTTAGAGGTAGTTTTATTAGTCTCCTGAACATCCATTTTTTCTTTTATTTTTACTATTGGTTCCATACTGTTCTCACCAGTAGCTAGGGAATAATTGTCCACTCGCTTACACCGCTTGAGCAAGTAAGGCTTCTTACAACCGGGGTAGCCTGGTATCTGGAGGGAACTTTTCGAGAAAACTTATCGTGTGACCATGCGTCCTTCAGCACGGTGTCTGAAACTTTGGCTTGATGGTTTTTTTCGCTGGTTTCGTCCATCGGTTAGCTGTCTCGGTGCAAGTTGTCTTCTAGGGATGTGTAGGTATACTGGCAAGAAGGATGGACAACTTTTACTTGGTTGTACTAGGAATGTAGGATAGGTACATATAATAAATATTATCAGAAGTCCTTCTAATTGATTTTCCGCCAGAAGTAGTGGTACAACCAGATCGAGATGGGTTAACTTAGGCAGTCTTCTTCTATTAGACATACTGTATTGATTCCACTTCGATCTAATGTAGTTTGTGTGATTTCTTTGTTAATTTTTGATCAACTTTCTTCTTTCAATATAATTTTTTACTTTATTTTATTTATTTGATATTTTTATATAAGTTAATAATATTATTTGTTATGTTAGAAATAATATTAAGAAACTCAATCAGTCAGCATGTCATTACTGTTGATAAAATATAATATTAGTTTGATAAACTGATTAGCAACGACGGTTCTCTCCCTGCATGTGCCTCCTTGTTATCTTATCCTACTTTTTACCTGGTAAATATCACGCACAACTGAAATATAGGAAAAAGAATACAAAGTGCATTATAATATGAAATCACCAACGACAGTTTGTGATGTTTAGAAAATATATATGATTTTATAATTTTTTTTTTAATTTGGTTACAAAATTTTTCGATAGCTACACATCATTTTAAGTATAGTATTTACACCTTTTTGGTCTATTCACGAATGAGTGAATAAATGCTGTTAAAAAATTTTTAATCACCAAATCTAATCACAGACATGAATTTTCTATTTACTAGAAGCAACCACACAGATACACTGCCGTTTAATTTTCAAAGCTAAAGTTCGGACATCGATTGTTTACTTTACAGTTTTCTAATAATATTTACCTTCCACCACTTAACAAGATATGACGTCATGGATATTTTTCAGAGAAAAATGCTTTGCGATCATAACAGCTCCACCCACATGTCTGGTAAATCTGATATCATGGTAAAAAAACTGGATTTTCGAGATCAAGAACTTGACTTGAAAAAACGCACCCAGAAATTTGACCAATATACATCTACAAACTTGCTCGTTGATTATAGTAACATAGTGCAAAAACGAAATGAGCACCGTTACTCCCTGCTACAGTCTATATTGCAAGGTAAAGTCAAAGGTAAGCGAGGACCCGGTAGAAGGAGAATATCATGGCTGCGGAATTTAAGAACATGGTTTAAGAAAACCTCAACGGAGCTGTTTCGAGCCGCAGCGAGCAAGGTTATGATTGCCAATATGATTTCCAACATCCGAAACGGATAGGAACCAGAAGAAGAAGTGCAAAACACTATTCAATATACTGGTGTAAATCAATCCTAGTTTAATCTTTGACATATACAATTTATAACACCAAAATATTTTCTACAGGAAATCACCGAGGAAAAATTCAATATAGAATCACTGTGAAACAACTCTACAAGAAAAATGTACCAAAGGAAAGCTGTTACTTTAGTCTTCGATGGATTTGGTTGTAGGCCCCATTTCTTAACGTATCTGTTAACAGTGTTTAGATCTGCTTCTATGGTGGTTTCGGCGATTTTAATGTCTTCTTCTTGAGCACCCAGAGCGATGTCATCGGCATAAATAAATTGACGCGAGATGGTAGTTGGTATATCTGACGTATAAATAGTAAAAAGAAAAGGAGACATAACTGATCCTTGTGGTAAGCCGTTTTGCAGGTTTCTGAACTTACTGTTTTTCCCAATTAGGTGTACTTGAAAAAGTCTGTCACTTAGCATTTAGTTTATCAGACTGTTGAAACGAATGGCATGGCACCAACTGGTATATTTTAAATAAAAACCCTCCTTTCACACTGTTTCGTAGGCGCACGTCAAGTCTATGAAAGCTGCTACTTAGTTTTTAGTTTCTTCTGAAATTCGTTCTTAATAAATGTTGCTAAGGAGAGACTTGATCAGCATAGCTTCTTCCCGGTATGAATCCAGCTTGTTCTTGAGGAATATTTGGCTTTGCAAGGTAAAATAATCTCGTTTGGATCCTCTCAAATATCTTCTAGCAGATGCGTTAAAAGAGCGATTGGTCAGTAGCTCTCAGTTAGTGCCGGGTCTTTCCCAGGTTTAGATATTGCGATGATCTTAATTTTTTGAAGGATTTTGGAAACTTCTGCTTAGTCAACATTTGATTGTTAAATTTAAGTCCTGCAGCTTTGCGGCATTTAATTAATTTTAAAGCTTCTTAAAGTTCTTCTAGCTCGATAGGCTTCATTATTTGTTGGCTTTGTTGTTAAGCAATTTTGGCTTCTTTAAACAGAAATCTAACTTTCTATTATGATTTTTTTCTATTACTGGTTTTGAAAGGTTGGCTATGCGCTTGCCTATGTCTTCCGGTTTTGGGACTGTAGAGTTTGCTGTAGCGTTGTTTGTGCCAGAGTCCAGTTTCCTTAGAAGGTTCCATGCGGTGCGGCTACTGTGTGTGAAATTGAGATTTTCTAAAGTTTTCCTCCACCTTGTGGTTCTCGCGGAGTTTAGGGTTTCTAAGAGTTGTTCACCAACTTCAGGATCTAAAGATTTCTCATACTGATCAAGTAGTTCTTTACATTCGTCATTCTAGCATGGGATGTAGGATTTGGTAACTCCACGTGGGATGTGCTTTTTTGCCACAGCTAATGATTAGTGATGCAAATCTTTCATAATTTTGGACCTCTGGTTTGATATGTCTTGATATCACTTTTAAGTTGGAATTTAAACTCTTCTTACCTTGCTTCCGGAAATTCCAGCTTGGCAAAGTGATTGAATTTATAATAAGGATGACTGTTGTAATTATTGGTCTATGTTGGGATCTAGGAAAGTTATCGAGAGATTCACTTGTGGCGGTCTTTTTTCAGATGTTTTCAGAAGTCGTTTTTTATCAAATAAACAATAAGGATTCAGATCCAAAGGATCCTATGTAGACGCCGTATTTGTACTAAGACAAATCACAGAAAAGGCCATTGAGTACAATAAAACAGCATATCTATGTTTTATAGACCTGACATAGGCTTTCGATCGCATCCAAGTCGAAGACGTCTTACACCTACTTTATAAAAGAAACGTACGCATCAATATTATACAAACCGTCGAAAACATCTACTTCCATAATCGAATGCAGGCAAAGATAAATGATAAAAGAAACAACTACTAAAAACAACAGGGATGAAAATACTTCGACGAATATCAGTGAAAAGTCTGATAGATAAGGTAGAAAAGCGAAAACATAAGGAAAGCATGCAATATAGATAACATAAATGGATGGGTGACAAAACGTAAACAGGAGTGGAACGACCACATTAGTAGAATGACAAAGGATATAATTTGCAGACCAAGGAAAAGATGGTGCGATGATTTAAACAATTTAGGAGGCTAATATTGAAGAAGAAACAGGTTTTAAGGCATACATACAAGAAGGAAGAAGAAGAAGACATATACAATGTTTTAATTGTTTATTTGTTTATTACAAACATTTAGGATTTAATTATTGTTTGCACCTATGAATTGAAGTTTATTTATCTCACCAGGATTATGAAGGAAATATAGTCGATATTAATTAACTTATTATTGATTATCTTGTAATAGACCATTGCGTTATTTAATTCTGCACTATATACTAGTATGCTTTAAATTGTAGTAATATGTATTTTCTTATAATGTATAAGTATATATGTATATTAATTAAAATAACATATATTACCAGCAACCGATTTATCTGTGGCATCTATTTGTGACATCGTTATTCAATATATTGACATCTTGAATATTTTATCATACATTTTAAAAGCATTTTGAGGCGTTTTAAAGATTTGAAAATGCCGGGTTTATTAATAAATGACACGGGATATTAACAAAATAGATATTAATATAGTTTTCTCCTCAAAAAAATTATTGTCGTTAAAACGATTAATTTTGTGTCGATCGTAGATTTATTTAATAATCAATATTTTATTAAATAGGTTCTGAAACTGTCTAGGGGCACAGTCTAAATAAAATATATGCTTATGTATTGATTGTAATGAAAATTACATTTTTGTCTAATGTTAATCTTTTGATTTCCACTCCCAAAGTCGCTTTAACTATCACTCACACCATAATGACAGCATCAAACCATTAATCAACAAATCGTTATACGATAGAGCCCGAAAGACCTTCTTCAATTTCAGGAAGAAAAAACCCGGTAACAAATATTTTGACAAAAAATGACCCATTGTTATCTATAAACAAGAAATTCCACAAAACTTAAGAAAGGAAGTAACAAAATACACAAGCAACCCAGAAATACTCACAAGAAGGGATTCAACATTGAAAACAACAAACACACTGAGATCTATTCTGTCCAATACCAAACCCAACAACACACAAGAAAGATCAAAGAACTGTATCTATAAAATACCCTGTGAATGTAACAACTTTTATATGGGAGAAACCGCAAGAGTACTAAGTGTGAGGATTAATGAGCATGAAACACACATCAAAACAGAGACTTCGATATGCAAACATGCCTGGGATAACAAGCACAGAATACAATGGAAATTTGCATCAATAATCACGGAAGAAATATTCATCTCTTTGTCAACCATTTTCAACCACTTCTGAATGTAGGTCTCTCCCAATTGCTTCCATCTTTCTCTATCTTGCGCCAATCTAATCCACTATTTGAACAGAAACAGAAACATTCATGGATGATATAAAAGTCAAAGAAACAACCTACTTAATGGAGAAAAACCTGTAGAAAACCATCAGCAGAATGTAGTAGGTTTTAATGGCTAATACTAAAAAAAGAAGTCAACAGCATCAAGAACATACCAACAGTAGCGTAGTAAAGGAAGTTGCAGATACATTATCTACCATAATTCATACACAATGCATATGCACACACACACTAGGCAAACATTCGTAAACATACAAACAAATAATACAAAAAAAACACACAAAACAGTCAGAATAAAATATGAAATTTTGAGGCTCATACACTCTGGGCAAAATTAACCGGCCACCTAAAATTGATAATTTTTATTACTTATTCTCCTAACTTTGTCCGATTTAAGGATTTTTTAATATGTTATAGCCTTGTTCCTTGACAATATCATTGTAATTATTATAATAATATTGTTACTAAACAGGTAAATTTTTCATTGTATACCAGGTGTACTAATCAAACTGTGTTTTTTTTTTCATAAAGTTTGCAAACACCGTGTGGAATGTTTTAGCATCTGTAGAATACTGAAATTGTGATTGATTCGCTTATGTTTCATATACAAAAGTTTAGTGCATTACAACTAGAATGTTTATAATATCCGGAAGAGAAAAAATACTTTTGAAAAATTATATACTTATGACAAAGCAATTTCTGAGGCATATTACCGACGAATGGAATCAACTTTTACGTCAGTAGATAAAAGTATCATTTTGGTTTGAAAAAAAGTCATTTGTTACAGTCAAAATCCAATGATTAAAATCTTCGAAGAAAAATTCAAATTAACAATATTTTGGAAAGTCTAATTGAAAAAAAATGGGTATCAATAATGGATGTTGCCACCTCTAGCTCTTAGGACGTCTTGGAACCGGTTTGACAATCCATTCATGATATCCTGGATATTTGGGGATATTGTGCCACCCTCTACCGCAGTGTCTTCAGCTCTTCAAAGGATGCAGGGGCTGGTACTCTTGCCCTTACCCGTCTTTTGAGGTTGTCCCAGATATGCTCAATTGAGTTAAAATCGGGACTGTATTCTGGCCATGGTAGAACTTGAATCCCGACTCATTAAGGTACTCACGGGTAGATCTTGCTGTATAGCAACGTGCAATTCTTATGCATTAGTCTTTTTTTTATTGGTGGATGGAAAACGTTTTCTAAAAACACCATACCATTACTCGGCGCGTGTGTTGGAATTCAGGGCATGGCAAGAGGAAAACATACGAGACCATTTCCCCCCCTATTATAAAGGAGGGTCCTGCAAACGAATGCCTTCCTGTTGCCCTGGCCTGACCAACCTAAACCAACCCATTTTTCGTCAAGGCACCCCACGTACTGGTCTTCAGTTAGCGAACGAAACTTATAGGAATAGCCTTGCGCAGCCCTAGATTGGATCGGTGGAAAAAGGTTGCCGGTTCTTACCTAGGAGCGTCTGAATGATGCCTTAGTCTGAAGTTATCACAATGAATGGTGCAAAAGGCATGACATGGTCCTTGAAGAACTTCTTACCACGTATACTGGGGCATTCACACTGCCTTACCGAACACAACAAGATCAGTACGCGCTTCGTAAGTAATACCTCCCAAATCGACCCTCCTCGGTAATCCATCTGTTTCGATTATAGCGGCAAGCAGCAAACCTTTGTTTTTGACGCTTATAGATACGTTGGCGTCCAATCTGGATCTTTAGGGCTACTCTGCTCTCATCTGAGAACAGTATATTTTTATATGCCGCCATACTCGTTGTACGGTTGTAAGACGATTTAACATGAATTAAATCGTCTGTATTGATAAAAAACATGGCTAGTAAAAAACTACCTATACTTTTGTATTATCTAACATAAGCGAATGAATCAAAAAACAAAATGTTGAGAAAACATAAGGTATAGGAGATATCTTCTTCTTTGGGTGCCGTGTCCGTATTCAGACGTTGGCCGTCACATGTCTCTACAATTTCCTGAAACCTTTCTCTGTCGGCTGCTGCGCGAAATAATTTTCTACTGTAAAACCACACCATTATCTAATATTACGCAGCCATGAAAGTTTCTTTCGACAATCCATCTCTTTTCCTTCCACTTTTCCTTGTATTATAAGGCGAAGTAAATGGTATTTGGGTCCTCTAATTATATGGCCGAAGTAATTCTGTTTTTACTCCTCTTTATGAGGTTTATGAGCAGACGTTCTGAGTTGATCATTTGAAGAACATCTTCATTGGAAGTGTGCGAACCCACGATATCTTTAGGATTCGTCTCTATAGCACCACATTTCGAATGCTTCTAACTTGTTTAGCATTGTGGTTTTTAACGTCCATGTCTCACAACCATACAATAGGATCGACCACACATAACATTTCAGGACCTTCTTACGAATGTTCATTGACAGGTTTCTGTTGCATAAAACTGGTTTCCAGGTCATAAAAGCCTTACGTGATATTTCGATCCTGGATATTATCTCTTCATCAGAGTCACAATTTACATTTAACCAGCTGCCAAGGTATTTGAAATGATTTACCCTTTCTATCTCTTCTCCATTAAGAGAAAGCAGACCTTGATCTATATGGATCTTTTCCAACTGCCATCCACTTTGTCTTTGAAATGTTGATTTTTAGGCCTCTCCGATAACTTGCTTCACTGACTAGATTTAGTAAGTTTGGAGATCTTGTAAACTTTCTGCAAGAATGGCTGTATCGTCAGCGTATCTAATATTGTTGATTACTTCTCCACCTAGTCTTACTCCCTCTTGTCTGTCATCCAAAGCCTCCCTAAAGATTTCTTCAGAGTACAGATTAAAAAGAGTGGGTGACAAAACACAACCCTGCTGTACTCCACGTTTGATGGTATTTTTTCAGTGGGACTGTCTCCAATTTGGATAGAGGCTACTTGATTGTAATATAAGTATTTCAGCAGTCTTATATCATAGTGGTCAAGTCCTGCTGCCCGTAGGCAGTCGAAAAGTGTATTGTGTTGAACTCTGTCGAAAGCCTTCTCGACAGTCAATGAAACAAACATAAACATTCTTTCGGAATTCACAATTTTTTGTAATAGAACGCGCATACAGAATAGTGCCTCTCTAGTACTAGACGTTTCTAAATCCAAATTGCTTATCACCCATCTTACTTTCGCATAGAAGGAAACTCGGTTTTGTATAATGTAAGAGTATCTTCAGTGTGTGACTCATCAAACTGATTAGTCTAAAATCGCTGCATTTGGTGGGCCTGCTTTTCTTTGGTAATGTATAAACAGTGACTCTAACCAATCATCTGTATTTTTCCTTTCGTTGTAAAATTTTGTTGAAGAAAGTGGTTAAGCAGGCAATGCTTTCCTCATCCAAAAGTTTAATTGTTCGGCAGGGATTTGATCTGGTCCAGGTGCTTTATTGTTTTTGGTTGCTGTATTGCCTTTTCGACTCCGAATCCAGTATATTGGGACCTCTGTCCAACTGGTTGTCATATAGGATATATAAGACATCAAAAATTACCCATTTTTGAAGATGACGGTTAATTTTGGCCCAGAGTGTAATAACGTGAAAGTTTCAAGTAAGAAGATCAGTTGACCGAAGTAAAGAATCTACCTGATTGGTATCAATGCAGATCGATCGATTTGGTTAGAGTATGTAGCAAGTCCAAAGATAAAAATAGCCATTATGATTGTTAAAAAGAGTGGTAATACCAGACATAATGTAGGTAACTGAATCCTGGACAGTTAAAAATAAACAACAAATAAAATAGTGCCAGGACCAGTATTCCATCCACATAGGTGTCATATTTTTTTCTTAGGTGTGTTTAATTTTTGTAATCACGTAACAATCTGTAGCTGCTCATCTTTCTTTAAATATCAGTAGCAATTCTCATATATTCTTTTTGTTAAAAACATTTCGTAGATTGACCATTTGTTCTCAGTTTACTTTAAAATTTATGATCCATACTGTAAACTTTATAACTACAAAACATTACTTTTATATTTTTTTAATGAACACACCTCATGTTCCCACAGATTCTTGCTTTTTGTAAGGACGTTTATGATGGATTTGTTATTATACCACGTGTTGTTTATTACCATTCCAAAAAAATGTATAGCCTGTGTTTTGATATGATTTAAAGAATTTCCGTAAAAATAAACCGAGAGATCATTGGTAAATATATGAGCTATTTCCTGTGCGCCTAGTGGTTTTATCAGTAAACTGTGGAAGACATAATAAAGTTATAGTCCAGGGCACTAAATTTGAAATCTTGATCTAAACTAATACATATTTTCATATTTTAAATTAAATTGTGTGTATGACAACATTCTAAGTAAACAGCATAGTTTATGTAATTCCTTAAGCAGACGGCACCCGATCATATTATATAGGTCAAACAAATCGTAGAATCCAAAAAAGGATTTATGAACATGAATAGAGTTAGAATACGAAGACATAGAAGAACAAAATGGATGTCGTGAAGGAAATCTTAGTTTATCTATTAAACTAAGTTTATCTATTAAACTTTGCACCATACACAAAAAGGGAGATATCTTTGAATGCTCTAACTATCGAGGAATTACGCTCCTAAATTCAGCGTATAAAATATTCTCCAATATACTATGCCATCGAATGGCACCATATGCAGAGCGAATAATAGGACAATGCCAGGCTGGTTTCAGAGGTGGTAAATTAACAATTCATCAGATTTCAACCCTGAGACAAATTCTGGAAAACATGATACGGGTAGACACGCACCCATATTTATAGACTACAAGGCAGCCTACGACTCTGTAAATAGAAGAGAATTGTTTAGAGCAATGATAGACCTAGGAGTACCAAATCAGTTGGTAAGTCTAACCAAACTAACCTTGAAAAAGTTGAATGCAGAGTACGAATCCAGGGGAACTCTTTGAACCTTTTAAAACAAATAATGGGCTCTGTCAGGACCACTCTCCTGTATACTATTCAATCTAGCTCTGGAAAAAGTAATACGTACGTCACAAATCACAACTACCGGTTCAATATATAACAAATCTGTGCAAATCCTAGAATATGCTGATGATATCAATATTGTTCATATTTTAAATATTCTATATATTCTACCTAGGGGAAGATATCCAAGCCTTTTGGTAGACCAAACAAAAATATTGATTAACCAAGGGTTGCATGAAGCCGAACAACTAGCCCAGGGACAGAGAAGGATGGAGGGAAATCGTGAAAAAAACTTGTTGAAGACCTGATATGTCACCACATCCCAAAAGGGATTAGGACTGAGGAAGAGGAGGAGGAGGATCAATATTGTTGGGAGAACGGAAAACAAGATTCCTAGATAACATAGACCAATAAATAATATTAATGGGGGGTTATTAACAGTAGAGTATGAGTTATAAACCTGTGGGAGTATGCATTTAAAAGACTCACATGACAACAGAAAGGCATATCCCATCGATGGAGAAAAGGATCTAAACCATCTACGATTATTGCGGAACGACTACTACGTCGCTACTGGACAGTTACATCTGGGGAGCAGCAATCCAAGAACATGCTCCAAGACTCTGAATGACATACGACAAGAAAACGGGCGCTGGAGAATAAAATTCGAGAAAACCAACAAAATGCATGACCAATATGGTTCCCGCGAAGACGAGAAAGAGATACAGATTACATTGACAAACAATGGTAGAATTAATCGCTAACATACACCTACTTGGGATCCTGAAATTAGAAATAACCAGACGTACAACCCAAAACTGCGAGACAAGCTAACTAGACGACTCACCGTTGGGATGGGCGGCAATATGGGAGGATGTGAGACATTTTTAAAACAAATTATACCCCAATTCACCTGAAAAGGAAGGCATTTGAACCACAATGTACTCCTTACCCAGATCTGGACCTACGGAGCACGAGACCTCCAACTTGTAACGAAAGCTACTGCGAAAACTGAGGGTAACACAAAGGCGAATGGAGAGATCAAATGGTGGGCCTGACCTTGAAAGATTCGCGTTAAGAAATGGAGGAGATACGCCGACGACGAACTGGCGTTAGACGATAGTATACTGCGAATCAATAAACAAAAGTGGAGGGTGGGCTGGACTATGTTGCTAGAATGGAAGACGGAAGATGGACAGAAGAGAGTATTGGACGTGGAGACCATAGAGCAGCGGAACAAGCGAAGTCGACGGCAGACCACCCACCCGATGGACCCGACGACCTAATGGAGAATAAATAGAAAACAAACTGGGATTGCGGCAGCTAGGAGATTAGAGAGAACTGGAGACGTTTGGGTGGAGGCCTATAGTCCAACATCGATATAAATATTCGGCCAGGATGTGATGATGATTAACAGTTGGTTTAGGAAAGAAAGATGCTGATAAATTAGTAGGAAAATACGGGAGATGACACCCACGTTCAACAATGGTGAAAGATCATAGATTTATGCAACCAGATGACTTAGAATTGAAATGAATACTTTCCACATAAACTAATATACAAGGCTATACATAGATTCAGGAAACACCAACCAAAACATAAAAAAAATCAAGTCACACATGGCAAGGGTGCCAAACAATGTAAAACAAGCATTTTAAGGGATCAATCCCTCAGCACAAGAAAATAAAAAAGCCGCTATATGAGGAGATTGCGATACTAAAGTATCACTTTATAACTAGTTGTGAGGTAATAGCCAGTGAAAAAAGAGACCACTATCAACGTGAATGAAAGCGACGGAATGGATTTTAGAAAGAAGGGAGCGCAGGCAGATCTAGAAATGAGAAAGGATCACCACCGAAACGTATTAGAGAAATAATGGGAATCAAACGAACAATCACAGATGACCTAACAGCAAAACAACTTATCTGGTTCGGACACATACAAAGAATGGATGAACACGAATGCCAAAAGAAATCATTAAAAATGGCAACCAGAGGGAAAGAGAAAACGAGGTAGACCGAGAAAGGCGGAGAACGATATAAACGACAAGTAGTGTAGTGGTAGAATCTTAGTTTATCTTTATGTTTGCAATGAGTTTAACCATTATCACTTGGTATGTGGTGCTTAACAATTAACTTAACGGTTATTAACGGTATTAATAACGATAAAAGTATTTATTAAAACAAATTTTTATATTCTTGCATCTGTTTATAACTCTTGCATCAAATACTTTATTTATTATTTAGTTTTAAGTAAAATTAACAAGCATTATTTTTAATAAGTATCATTTCACGCAATATAAATATCAGATCTTATAAATTAAATTACTCCTGACATTGAAAACGCTATAAAAAGAACCAATGAGCTCATTTGCTAATAATAATAATAATAGTCTATCTCTAATAGACCAATTTGATGTTGATAACGCCAAGGTGTGAATCTCATTTATGAAAAGATTCATGTATAATTACTAACAAGTAACTAAGGATAACCTTACCAATTGAAATTATTACAACACTTTTCAGGAAACCTGCTACTCATATATATCGAATTTGATAATTGCTGGGAATGATTTCATCATTTTTAATTTGTTTCAAAACCATTAAAGTTTATCTTATTATATACCGAGCACTAGCAAATGTTAATTGCTAGAACTCAAGGTGCACTCATTAAAATTAGGAATGCCAAGAAACGAATAGTGTAGCCAAATAAGTGAATAGTGACATTCGATACGAGCGAGAAATTTCTAAAGCGAGCGTTACCGAAATTGATTTCTAGAGGCGATCTGGCTGAGAGAATCAGAGAATACGAAAAAGTTTATTGACGAATTAGATCCAATAATGAAGTTAAAATGAAGCTTAATAAATAAAACACCTAATTAGACTTCTTCTTCTTCCTCTTAGAGTGCCGTCTCCTACGGAGGTTGGCAATCATAATGGCTATTTTTATTTTTGAACTTGCTGCTCTCTTTTGATCTGCATTGATACCAATCACGCAGATTCTTCAATCGTGAGTTCTGTTTCCTCAAACAGATCTTCTTCCTTGAATATTTCCCTGTCTTATAAGTCTCAAAATTTTATTTTGGTCCCCTCATCACGTGGCCTAGGTATTCCGTTTTCTGGTTTGTATAGTGGTGATTAGTTCTGTTTCTTTACCAACCCTCTTCAGTACTTCTTTATTTGTAATTCTATCAGTCCCAAATAATTTTTGTATTTATATTAACATTCCCACTTATTTTGTAATTTGTATTTTATTTCTTCGTCTTTTACACTTATTAATTTTTGGTTGTTTTCTGAGTTCAATTCTTTTTAATTTTAATTTCACGCCAGCAACTAACGGATTGTGGTCTGAGTTAACATCTGCTCCAGGATAAGTTTTAACTGAGGTTATAGAGTTTGTATATCTGCTATTGTAAATAGTCTTCTCTTAGGAAGCTGAAACTAAGTATTGGCAATTACCATATTCTTTTCTTGGCAGAATTCTATGAGCCTTTCTGCTCTCTCGTTTCTAGTTTCTAATCCGAACTGTCCAATTATATTTTCAATTGTACCTACTCCAATTATTGCATTAAACTCCTAAATGTAAGTAATATCTCTATTGCAGCTGGGTACACGCAAAAAATTATTTGAATACTAAGTATTTCGTAAGTATTGGATTTTTTACAATCACATTGCTATAGAGTTCAACGATATTATTCTTATTATCAAAATAGACTTGTTTGTCAATTCCTGAGTATTGATTAACTTCGTCATACTGCGGTTTGAACCCGATACTGAACACACATTTAAATTATTAATTAACGCTAAATTGACTAAGTGTGTTTACGGAATTTACTGTACCTTAAAAGGTAAAACCTTTTGCAACTATTTTGCGTTTTTGCTAAACAAACAATTAAAAAAGGAAAACATTGTACCAGATAAAATTGATAACAATATATTTACTTTAAAAATAATGCTGTAGGTTTTATTCAACTTCCGATTTCGATGTAAACAATCTAAAAACATAGATTTCGTCGCAATAATCGTCGCAATCCTAAAGAAAAAAGAAGTCCTATCTTATCGTAAGGTTATGCTACTTTATTAGTAATCACGAGATTGCGGTTATGTTACATTACATACAGGAAAACAATAATAAACAAAAGTTCTAGGAACGGTTTTTTATCAAGTTTTGTTAGCAATTAGGTTCGTTGACTTGTTTCTTCTCGGACAAGTCGAAACTCGAGAAAGAACTTAGAATTTATGATGAGGCGCACACCGAATGACTCATCTGCCGATGATACATTATGTTAACTTTCACAACAAATTTGCATGGACGTGTACGGATGGAAGGTAAACGGGAATTAACCTAGCATTGAAATGCAATTTTAGTTTTCGTTTGAAGGGGTAACGAACCAAAAGGGTCTAAGTGGACATTTTTTTTTAAATGATTTAAATGCCATTTTGTTCGAAACCTGAGAAAATCTAATAAATATTTTGATGAACAATTTAAACACAGAATGAAAGGAAATACATTATAACCCGAGGCCCGAAAGTCCCTGACAAATTTCTATGTTGTTTATTTTAATAAGTTACAGGGGGTAAACAAACAGAGAAAGAAAAAATTTAGTGTGATTTTTTAAATTTCAAATATCTTCCTTCAAAAAAAACTTTTTGATTATTATTTCTAAGGGTACCTATCCGGGCCCTCGGTAATAATGTAGTCCTTCTATTCTGCGTTTAAATTTTTCCAAAACTATTTGTAAGTTTTCGTCAGGATTCGAAAAAAAATAATGCATTTAAAAAGCCATTGGCCCGAAATTTTGCTCGCATACGCTCTTTAAAGCTAAACATTACCTTTTTTACTGGCAAAACGATCCAATTGATTTTTAAACGTTTTGCGCCATCTCTTGGTAAGGGGAAAAATTAGGTTTACAGATGTCCTGTTTTCATTAGTGGCAAAGAGGTCCAAGCGCGCTTAGACCATTATGCCGCTAATTTATTATCAGTTGTTGATTATTATCCACGTTGTGTCTTGCAAGTTTAGTGTAGTTTTCGAAGTGAAATATTAAGTTTATAGTGTTTGAACATGACTACAGAAAAGAGAATTGCATCAGGTAAATTTAGAATTTTAAAGAATATAGATATTTTATTAAATAATTTATATTTATAGGATTTTTTAAATTCAAATTAAACCTAACCTAAAATATTTTTAGGGGGAGTAAGCTATAGCTTAGATTCGGATGATAGTGAACACGACCCCTTCGAAGCAGACGAGGATAGTGAATACTACCCATCCGAGGATTTTGATGAATCTATAGAATATGTTGAATCGGAAATTAGTGGCACGGAGAATAGACCTTCTACTAGTGGTATTCATGGTATGTTATTTTGATAGTGCTGAAAAACAGTAATAATAATGCTTGCTATTTATTACAGTTACCCCAAAAAATACCAGAAAAAGGAATAAGGATATGGGTAAATGGAAGAATCAGCAAAGAAAGCGGGCTAGAAAAGTGACAACGAGTAAGTGACTAGTAAAGAAAAAAGGTTACGAAAAAGGTGTTAAAACCATATGACCATCGTTGTAGATATGAGTGTGACAAAATATCTGAACAACAGAGAATAAATCTCTTCACTAAGTGTTATGAAATTCAAACGTATGATTTGCAAACGCAGTATTTGGCATCTTGTATAAGTAAAACGGATATAAAGCGACCTAATCGTGGGGCAGTTTCGCATAAAAATTTTGCTACAATATTACGTCTTATGAATTTTTCTTAATACATTTGACATATCCAACAGAAAACTCCGAATTGTTTGCCAAAAAAAAAACTTCTGAAGGTATTACTAAAACTGACAAACGAGAATCTCACACTCCTTCGAATAAAATTGGCCTGAATATTCGCAATGATGTCATAGGTCACATAAAAATGTTTCCCCGCTATAAGAGCCATTATTCGCGGACTCAGAACAATAATTCAAGTTACCTTCCAGAGGATTTAAATATAAAAAAATGTACTTAATGTATATAGAGTGGTGCAAAGAAACAAATAGAAATCCTGTTAAAGATTCATACTACAGATTCCATATTACAACATTTTTTGTTCAGAGTTTAATCTAACATTCCACAAGCCACATTCTTATATGTGCCATCCATGTGACCGATTCAATACTATAATACAAAATTCTGTCGATTTGGAAGTGTTGGCTAAAAGCAAAGCCGAATTAGAACTCCATCAAAGGAAGGTAGAAAGTGTAACAAATGGCAAAAAATTAGACATAGAACATGGAAGGGCAAATCCAGTAAAAGTTCGTGTAGTGTGTTTTGATCTACAGAAAACTCTTCCAACACCGCTACTTTCAACAAATAAAGTTTACTATCTACGTCAGTTATGGACGTATAACTTCTGTGTCCACGATCTTATTAGTGAAATATCCTTTATGTACATCTGGAATGAGACCATTGTCCAACGAGGATACCAAGAAATTGGATCATGTTTTATTAAGGTAAAGCTATACCTTACTTAGTCATTGTTTAATAATAATTAATATTTTTGTTGTAGTACATAAAAGATTTGCCATCAACTGTCGCAGAACTCATTTGCTACAGTGACCAATGTGGTGGCCAAAATAAAAATAAGAACATTGCTAAATTGTTTATGTTTTTGATTCAAAGTACTACTTTGAAAATATTACAACATAATTTTTTTGAGCCAGGACATTCGTATATGGAATGCGACCGTTCTTTTGCTAGAATCGAGAAAAGAAGAGAGCTATTCTTAAACATTTTTATGCCAGAATATTGGACAGATTTAATAACAAAAACTTCCAAAAAGTTTAAGTATATACCATGGAACAAAATGACTTTCTCGACTTTGACTACCTTCATAGGATCATGTGTGATCCAAAAAAAGACATGAAAAAGCGACCAATAAAATGGCGAGAAATCGTATGGTTTGAGTACTGACACGAACACTTTTTATTCCTTGTGTTCCATACAACGAGGCATCCAAATACTGGCCTTGCTTTCCAATCTGAAAGGTGTTCATTACTTAGGTAGGTAGACCAAATTTATCTGTGGAAAATTTAAACCAACCCCTGTATAGAGCCGTTTTGGAAATTCCATATGCTAAGTGGGAAAATCTTATTCAGCTGTTGCCTTTTATTCCCCCAGTTTATCATACCTTTTACCAAAATATGGCCCATCAACCCAAAAAGAATAAAAATTCAACAAAAAGTAAGCCAACGACGGAAACTCAAACGGAAGAAAATGTCCAAGAAGAAAATAATGATCTTGACATCTATTCTGACTATGACAATTAATATTTCTTTATGTTTACTATTGCAATAAAGTCTTCTTATAAGGAAAATAATCGTTTTCTAAAAAAAAACATCTAAAAAAGATTAGAATCAAAGAGGTCTAAGTGACTTTTTTTGTTAATCAAGCATGTAACAACATTTGTGAATCTTAATTAAACACTTAAATATAATATGCGCTTTTTCCTTAAAAACCCTATACGAAATGTCTTTACAGATTTTACAATAAGCAATTAGCTTTAGCATTGAATATCTCCTAATGAACATAACGGCACTTAGATCCTTTTGGTTCTTACCCCTTTCGTTTATAGTGTGCACAATAAAACTAATACACTGATTGAACTTTGCTTGATCTTCTTTACTTTTTGTGGAAAAACTTATGAACCCGTAACTGGTGAGGTCCATTTTTTGTTACGTGTATGGTGAGTTGGGGTCACACTGACCCCAATTTGTTTTGCAAAATTAGACACTGATATTTGTTTATATTAAAAAAAAATGACTTCAATACTTAAAGACGTTTATTTTGTTATAACATAAATTTAACAAATATTTGAAAATACTTATCACGCATAAAAAATTAAACTAAGAAACAGCCTCAAAAATTGAGTTATTTTGTAACTAGACTAAACATTATCCTGTAACAAAAAAATGAGGAACATAAAATTTTTTTTTCTTAAAACATAAACATTCATTAACCTACCAACACAAAAAAATACCAAAAAACAAAAAACATCATAAAAACTACAATCCATTCTTACTAGGCAATCTTTGCAAATGTGTGTTTCACATCATGTGGCATATTGGCGCTTTGCAACTAACGCAAACTATCTTCGTTTTTCTATCCAATGATCGTGGACATTTTGAGCACCTTACTCTTTTTTCTAAAATAGCATTTTTCTGTTCAGGAATGTCTGTTTTTAAAATGGAAGCGATATTATGTCTCAGTTGCCTTGGAATTTGAGAAATAGTTAGTCTTCTTTCCATATGATCCTGCACAAGCTGCCGAGCCAGAGATTTGATGAATTCATACCTCGACTTTTGGGGGTTTCCAGGTAGGGATGAGTATATTATAAACGCATTGACGGAAGAAATATCCAAAATTGTATAAAAACAAGTAAGAGGCCATCTTCGACTTCTACGATGTGTAGAATACACTGTACATTTTTCATCTAATGCATCGACGCCTCCTTTTGTTTGATTATAAAACTCGATAATTTCGGGTTTGTTTGTTTCATCGTTTACTGCATTACTGTAGTGCATTGAAGACATCAAAAGTAGCGCTTTTCGTGGTTTAGGTACATATGAAACTAATGTAACTCTATCGCCAAATCCAAATAGAGATGATCCGTGAGCCTCGTTTTAGTTGGCAAAAAAGAAATAGGTATCTCCCTTTTATTTTTTTTTAACAGTACCCACGTAAGTTAGGCCTCGGTTCCTCAACTCAGTTATCACTTCTAAGGATGTAAACCAGTTGTCTGCTGTTACGTTACGGTTAGAACCCTCAATACATTTTACTAGACGAAGAACTGATTGCGTTGGTTTGTTAAATTTTCTTTCCTCTTCTGACAATGTTTGGCCATCACTTCAGCACCTGTATATACATACCCATCCAAAAAGTAATGGGTTCGGGCGTCAGTTAGTGCCATTATCTTTAAGCCATATTTTCGGGGTTTTTGAGGCATGTACATGCGAAATAAACATTTTCCCGAAAACCAATGAGCATTTCATCAATACAAGCATACTGCCCTATGCAATAATTTTTTTGCTGTTTTCTACAAACTTATTGAAAATTGATGAAATGGGGCAAGTTTTTCGTTTTTTTACGTTCTTCCCTCTGTTCGTCAAACTAAGCGCTGTCAAAAGTCTAAGAATCGTTTTACTGACATGGTGCATCTAAAAATTTCTCTACCAATACCGTCGGTGGCGAATATCGAACTCAAGTCTTCCGTATTGGATTTAAATATGGCTGAGTAAAATAACAAACCGATAAACGCTCTCAGTTCAATAATGTCTAAATCTTTTAGATTCTTTCTATTTACTATCAGTAATAGAGAAGACCTAAATATCCAGTTTTTCAATTTTTTAAGAACAAATCCTTCATATAAATATCGTTTGTTATTATACATTCCCAAGCACTTTTTTGGAGACACAAGGCACAAGAGACTTGGCTGGCCAAATAACCCAGGGAAGATGAGAGATAATGTTAAAAACTTCATTGTTTCTTACATTTGAACGTGCCTGGAGTTTGTTGATGGTCATGTGGACTTGAGACTCTGAATTAACCTCTAAAGGTGCTGCATTTTGCGGAATATATATCTTCAACATCCAATTAGAGGTCTGAAGTCATCGTTTACGGTTGAAAATCAAGAAATATCAATGACTCCTTTATTTCACATTGTTTTTGTAGTTGCCCAGTCCAACCCCCTTGCCATTAACTTATCCACGAACTTCTATTCTCTCCGTAACAAACCCATGAGTGCTCCGTTCGCACAAGTAGCGTATCATTTTGCTTGCCCTAACTTTACCCCCCCTAACTCTAACACCCTGAGATAGGCAAACTATATTCGTTTACAATCTATCCTTAACTTTAAATTGTTCTAATATCAAAATACGGTAATTACTAATTATAAAACTGGGAATATAGCCACAATTAAATTATAAAAAATACGGTTTATTTGACGTTTCAAATTTCCATTCGTTCTCTCAAAATACAGACAGAAAATTAAACAAATTTTCTTTTTCTTTTTGTTTACATAGTGAAAAAAATGTCTTCTAATAATTATAATGTTAATCTGACTCATTTAAATATTGACAATTCAGATATATCCATTTTTGCATCTTTTCAAGTAGACGACTTTAAAAAATGATTAATGCCAATATTGTTCTGAGTTGCGCACCTGGGACGACTTTGAGACTTCTGTATAAGATAGTTCATTTCGATTACATGAAATCAAACTTTAACTTGAGACGATACCGGCCGTCAGAAAAAATCATCAGCATGTAATTTCGTCTTGTAAAAAGACAAACCCAATGACAATGATGAACAGTAAAATTCTCCTGTTAGTAATTCCCATAGTAAATTATGAAGGGAAAAACCAGGGAAAAAAACCTCTTAATACTATCCCGACATTGTAAGGAATAGTTCGTGAATTTAGTTTCTACCATTCAACATAAAGGTATTTAGCATACACAAGGAATAATATGAGGAAAAATAAACAATACCGTACATAAAAGGATTATCAGAAAAACTTAAAAGGATAGGAAATAATATTCAAACATTTCAACAACATTCCGAACACACACAAACACGTTTGAGATCGATTTTGTTCCCAAAACCAAAACCTAACAAAGAACAAGGAAAGGACATAGAATTGCATTTATAAAATAACTTGATGAATGCGAATCAGTTTTTTATTTAGGTGAATCATCAAGAGACCATTAAATGTTAGAATAGATGAACATCAATCTTATATTAAAAATAGAGGGGAATTTGATAGAGATCTCAAATATGTAAAACAACGCATGGGATAATGAACATAGGGTTCAATGGACTAATTTCAAATATAGTCCTAAAAGAAACGGATGGTAAAAAAAAAAAAAATCAAAAGAAGCGGCTCTAATTATGCTAAAACGATGGCCAATTGTTGTCGCAAATTCCTCGAGCAGAATGTAGTAGAATCTGGTTACCAATATTGAGAAGAGGAATGGTTATTAATAAGAAAATACCAGTATTATTAGTACTCAGTTAACATATAGAGGATACATCATTTATGTTTTTTATAATAACGTAACATATAAAATCAGAAATTTTGATGTCTGTTGAAGGTAAACTAATATTCACGAACAAAATACTTACAATTGTCGCGGAGAGTATTATGAAGGTTTTTTTTCCTGGATTTCCCCTCATAATTTACTATGGAATCACTAACAGGAGAATGTTTTACTGTCAGCATGGTCCATGTGTTTGTCCTTTTAAAAAGACGAATTACATGCTATGTAGAGGTTTTTTTTTTTTACGGATATTCTCAAGTTAAAGTTGATTTTCATGTTAATCGAATGAACTATCTTATAAGTAGAGTCGGTCCCAGGAGCGCAACTCTAACAATTATTGGCAATTAACCCCCCTCATTTTAAAGTCTCGTCTACTTTAAAATGCATTAATGTCTGTCTGAATGGTCAATATAAATGAGTCCAGATAAAATTAAATTATTGAAGAATTATTTCAACCTATGTAACAAAAAAACAAAATTTGTTTAATTTACATGTCTGTATTTTTGAGAACGATATTTCGGAATTGGAAATGGAAAACGTCAATAAACGTATTTTTATTCTTTAATTGTGGCTTATTTTCCCAGTATATAAATTCAGGGTAATAAATTACAATGCACACAGGAAAATAGTTCAGTAACAATATCGATACTATTGTCGCGATGATCAATCCAAGATATTCCTAACATGGCGGCGGCAATACCCACATTTCAAAAGCTTTCAATTTAGTTTATTATCCGCATTCTTTAGAGTCCAAATTGCGGATTGCATATTGTGGCATAGGAAAATAATGTACTCAATCAGAGCGCCCTTACCACCCAGTCTTAAGTTTTGTGTGTATTGTTATTGTGAGGAATTTATCCAAGAATGCTTACCAGTTCATCCATAGCTGTTCTTAGCAGTAATCAAACCTTTTACGAATCTCTTCTGTCACACCCTCCATCAAATTGGTATTAGGGACTACAGGTATATGAAACCTATTTTACTACTTCAAAGTTCCCAATTATGATTCTTTACTCATGTATATAATATTTGTAAATCAATTTTACACAAAGATATGAAAAAAATTTAATGGAGTATACAGTGATAGAGGTGCAAGAAATGTTTTTCTAATATATATTTCAAATATTAAAATATTTATAAGTTATAATTATTGCAGTCTAGAAACGCCTATGCCAGTAGAGTGCAATACACCTATTAATTTATTTTATTATTTGCACGATACAGGTGAGATGACTCACATTGAGATCGTACCACGTGTTATTTTAATTATACCTAAGCGGTAGTGAGTTATATAGTTTCGTCGATAGCTCATATCTATTATTTACATACTATATACAGGGATTAAGCAATATCTGCTTCTGTTATGAATTGTGATAGCAACTAGGATTAGCACTTTCTGGATGAAACCGAACGATAGATGAAGTACCAAAAATAAACATTTATTAATATCATTATATAATATCATATTGTAGTTCAGTACGTAAAGAGGGTGGAAATATAAAACTCACAGCCAAATCTAAATTATTATTTACTAATTTATTTACTAATATATTACACATTATAAGCCTAGAACGAGATTTAGAGAATAGTTGTCAGTTCTACTTAACCCTCCACAAGCATTAGCAAGGTTTTTGTAAGCCCTTTGCAAGTAATTACCAACATAAAATATATTTTTTTTTTATTTTAGCATTATTAAAATTTTCTACTTTTAATGGGAATAAGCCGCAATTTTCCACTTAGGAAGTTCTGTTTTTTTGTTCAATTGGTGAGAAATGGCTGCTCTAATAATATAATTTCATCTGACTTCTTCATATTGACAATTCAGGACATATATTATACAATTTAAAGCAGACGACTTTAAGATGATATTGCCAATATAATTGAGTTGCGTTTCTGGGATAACTTTATTGCACATATAGCGATAGAAATCAAGTTCATTCTTAAATTTAATTCGAATTTTTATTTAGTAAAACTTTTTAAAATGTAAATAAAGCATTTTAAAAACTATCTGCCGTTATTATTCCTTAAACCTTATATGGGCAATTGCTTAAAATACATATTAACCTTTCCGATAAGAACATTGTAAGTGCAGCTACAAGACGATTAGATGAAACATGTATTTATATCAAAAACTGTAATTGACCCAGTTTAAAAAAATCAAAAATAGTAGTCCTTATTCTAAAAACGGAATTTTACATTTATATACTAAATGCTTAGTTGTCTGAGAAAAAAATTCAGGTGCATATAAAATGGTAAATCAATGAAATTTGGTACCTTTTTATACATTTCTGAAGAATATGTGAATATCATAGGCCTATCAGAAACTCGACATAAAAAAGAAGAGAACCGAATACAGCTAAAATCCGGTAATCTACTGTATTATAAAGGAAATGAAAAGAATAATAAATTTGGAGTAGGGTTATATAATAAAATAAGCTATGAAGTACGCATGTTAAATTATCAAGGTATATCAGATCGTGTCGCCTATGTCAATACTTAAAATAAGAAGAATATCGATTAAAATTCTCCAGGTAGTATATGCCCCCACGACAATTATGAAGACGAATATATCGAATTATTTATGAAGATATATCAAAGGCTATGGAAGAACATAAAAATCGTCTTACACTAGTAATTGGAGATTTCAATGCCAAACTGGGTAGAAAACTAAACAAAGAAGAAACTAAAATAGAGATTTTCGGGTAGGTCAAGAAATGATAGAGATGCTACTTGATGAACTACCTAGAAAAAAGTATCTATACGCAATGAACTCCTTTTACAAAAAGAAGCCCCAACGAAAATGGACATGGATCAGCCCCAATGGATCCACAAAAAATGAGATCGACTACATACTGTCACGAACGATAAATCATAAAGATGTAACAGTTCTTAACAGATTCCCAACAGGTAGCGATCACAGGATGGTCAGAGCAAAAATTAGTATTGAGAGTAACTATAAAATGTAAAGAAAAATAATTAGAAACTGATATCTAGTAACATAGAACAAACTAGGGCAATATAAAGAATATACAAAGACCTATTAAAAGAATAAAACATCCAAAATTAGACAGTGATGAGTAAAGATATAGACGGTTAAATAGAACAAACTAAAGATGTAAAAGGAGTAAGACAAACGTTAACGATGACAACAAAAATATAACCACCATTTCTACTCAGAATTATATAAAACTAAAAAAGGAACCCACCAGAAAAATTAAAAACCCAACTTAAGGCCAAAATAATAAAATGTACAACACAAACTTACAGCCAGAAATAAGCCAACATCAGAAATAAAGAAAGGCTTTGAAAGAACTGAAAAACAACAAATCGCCTGGAAAAGATGGAATAACTGCAGAGATGCTGAAATATGGTGGAAAAGTGGTAATTAATACTACTACATTCCCTTTTCAGCAAGATATTAAAAGAAAAAGGAATCTCAAACAACTGGAAGGAATCCGTAACGATTATCCTACACAAGAAAGGGGATAAAACAGATATAAAAAACTACCGTCCTATAACACTCCTCAATGTAATGTATAAACTCTAACAAAATTTTAACCATAGATTGACGACAAAATTCGACGGATACAGTCGAAAGAACAAGCAGGTTTAGAAAGGGATTCAGCACAATGACATTTACTAAGTATGAAATACTTATAGAACGAGCAAATGAATACCACATTCTTCTATATATAGCGTTCATAGATTTCGAAAAAGCTTTCGACAGTGTCGAACATTGGACAGTGAAAAGTTCTTTGATTAACAGCAGAATTGACCACAGATATACGGAACTAATAGCCAATATATATATAATATATATATATCTATATATATATATATATATATATATAGTATATAAGGAACCAAAACAACAATTAAAGTATATAAGGAACAAAATCAATACAAATAAATAGAGGCGTGAGACAGGGTGACACAATATCACCGAAACTTTTCAATCAGGCTCTGGAAGATATTTTTAAAAGATTAGAATGGGAAGAAAAATGTATACAAATTTGTGGACAACGCTTGAACCATCTAAGGTACGCTGATGACATCGTATTGATAACCGATAAAAAAGAAGAATTGTTTGAAATGATGAAAGAACTGGACGTAGAAGCTGGAAAGATAGGCCTTAATATGAATTACAGCAAGACCAAAATCATAACAAATACAGATGAAGACATCACAATGAGGATCGGACAAGATGAAATAGAACAAGTTCAGGATTATATATATCTGGATCAAACTATAAAACTTAACAAAGAAAACCAAACAGCAGAGATAAAAAGACGAGTTAGACTGGCATGGGCGGCATTTGGCAAACTAAGCTACATTCTTAAAAACAAAAGATATCCACAGCATTTAAGACCAAAGTATACAATCAATGCGTACTCCTGTTCTCACTTATGGTTCCCAAACGTGGACATTTACAAAAGCAAACATGGACAAAATCTAAAAACCCAAAGAGCAATGGAAAGACAAATGTTACACATAAGACTAATGGATAAAAAGAGAAACGAGTGGATAAGAGAGAAAACAAAAGTGAGGGATGTTAGACAAGAAGTTGCAAAATTGAAATGGAGATTTGCCGGACACAATATAAGACAAAAAGAAGACCGATGGAACAAAATTCTTATAAGTTGGAGACCGTGGGAATATAAACGAAGCAGAGGAAGGCCCAAATGAGATGGGCAGATGATATCAAGAAGCACGTGGGCTTAGGTGATGACTGTAGCGACAGACAGAGAAGAATGGAAAAGGATTGGGGAGGCCTATGTCCAAAGATGGACAGAAGAAGGCTAATTAGATAGATAGATAGATAGTTTTAAATACTTTTTAAAAATATAAGTATTTTCCACATTTTAAGAAATTGAACCATCAAAATTTTATCTATTTTGTGTCATATTTAAAGTAGAAATTTACTGTCAGGATTTCACTAATGATGAATCCGACTGTACGAAAATATTTTGAGAACAATGGTAATCCATTTGGATAAAATTTTAATTATTTTTCAATAAAATAAATATGCCAATCATGCACCAGAACAATTTACTTCTTATGTAAGTTTTTTTACTGACAAAAATACAAAAATACAAAATCTCAGGCGCAAATGAATAAAATTATATGAAACGTTTTTATCAATCATAATAATGACCTTTTTCCTGGAAACTAACTCCAATAAAAAGTACATCAATTCCTGTACCAGAATGACCGTTCCTTAACCTTATTCTCTGATTACAAACGGCTAGTAAAAACAGAACCTGCACATCACGTTTTCTTCGGCTAGTTGCCTTAAAGTCCTCCTCCAAGAGATAATTAATAATTTTCTTTAAAAACTATAAACAGTTTTATGTTTACCATTTTTACGCTTACTATAAACGTCAGCCAATAATAAAAATATACTTAACACATGTAAGACATTAAACTGACAATATACACTCTCCTCGTACAGCTGCAGCGTATTGTGCGGTTCTACAGGGTCATTCCGAAGGAGGATTTTAATATACATGAGTAAAGAAGTTAAATGAAATGAACTCCTGAACAAAATGGACCCATTACATTTTTACTGTTACTGTTACTTCCTATTTAAACGTAATTATTTCTTTAAATATAGTATATAAGTATGTTGTTACTGTCTTATTTGTCATCATGGAAAACACAATCAACAAGCTGAATTTTGCCGAAACCGAACGAAGTAAGGCGCGTAATAGAGGGCAAGTCAAGAAAAGTCGCTTCTTTGCCGAATAAAGTATACTATTTTTTCTTCAAACGTAGCAATTTTCAACCATAAATAGTACAATTCATACGCTATTTTTACTCGAAATTAACTGTGACAACTATGAAAGTCGTCTAGATGTTAGAAATTAAAATAATTAAGTCGTCGGTGGGATTTGCGTCTCCCTGGTTACAGTTGTTTGACAGTTGTTTGCAATTATTAAAGACAGCTTATTGTTGTTGCAACCGCAAACGCAAATTTAGTGCGAAAATGGAAAACCTAAACGAAATTAAGTCCGCGGCTAATGATGCAGTAGCACGTTTGGGGCCCTCCAAGTCCGGAATAACGTATCGGTTAGCGTACAAGCACTTCCAAGAGTGGTGCGATACAAGAGGAGTACGGCAAGTTACCGACGACGATTTACTGGGCATATTTTAATATAATGGAAAATGAAAATAAATGGAAATCATTCTACAATGTGGTCACGATACTCTATGATAAAATCCGAGTTAGTTATTAGAAAAAAATGTGGATATAGGCAAATTTTACGTGCCTTTCTGAAAAAAACAAGCGAAGGATATACTGCAAAGAAGTCTAAAGTTTTCACTAAAGACGAGTTTGATAAATTTTTGTTTGAAGCGCCAGATAAGTTGTATTTAGGATTAAAGGTAAAAAAAATTATATTGCAAAGCATGTAGTATACTCGACTAAATTATAAAAATATTTCAGATTGTTTTGTTAATTGGGGTTACCGGCGCCTGTCGATACGACGAAATGGTAAAAGTGAAGACTGTGGACATTGCGGATAAAGAAAATGTAATAATTATCAAAATCCCAGACAGTAAAACATGACAAATTAGATCTTTTACGATAATTGGTCAAAACAACATTAAAACTGTAATAAAAAGTAATGCATCACTGCGACCTGAAAATTTTACAGACAAACCGTGATTTTTTAATCAAGTAGCCAAAATGGAAAGTGTTAACGAAGCGTCATGGGAATACATTCGAATCAGCGCAGTAGCCCAAAAAGTAGCTAGTTATTTAAAATTTAAACGATGCAAGCGCATACACGGATCACTCTTTACGACGAACTTCAGCAACACTTTTAATTGATGGAGGCGGAAATCTAGAATGCCTCAAACGACATGGGGGCTGGAAATCAAGCACGGTTGGAAGGATATATAGAGGATTCAATAAGAAATAAGAACGATAATGCTCAAATAATTTTAAACCCTCATGATTCGCCAACATCGGGAATGATTGCTGAAAGTTGTTCTCGACCATCAGTATCATCAACAATTACCAATGCGTATCAAGAGTCGGGAACATTTTTGCACGGTTTCAATTTTGAAAAATGCCTTATTAACTAATTGTACTTTTAATATTACTACAAATAAAAATGATATTGTTAATGACATTTGTATTGTTGCTTTGTGACATGTTTCATATTGTTGCCATGACAACATTTTTCCTCCGCCGTAAAGAAATGGGAAAAAAACTGCTGCCGCGGAGACATCAAACTTTGACAGGATCAAGTTAGATAAGTAATGTCATCATTATTTGACGCTTGAAGAAAAAATCGATTTACTAAAATCTGTACACCAAAAATATTTGAAATAAAAAATATTAAATTTTAACTTTTAAGTATTGGCAACAAATGTAAGCATCTGAAATATGCTTAAAAAACGCTGAATTAAACTTTCACATTACAAACGATGTAAAATATTTAAAACTGCGATTTTTCAATTACATTAGTACGTTTTTCAAAATAATACTAATTTCAGCTAAAAACAACACTCACAACCATCTTCTTAGAGGCATTTTCTGTGACGTGCGATTGTCTGTAAGGTAAAAGTTTAAATTCTACGTTTTTAGTTATATTTCAAATGCCTCATATTTGTTGCCACACCTTAAAATTTAAATTTCATGTTATAGGTTTGAAGATTGGTCTCTATAAATCGAAATTTCACTATGACTGATGATGAAATCTGCGTTTTCTATAAAGCCTTCTTTTCTCTCCTGCATAAAGAATGATGTGTCTTCAAAGAGATTGGGCATTTGTAGGATAGACCGGTTTTAACTGCTAATCAAGGGTACGTATCACACAATCTAACCTTCCAGTGAATTAGATGTTTGTGTGTTAAGGTGTGGACAATTAGACAGTGTAGCCGCACAATACTAATTTCTTTTGAATTCCATACACCCAATTACGGATTACGTAGCAAACAAAGTGATTTGAGTATAACAATAAAAGAAAGATCTCGACAGTTCAAGCCAAATAAAACGTGAAAATTGAAGTAACACTAGAGGTTCACCAACTCAAAGAAGACCGTGCTATTTTCTCTATTTTTCTACTAAATAATCCTAATTATGTATGTGTTGGAACGAGACAACAAGCATCAACACGAGGACCTCAAATGAAAAAGGATCACTCGTGATTACTCTCTTCTCTCGTGCCACTCCTAGCGGAGATTGGAAATCATCATGGCCACTGCGACTTTGTTAGCAGCGCGCCTAAAAAGTTCAATCGAACTACACCCGAACCACTCACGTAGATTACGAAGCCACGATATTTTTCTTCTTCCCACACTTCTTTTGCCCTTAATTTTGCCCTGCATGATGTTTCTTAAAAGTTCGTACTTTTCACCTCTCACAATGTGCCCCAATATTCCATCTTTCTAGTTTTTATCTCATTTAGAATTTCGCATCTTTTGTCTAAAGTTTGGAGTACTTGCGTGTTAGTGACGCGGTCCATCCATGATATTCTGAGAATTCGCCTATAGCACCACATCTCGAAAGCTTCGATGTTTTTATGGTCAACTGTTTTAGTGTCCAAGCCTCAACTCCATATAACAGGGTAGAAAAGACATAACACCGCAGCATTCGTATTCGTAACTTTATATTGATATCACGATTGCAAAAGAGTTTGCGCATTCATTAAAACTGATCTAGCGATTTCTATTCTACATCTAATCTCTTTTGTTTGATCAGTATCGTCTGTGATCCAAGCACCTAGATATTTATAACAGGGCACACGCTCAATCGTTGTATTGTCTATTACTAAGATAGCTCTGATGTTCTTTGATTTCGTGATTACCATAAATTTAGTTTTTTTTCAAATTAATTTTCAAGCCGTAACTGATACAGTATATATTGAGACTTTGAACGAGATGTCTGTAGTTCACCTAGCGTTTCCCGTTAGGAGAACTGTATCGTCAGCATACCTTATATTGTTGATCGTCTCACCATTTATTATCAGACTCAAGGAATCTCGGAATTACAAGTATGAGAGCCGTATAGAAGCCTATTGAGATGTGGGTTTTTCGAAGGATGCTGAAGATCTCTTGGACAGAGCACGTGACCAATAACGAAGGTGCTAAGAAGAATGGTACTGAGAGAGAACTCCTAAATACTGTAAAGAACAGAAAAACGAGTTATCTAGGACATATTTACAGAGGAGAAAAATACAACTTCCTACGACTTATAATGGAAAGGAAAGTGGAAGAAAGAAGAGGTCCAGGAAGAAGAAAAATGCTCCTGTTGAGAATATAAGAGACTGGAAAGGTATGGACACACATTCGATACTAAGAACAGCTCAAGATATGAGAGCAATTTGCTGTAGTTATAGCCAACCTCCAGTAATGGAGAAGGCACCTTAAGTAGAAGATGCAAAAGCGGTCTAATCCACAAAAAAATTTAAATTTTTATAATTTTTGTTAAATATACTGCAAGATCTTCGAGGTTTTTGTTATGGTTAATGATCTGTAAACAATGGCTACCTTTTGGCATCATATTTGAATTTTATAAAATTAAAAAAAAAACGCATATATTCTTGGTTCATGTAAATCCATGTTTCTGATTAAACAGTAAAATTTTATCTATCGTGTATATTTTTAATGTATATAAAAGTGACAAAATCTCTTGTGTTCAACTGACATTGTCAATCACCAAAGAGAAAACAAAAACCCCAGAGAGAAAAAATAAATAAATCAATAGAGCTTAGCTCTAAAAGTCGACAAACACTGCAAATCGCTGCACTGTGTAAGTCTCAAAGGGTAAAGACCAACTAAACCATAACAGGATTTTTCTATAGACATCCTACAAAAAAAAATTAACAAAAAACATAAAAAACGGCCAACAAAAAAACTTAACAAATACTAACAAAAACTCAAAAGGCTCCCTAACTAAATCTCCCAATTTCAGCCCAAAGAGTCAGCCCAAAGCGGAGGCCCGAAATAAAGCTAAATAGTCCTAAACAGCCCAAAATCATTGGTGTGCAAGGAAGATCGCAGTAGAAATTGAAGTTATTGGGATATCTATAAACGAATCTGATTCATATCTAATTAGATTAGTGTATAAAAATTAGTTTAAGTAGTATCTACAAGAAATTCCAAACTTAAATTTTATATTATTGATCGCAACACCGGCCAACATAGCCGTGTCCAGAAGATTGATTACGCTGCAGGAATCATCCTGTCGGTCAGCGCGGTTACGGCGACAACATAAGTACACATTAAACAATGTCAAATTCAGCTACTACAATGTCTCTCTATTAGTATCAGTCCTAACAGAGACGGGAAATAAAAAGTTAATTACTCATAATTTTTTATTGCCGACAGGTATCAGCTTCGTAATGGGACATTACTTGTTGTTGATTAGCAGCAAAGTCGTTTACTCCGCGATTTACTGGCCGAGTCAAACTAAATAAACCAACTTCTGTTGTCTTTATAATTAAAACGACGCGACGTTAAGTTGATAAACCGTACAAATACTTGTTAAAACCTCTTAAAAAACAACACAATATTAATAATAAATAAAATACAATTAAATAATAGAAATAGAATTTTCTGGCACAATATTTTTATCATTTTTCCTTCACAGTTTGTAATAGCCGATTTTATTATTTAACATTTTAAACCGTTTCTTTACCAGCGACGTATATAAACGGTTTGGGGGAAAGTGCCACTATTCCCAGTGACGTATATATACGTTCTCGAGTGAAAACGTTTTTAATAACCATGCAGTTTGTATACGGCATCAAATTTTTTGTTGCACCTCTGCCAGCCCCATTGCCGCATCTATCCGGCATTATTACAGTGCCATCAGCCCTAATCCTGTATTGGTACGTTCGAAGGGAGGCTGGGATGTATTATGTCCCCATTACTATTTAATGTATAATAGTGAAGCCATTTTTTGAAGAAGCATTACTATCACTCATGAAGGGTGAATGAAGTAATAATAATTAACGGAAGATCTATTATCAACATAAGATATGCATGATGGCACCGTGATTTATAGCAAGCTCTGCTGAACAACTTCTAATTACCTGCTAAACAAAACAAACAGTTTTTCTGTTGAAAAATATGGACTAAACATAAATATAAAAAGACCAAATACATAAAATGACCAATACCAAAGAAAACAAATATACCAACAAACATACATTTTGGAAATGTACCGATAGAAAGGGTTGAATAAATACAAACTACCTCGGAACTTGGATTCAGACAATAATGAACTTTTTTCAGACCTAAACATCCAATTGCAGTAATTCAGCTTTGCATCAAAATTTCTCTCATGTGAAGCTTGGTGGAGAACTAGATGATAAGATGCAGTCTAAAAAACAGAACAACAAATATTGGTGAAAAAGAAACCACTATATTTACTAAAACTACAAAAATCTTGAAAAAATCCACAATTGTTTTCACAAGATAAATCGTCATAATATTTTTAAGAAACGGATAAAGGATAAAAGCACCGTGTTGCCGTTTTATCGGAATATTAAATAACAGTTGAATCTAAAGTAAAGGCAATTTCCAAGTTTTCTGACCTAAACGTTCACTTTATAATACGAAAAACCAATCTGTGATGTTTTAAAATCCTTAGAACAGTAGTTTTGGGTATGTTTAAGTCTCTATTTGCCGAATCTGCGGCAAAATCTCTATTTGCCGACTACTTATATGTGGATTCATGTTGAATTAAAGCAAGAACATTATTGAATTATCTTCGGACATACCTCCACTACGTCGTTTAAAACAAGGACGATGAAATAAAAACTACCAGTTTCTCTTAATCTTCTTGCCTTTCTTTTAAATACTTCTTTGCCATAATGTCTCCTGTCAGGATATCTTACAGAATATATACGTGAGGCAATAGCGGCATTTTGGTGATATTCGAAATAAACTCCAATCATATCATACAATTCTGCATTTGATATACTCATTACGAATTATTATTACTGATAATTAATTACTAATATTACCAATATTAATATCTATTGAAAAATGCAATCTTCAATCCGAATTATAATATAACACTTCTTACATGTTTTGATTGCTGTCAATAAATAAACAATATGAACTACCCGTCAAATTCATTGCCGTAGCCTACTTGTTTCGAAAAAACTATTTTTAATCATATGAAATAACAATGGTCAAAATAGGTATCAACATTAAGATTCTTCTGCTATAAAAAATTTTGAAAGTACCTACTGACTTATTTTTAATGTAATTTATAATACAGGGTAAGTAAATACTATACTTACTTATTTTTATGCGATTTTATTCTATTTTTGAGATATATATCTCGAGTTCGACAAAAGCTATTAACATGCTGTTTGCGCCTTTTGATACAATTTAATCCGTTCATTATGATCTAAAAATAGGTATGTTCTTAAACATTTTGAGAAACAAATTTTAATTTTTGTATTCGAAAGTACCCTCTACTATGACAATTAAAACTAAATGCAATTAATTTATAGTAGATGTAAATTGAATCATCCACACTCTTTTTTAATGACACTAATTTCGTTAAAAATCGGTTGATTCAAACCAAAGTTATAGTAGTAACTATACACAAATACTTTCCCACTCTCCCCCACACTTTATTTGAAAAAATAAAAAAGTACTTGAAACAACTTGGTGCGAATTTAGACCTCTTTTAGTTTACTTATTTAACACTTGTGTAATTGGGCATATTTTCCTAAAATCACGCTGGTTACGCCCCCTGGCGGTTAACCCAGAAACTTGAAAGACTATTTCCAGTTGATTTCTCATTTCCCACTTTTACCAAGGAATATTTATCTTCTAAAGTTAATAATATGAAATAGTTTCTAATATATAGCCGAGAGATCGGCTTATTGGACCACTCAGTACATACACTTTAAATTGTAACGGTGGATTTAGTAAATACGGAACAAGTTTTAGTGATAGAAAACAACGTGAAAACGAATGTGAGTAAAATTTTTAATATTTACTGCATCTAGACAACCTTTCTTTCGATTTTAAGGTTACAAATCAAATCCAGTCAGTTGAATAATAATAACCTATCACAAAAACGCAGAGTATGCTTTAAAAATATGTTTTGGAAACTAATCAGATCGATCAAAATATCTTAACACAAATTTTACTGTTACAAATATAATATCACAACCAACATGTAAAACCAGTCTTCTTCCACCAACATTCAGCTAGACGTAGAGACTCCAATTTGAATAATCGAGCATCTCCAACTCATTATATGCAAGTACTGTCTCCCAAAACATCTGCAAATATCCAAACAAGGATCACAAAATTATCTTCAGCTCCATTCAAGGTGCAAGACTTCAGGATTCTCTACTTCAATTGGGACCTCTGGTAAAATTAAAAAATATTATTTTCTATAGCTGAATTTCCCACAACAGAATATGTATTTATCTAACAAATACATCACTAGTTGGTGGTGTAGTTTCTAACTAAACATGGTCAAATTGTTGTAAATAATAAAATCATAATCAAAGGTAGACGTCTAATTTTACTAGCGGATAGACTATGGCCTGGCAAATATTAAAGGAAACGATAAATTACAAAATGGAAGTAAAACATGGACATTGAGAAAGAAAGAAATCAATAAGCTATTAGTATGGGAACGCAAAATCCTGCGAATTATATATATGTCCTTGCAGGGACAGCGTGACAAATGAATGGAGGAGCAGATACAACAATGAACTAGAGACTCTCTTCGGGAAAGGAAACATCGTAAGATACATAAAAGCCAATAGATTAAGATGGGCAGGCCCACGTGGTACGGAGTGATGACGACAGACTGATTAGCAATGTGTTTTGGGAAAGACCAGATGTAGAAGATCGACAGGAAGGCCTAGAAAAAGGTGGAAAGACGCAGTCAGGGAAGACCTGGAGAAGATGGAAAGTAAGGCCATGGGAAATTAATAGCACGGGATCGGAATCAATGAAAGGCAATAGTAAACGCGGCAAAAACTCACGAAGAGTTGTAAAAGCCAATGATGATGATGATGATAAATTACAAATCACGCGCCGTAAGTGGTCAAAAGTAGCCGATTTCAAGTATCTATTAATGCATTCTCGGAAATTTTGAATTCGATCATTGGCTGTGCGTAAGAAAATATGCTTCCTTGCTGGTAACTTTACATTGTAACAATAGAATGATAACACAGCACAACAAAATAAAAAAATTGGTGAGCTTAATGAATTTTAAATATTTTTGATTCTATAATTTCAAGTCACTCCTTTTTCATAGAAGTTTTTTTTTGGAACCGATGGTACCTATAATGTTAACCTCACTCGAAAAGATATATACACAAAGGAACTTGGAAATCATCAGACGAGACAAGTAAATAGCAGATTAATAATATAATAGTCATTCATTGTACATTCAAAACACCAATCCAATATAATAAACACCAGAAGAGGAGCAAAAGCGGGTTTGATCACTACTGCCACTAGTTTCTGATATAATAGCCGAGAGATCGGCTTATTGGACCACCTGGGCTACGTTAATCAGAAGACAAAATGAATTATAACCAAATGCGAATTTTTTTCTTCGTTCCTGTAAGTTTTCTACAAGAACTGTAGAAGAATAATTTTATATTGCAACTAATTTTTTTTTCTTTATTAACCGCATCAACTACTTGGAGTTATTAGCGGGAGGACATAATATACAATTTACAATTAATTAAATTACAAACAGTCAGGATTTGTACAGTTGTACATTACAATTAAGTGGGTAGGTTTGTAGTACAATATTTAAGTTAAGATTAATTTCACAATATGGTGTTATTAGTAACTAAAGTAAAACCTGTTTATATATTAATATAAATTAAACTCATTTACAATTTGTTTAAAATATTAATATCCTTTAGATAATTAAAGAGGTTTTTCGGATTACAATTATCTCCTAAAACATCTTGATATTTCCAGGTATTGAATGTTTTTTCTTTCATTAATAAACTTGGGACAATCTACCAAAATATGTGGTATGGATATATTATAGTTACAAAGATCACATATAGGGCGATTTGATTTGGCGATAATATAACCATGAGTTAGTTTGCTGTGTCCTATACGCAATCGAGTCATTTTAACGAATACCCGGCGGTCAACGTTTATTTCACACCATGAATGTGTTGTAGGCTTAATAGTGTTTAGAAATGATTTTGATTGTTGCCATTTATTTCCCCATTCACTTAGCACTTTCTTTTTACGAGTGATTTAAAATCCGACACAGGACACTGTATTCACTGTTATTGATAATGCACTTTGTATTGCTTCACGAGCGTAATGATCCGCTTTTTCATTGCCTTCCAAACCAGTGTGTGATGGAACCCAGAAAAAACGAATTTGCTGTTTTGCCTGGTTTATAAGGTGTAATTGAATGTTGTATTAGATGAACGATAGGGTTACTGGTATAGAGCTGTTTGATTGAATGTAATGCACTAAGAGAGTCAGTAATTATCAGGGTTTTTGAGATATTGTGGTTGTTTATATGAATTAATGCTTGTAGAATCGAGTACAGTTCTCCAGAGAGAATACTGCTAGTAGGTGATAGTTTGAATTGCAATGTGGTATTTGAGAGTGACAATTGCTGATCCTACACCATCAGTGGATTTGGATGCATCTGTATAGATGTGATAATAATCAGAAAAACAGGAGAGTTTGTTAAGTGATTCTTGGTTTATTAATTTGTGAGGAGTTTTAAATTTGTTTGTATTTGGTAAGAGTTAGATCGCATTGTAAAGGGGGTATTGATCCATGGTGGAATGCAGCCGTAGTCGCTTACTAAAGAAGTTTGGAAATTGAATGCTATAAAGGGATAAAAACCTTCAAATTCTCTCGTAGAATGGAGGATCTGTTCGAGTTTTTTTAATATAAATATCTTTAAAACGGTCCCCAATTGTGTTATGAAGAGCGGGATGTGACTTTATTGATGAATATTTGAAGCATAATCTAACGATAGGTATGTTCTCCTGAATTTCAAAGGTGGTTTCGCCAGTTAAACATTGTAGACTTACAATTGGGCTGGTACAAAAAGCTCCTGTGGCTATTTTTAATCTGTATTCTGTATAGTTTCGAGCTGAGCAAGTATTTGTTTCTTGGCAGAAGCGTAAACTATTGATCCGTAATCAATTTTTGATCGTAATAAATGATTTGTAAATGTTAATAAGGCTTTTAAAATCTGAACCCCAATTGTTATTACACAGAGTTCGCAATAAAATTCAGACCAGTTTGGCAAGTTTTTCTTGACGTAACATAATGTGCTTTTCCAAGAGAGTTTGTTATCAAAAACATACCTAAAAATTTTATATGAGTCAACATATTCTAAGCTGTTTCATAATGTGCAGATTTGGCTTTGTAGAATGTCGATTTTTTGAGAACAATATACAATTTGTTTTGGTAGTAGAAAATTGTACACCCACAGCTTTTGACCAATTCTCAAGATGATTTAATGTACATTGTAATATTTTTTGTATCGAGCGAATATTTTTTTCCCTTTTGCGTATAACACTAAATCATCAGCATAGAATCTTTAAACTAATTTATTGTTTATACCTTAAGCAATTTTTTTAGAAGACCGATTAAAATAAAAGTCGTTATTCTAGATTTTATATTGTTTTTTTTTGTACAAAAAAATTGAGAGTTGCACCCTGTATAGTTATGCTAGAACAGCCGCCTCGCCCCGTCCCGTTCAACACCCTTGTAATCCGGCGGCGGCCCAATATGGATTATGAAAGTTTATGTCTCACGAAACAACAACAACATTGTACTTCCTGGCAGATTGATGGAGTCATTTGCAGATCGTATGAGGACATTTGTATCTGTTGCTTATAGTCATTAAGAGTGTCTCGCATTTACGGAAAGGGTCGATTCCTAAAAGGCAGCTCGGGTATATTTCTTACCATTAAAAAATTGAAAGTTGTGGTGCACGCGACTACTACTAGACGGTCATTAATAAGGTATACGATTTCGGTGTCTGCCATAGAACAATCCCTGGTGTAAAATAATCGCTCTTTTTAGTTTCTCGTATGTAGGGTTGATAGAGACATATTGGGGTCATTAGCAGTAAAATAAAGTTAGATGGTGGAAATAATGGGATTGTTTTCAGTACTTTTGTGTGTTTATGGGTACACACAACAGTCGGAATTAATGTTGAAAGATTGTTTGAAGATAAAATATATTATGTTTAAAACTTTTTGTCATTTCATAGATACCTATCACACGAATGAAATAAAAAAGACAGACAGAAAAAAAAGATGTAAAATATATTGAATACACGACAAGTTCACTACGTTTAATTAAATTATAACCATCCATAATACGCTTTAACGATAATCAACTAAAGGGAGGATAATATCGTGGGCTTACTGTCAAAAATTCCCTGAAGAGTCCGTTAATTGTGTTGTTTCGAGAAAAGTAACTTTTACAGTTTAACTGACTCATTAAAAACTAAACCATCTAATTTCTTATGATTATTAGGTGAAAAAAATTTAAAGACTTTCGACAAAGTTATATATTTTAGCAATACAGTGATTTTGCGCTCACAATAGTAAATATTTGTTTTTATGTAGGGAGTGCTAAAAAACCATAGAAAAAATATAGGACTTTAAAAGGATTTATGGCAGAAAAAAAAATAGCAAAATTGGTATGCAAATTAATAGTTTAAAGTTTTAATTCTTAACACCTAAAACACGACAACCGATTTTAAAGCCATTGGTCGTTCAATTACACAAGAAATTCCTTACAGTCTTCAATATCGGGCAGAGTTACGTCACCGCTGATTTACGATGTGGCTAAAGCTATGTACAGAATATCATGGATGGACTCCCGCCACCTAACACAACACCTCAAGATACCTCCCCAACGTTAAGTACAAAAGATGCGAAAATTCAAAATGAGATAAGAAACTAGAAAGATGGACTACTTGGGGCACACTGTGTAGTGGTGAAAAGGACGAACTGTTTCAAGAAATATCATGACAGCGGCAAAATTAAGGCCAAAGAAGTGTGTGGGGAAGAAGAAAAATATCGTGGCTTCGTAATCTACACGTGAAGGACGGCGCTGTAGTTCGCGATTGGAACTTTTTTAGGCGCGCTGCTGATAACAAAAGTCCGCAGTGGCCAGCGAGAGCGAGATTCCAATCTCCGCTAGTGACGTGGCTACGAGAGCGAAAGAAGAAACAGATTTTGCGTATCAACCGAGAAATTCATTCTGTGGAGATGTCCTATTTTAAGCGACACAGTTACAGAATGGCTATTGTTTATTCCTTCCTGGTATGTGGAATTATTTTTGAGAAATAAATTTGGAAGGGTTATTTTTTCCAAAAGAGTTTTAACCACATACATTTGAATTCCTTTGAACCCATGAAGTACGGTCATACTTATACTGAATTACACCTGGTTTGGTTTTTTTCATATTTAAACACTTTGAACATGGTGGTCGAACATTAGAGCCCGTACTTTTTTTTGTTTCGGACACGTCTTGTATCTTGGCGATTCTAAAAAATATTAAACCAATCCTGAATGGTAAGCAAACTGGAACGTATTTCTTGCTTTCTCTATAGTCACTGTGTGCATGCTGTCCACCTCCATAAAGGTGTGGCCACTTTCGAGGAACTTTGTGCGCTCTGATTTCTAGGTTTGTGAAGTTTGTCATCATCATCATCACTGGCTCGACAAACCCTATTTTGGGGTTCTTGGCCAGTTCAAGGATTCTTCTCCATTCGGACCTGTTTCCGTACTTTTTTTGATCCAGTTTATCTAAATTTTTAATGTTGTTTATATTATTTTCTATATTGTTCTAACGCATCTCAGCTTCGGTACTTTCTCTTGTGTCTATTTCCTACTGGCACATTGTTTTTGAATATTTTGTATTGGTAGTTCCGCCTTCATTTTCCATTCTTTCCCATGGCCAATCCAACGTAGTGCCTTCCTATTTAATGAATGTATGATCTCCGTCCGGTAATGTTTATAAGTTCTTTGAATTTGTACCAAATATAAAAATATGCTGCAACATTTTGTTACGTTTTTGTCCCCACAGTTATCATAATACATACAAGCTGCTTTATTTCAGGTTTTATTTGTTAATATATTAAGTTAGCAACTACCTTTCTGCACTCCTCTTTTTTTTTTCGTTAGTAACTCTGTCATCCATAGCAAAGAATCATTTGTTCACGTAGCTCATAATTGGTAAATTATACATGGATACTTTAAGCGTAAACATAAACTTATGTCACTCGAAGGTATTTGTAACACCGATTGCAATCACAGTACCACAGATAAATTCTTTATGCTGCTGACTTTTTCCTTATCATCTGCTTTCGCATCATCACCTTCCTTCCGCATAATTTGTTGTATGTATCATTTTCTAACAGCTGCTTCTCCGGGCCCACTTTAAGGAATTGTATTTAGTGCATATCTGGCATTGATCTTTTTTGTTTATAGAAGACAAGTTTTAATTGGTACAAAAATCCTGCTGTAAGTTCTTTCCTTACATGTTTCATTTTATTTAAACATTCTTGTTTATAAAATGTACATTTTCTTAATGCAAGTTGAGGTTCGAGGACAAACGTTAGTTTTTTTCTGAAATAGAGTTTCCATGATTTTCTTTTGAGATCAAAAATGTCACTTTTTTTATCGGTTTCGCATTTGAACCTTTGGTCCTTGGATTCAATTTTCTGTTTTTTTTAAATTTTTTTTCATTTTGAAGGTCAGCTTTCTTCCATCGACCTCTTTTTTTTACATTTGCTTTATCGGTACTTGAGATATTTTCTTTATCTGTACCATTCACTGTCTGAGCAGTTCGTATTGTGATCTTTGAATTGAACAATCCGAGTCACAACTTGTACTTCAGAATTATCTAAACAACAGAATTGTAAATTAACATCCTACGAGTTTCCAAAAGTATACAATAGAACATTATCTAAGCATTTAACTTAGCTTGTAGCTAAATTAATGCGCCTACTAAATTTGTAGTTAGTATGATAATAATATAGTAATAATATACTAACTTGGACAACACTTGGACCAACAATAATGTTTGAATCATCTGTTGAAGTAGAAACCAAAACCGGGGAACATATTGAGAATTACATAATTAACATTCTATGAGTTCTTACAAGTATACTAATAAAACATTATCTAACTTTTACTTAGCTTCTAGGCTAATATAATTGCCTACTAAATTGGTAGGTATTGATTGATAATCTCTCTATAAATTAAAAATAATATTAGAATCCACTATTAAATACATACCCAAATTATGGTTCTCCTCTTTTAATGCCATTTACACTAATTTTTCACATCTACTTTTGCCACTTGTCATCATTTTATTGACTAAAAAACTATAAAACTTAGCAAAGTAACACGGTGAGGTTTATTCGTTACAATGATTATTTAACCCAAAATAGTCTGCCAAAACAATTAGGTGTCCTTATGTATTTTTCTTCTGAGCTACTATCCCCGAATAACATTGTGATAAACAGCAGAAATCGTAAAATGCCTTACGGTTTTTTACTGTATACATTCTATTTGTGAGTGCTGCTTAAAAAACGGATTTTTGGTAGTAGCTTTTGCATTCTAGGTCACTAGTATTTATTACGAATGGTAACCCTTTTAAATAAACATCAAGGATTATTTGTAGAGATTTTTCTTTTTATAAAAAAATAATAAAAGTAAGATCCATTCATTAATGCAACTTAAAGTATAAATTGCATGTATAAGATTGTGTTATATAGGTAGTTAGTCCTAGTTAGTATATTTTGGTCACATTTAGTATTAACGTTTAGAAAAAGTGCTTTACACTTCAAAAGGGATTTACACGACAGTAGATAGTTTCTCTCTTTCTAATACTCATCTATGAAAACAAACCCGAAAAAATGACCAAACATGGATTAACGGATTTTTGCAGTAAGCCCACGATATGAAACTTGCATTTCAATGCATTTTTGCATATTTTTTTTTGGTGAATTCGTAAAATTTGAATTTTTCATAAATGACTTCGGGGGCATTATAATCTAGAAGCTTTGAAGTATCTAAAAACTATTTATTAATACACACCTGGAAACATTTGTTTTAATACAGTTTCTCCATGCTTATTCTTCAGTTAGATACTTTTTGGTTAGGGGTTTCACTTTATAATTTTAACTGAATAAGTTTAAAAAGGGAGAGCTGTTAATTTGTGGGAACTGTTAATTCGTAGATTCTAATAAATACAGCTTACGGCCTTTATTTTGGATGTGAAAATTTAAATTGGTCTATTAAAAGAATGATTATTCCCAGCCAGTGAAGTGGAATCTGTTTTCTATTAATTATTGAAAGCCCTTTTATGTTCTGCTATTTCTTCGTCTCATGTCCTTGTTCTATCGAAGGTTGAAATCATTACCGTTATTTTAATTTTATTGGTCGCGCTTCTAAATATTCTAATGGCTGCAACCGATCACTCTCTCAATTCCTTTAGCCAGGATAGATATTTTGCGTCGTCGTCCTGAGTTGTTCCTCTTTCCCTGTAGCTTTCCCCTTGCAATAATTAACCTACGTAATACGTACTCTCCTCGCCCCTCATTATATGACCCAGATTTGAATTTCTTTTTTTTTTCTTTCAATTTTAACAGTTTTCATGATCTTCACAGTCTTGTCTTTCATTCCTTTGTAACACTTCTATATTAGGTTACTTTTTCAGTCCACCACCACATCTCAAAGGAGTTTAATTTTTTGAATTTCATGACTGTTCCATTGTCCACGCGTTCCATGCCGTATAGTAAAGTAGAAAAAAACGTAACAATCGTTAGGATCCTGTGCGGAATCTCTAGATTAATTGTTGCACCGGTTGGCAAAGTAAGTTCTTCAATTTTTATGAACGCGATTTTCTTGCCATTTCTATTCTAGATCTGATTTTTTTGCTAATTGTTTGGATTGCTATATGTTTATTAAACGTTTTCTATCTGTTTGACCGATGTTAGTTTTTCGGCAGTTTCAAACGTAAATATGTATATTCCAATTTGAAAGTGCTTTTTCTTTTGGCTTTTGATTATTTTTAATATATTTGCTTTTAAGTTGTTGTTTGTTCTGGAAGCGGGGGTTCCTTTCTTTTTTATGTGTTTGGCTATGTTGATTGATATCCTTGCCTGTATAAGTAATCGAGCAGAGAGTTTCTAGTTTTTCTCTGTTGGTGAAAAGACTATGATTTTCATATTTCATTGCTTTCTTGTGGCAGTTTTTGGGTAGGTTTATTGAAATAATCCAATATTACCTGTCATTCTCTGTACATTCCGTGCCAAATAAGCATGTTCATAATTCGTCTTAGCCTTTATTTGCTATGTGCATCATTCGTACCTACTAATCTACGCCAAAACTCCATTTCCAGAACAAGGAGATGTTTTCCACTTCCTTAGTGAATTAATAATCGAGTAGGAAAAATCAACAGAAACAGCATTGGATGACGTAGTCAGAAAATTAGTCACTCGACTAATAATAAGAGATTTAATTAATCGTCTTTCTAGATATAGAAGTCGCATTTTATAATGCACACCAAGTTCTCTTTATGATGCAGTAGCATCCAAAGAAAAATTCTCAAATAAATGCTGTAATAAAGACCTCAATACCTCTTATACCTTTAATATACTATTAAGCAGTTTTTGACACTGATTTACATGCCTTGACACACATTTAACATATTGTGATACCTATATACAAATAACAACACACTCTGGCCTATGTGTTCAAGAAAAAGGCTTGATTAAATTGGAAAATAAACTTAAAAAATTCTATGACTGCAGTATATTTTTATCCTGTTCGATTTTCTTTAACTTATTTTGAAAATATGTACTTATTACCTACTAAAGGGTGAAATTTTATTTACACGCGACTGATAGCTTACCCTTTTAACCCTTCTGTCTAAATACGCCACTGCGGCCGATATTTTAAGTCCGTTACAAAACGACTCCAAAATTACCAACCATCATGCAAATTTTATTTTCTTTTCTCTCTCTATTTTCGTATGTATGCGAATTCTCGGTTCATTGTTCGAATTTTAAGGAGCCACCAAAATTGTCACAAAAATAATAAAGAAAAAACTTCTAGTTCAACGAACAGAATAGGAGTCGTTACCCCAATTATTTTGGGACGCAGACACAGGTACAACCATTATTACTTACTCTTCACGGAAATAGTGATGCTTCGGAACAAGTCTCTCTTCAAATCAAATTATTTTGCATGGTAATTTTTTACAATTGACAAAAATAACAACAATAATTGTTCTAATTAGTCGGGTAGAGCTCGTAGCTAGTCATTTTGGATGAATGTAATGGGAATGATACATATAATGGGATCATAGCTACAAAAAGATTTAACAATTATTCTTTTGTACGACTATGATATACTGTGGCAATTGTCCATTTTAAAATTGATTTTAAATTATTAGTTCTCTGGATCAGATGAAATTCCAAATTGTTTTTTAATATTCTAAATCCTGGAGTATTGCGACAAGGCTTCCTTCTTCGTCCGCCCTGACCCCACCTTTCACTGGGGTTGGTTACCCAATCTCCAGTGGGGTTGCTCAGGTTACCGGTGTGTACCGACTTGGAGGTGAAGATAGGAATTGAGTTGGAGAGACTGAGTGATGCTAACAGGATACGGCATCATGTATTGCGCTTCACTACCCCTTTACACATGCATGTGTAAAGGGTTAGTTAACATTAACTACCCCTAACTATAACTTTTTTAACATGCATAAAAGAATTAGAGAATTAACAGGAATGAGAAAAACACTTCAAACTATGCAACTAAGAGATGAAAGGGGTGCACTTATAACAGATATAAACCAAAAAATGCAGAGATGGACACAATATATAGCACAACTATTTGAAGACAAAGAAAGAACAGAAGCACCAAAAGAATTTAAGGATGATACTGGGCCTGACATTATACGAGAAGAAATTGAATATGCAATGAAACAAGCTAAAGATGGTAAATCTCCCGGGCCTGATGAAGTTCCTATCGAATTACTTAAAATTGTGAATACTGAATCTATTGATCTTCTTTTGGATCTATTCAATACCATATATAGAACAGGTATAATACCTAAAGAATGGCTCCAATCAACATTCATACTGCTTCCCAAAAAAGCCAATGCAAAGGAGTGCAATGAACATCGCACCATAGCCTTAATGAGTCATGTCTTGAAATTGTTTTTAAAAGTCATTCACAATAGAATACATAAGAAATTAGATGAAGGCATAAGTAATACACAAATGGGATTTAGGAAAGGTCTGGGAACACGAGATGCACTGTTTGCAGTAAGTGTTCTTTCGCAGAGATGCTTAGATATTAATCAGGAAGTATATGCCTGTTTCATTGATTTTGAGAAGGCATTTGACAGAGTGCAGCATAATCGACTTAAAGAAATTTTATTAAATAAAAACATAGACAGTAGAGACATTAAATCATCTGTAACCTCTATTGGAATCAAACAGCAAAAGTGAAAGTTGAAAACGAACTGACCAAGGATATCCAGATTCGCCGTGGGGTCCGCCAAGGGTGTATTTTATTCACCCTTGTTATTCAATTTATACAGTGAAGCCATCTCAGAATTAGCGCTTGCCGAGATCAGTGAGGGCCTTATAATAAACGGTGAGCCACTTAATAACATAAGATATGCTGACGACACCGTCCTTTTGGCAGGAACACTAGAAGAACTGCAACACCTTGCTGAACAACTAAATATATATTGCAACGATTATGGACTAAAAATCAATTTGAAGAAAACCAAGTTCATGGTATTTACAAAAGCACAAAACATCAAAGTTAAGCTAGTACTAGATAATACAGAAATTGAACAAATATCTTCGTACAAATACCTTGGAGCATGGATCACAGAAGATACTGATCAGACAAAAGAAATAAGATGCCGCATTGAAATTGCGCGGTCAACTTTTAATAGAATGAGAAAACTTTTTTGTAATCGCGATATCAATATATCGCTCCGGATAAGAATGCTTCGATGTTATATTTTCTCTACCCTTTTGTATGGAGTTGAAGCTTGGACACTTAAAAAATCCAACATTAAAAACCTAGAAGCATTCGAAATGTGGTGTTACCGACGCATTTTGAAAATATCATGGATGGATCGCAAAACAAACGAACAAGTTCTCGAACAACTAGGAAAACAATGCGAAGTTTTAAATTCCATAAAGATCAGGAAATTGGAATACTTGGGGCACATCATGAGAGGTGAAAAGTACGAACTACTAAGGAATATAATGCAGGTAAAATCAAAGGTAGAAGAAGCGTAGGAAGACGTAAAATCTCGTGGCTACGCAATCTCCGTGAGTGGTTTGGATGCAGTTCAATTGAACTATTCAGGCGAGTAACCAATAAAATTATAATTGCCAGAATGATTTCCAATCTCCGATAGGAGTGGAACTTGAAGAAGAAGAAGAACCCCTTTACACACCCAATAACATTAAATAATTAATAATAATAATGAATTAGTATTAAATAGACCTGTTAACTAATTTGTTCCTGTCTCTCCTAATGCTTTCCATACTTCTTTACTTTATTTTTTAAGTGCTTGAGCCACTTTTTCGTTTGGTATTTTGTACTTTGCACAGGACAGAGATAATTGGACAAAAATATTTAAACAAATTACGTGACGCCACTACATCCTTACGAAGGGGAAAAGATTGAGGAGGACTTATATCAAAAGTTAATATAATGTATAATATCCCCCAATACAATAACAACACAACGGAATATGAAGGTCTAAAACTTTGTATTACAGAATATATACTTACAAGTATAAGTTATAATCACAAATGCAAAGATTGCAATGACTATCGAACAATTGCGTTAATGAGCCACACATTGAAAACGTTCCTTAAAATCATACATAACAGAATCCACATGAAATTAGAACAAAAATAAGTGATTCACAGATGGTTTCAGAAAGGTCTAGAACTAGAGAAGCATTATTTGGAGTCCATGTTCTGACACAACGATGCCTGGATATGAATTCAGGACATATATGCTTGCTTTATAGATTTGAAGAAAGCTTTTGATAGAGTTCAACATGAGAAGCTTTTAAGTATTCTTAAGACTAAAAACATTGATAGTAGAGATCTACAAATTATATCGAATCTGTATCAAAACCAGAAAGCAAGAGTAAGAGTCGAAGGAGAACTGACAGAGGAAGTAAGTATACTTAGAGGAGTTCGACAAGGGTGTATCCTTTCACCACTCTTATTCAACGTCTACAGTGAATGATTTTTCAAGAGCTTTATTGATATCGTGAAGGTATTATGTCAACGAAATACATTAATAATATTAGATATGCCGACGATACTTCATATTTGCAAGTGACATGGAAGATCTACAGTACATAATACAACATGTATACAATGCATGTGAAAGTTACGGACTGCAAATGAATCTCAAGAAAACGAAATCAATGATATTCTCAAAAAAACCACAAAATGTAAATAACCTGATCATCAATAATACAACGATAGAAAGAGTAAAAACATATAAATATTTAGGAACGTGGCTAACCGAAGATGGAGATCAAGTAAAGGAGATCAGATCTAGAATAGAAATGGCAAGAAACACGTTCATAAAATTGAAGAAATTACTTTGCAACCGTAACCTTAATCTAGAGATTCGCACAAAATGCTACGTTGTTACGTCTTCTCTACTTTACTATATGGCATGGAAGCGTGGACAATAAAGCAGTCTGAAATCAAAAAATTAAACTCCTTTGAGATGTGGTGCTACAGGAGAATGCATAAAATATCGTGGATTGAAAAAGTAACTAATATAAGGTGTTACAAAGAATGAAGAAAGAATTGAAGTCATAAAAACTGTTAAAATTAGAAAGATTCAATATCTGGAACATTTAATGAGGGTGAGAAGTACGTATTACTGAGGTTGATTATGCAAGGAAGATACAAGGGAACAGAAACCCAGGACGACGCAAAATGTCCTGGCTAAGAAATTTGAGAGAGTGGTTCGGCTGCAGCTCATTAGAATTATTCAGAAATGCGGCCAACAAAGTTAAAATAGCGATGATGATTATCCAACCTCCGACTAGGAAAGGAAACCCAAGAAGAAAGAAAGTTTATACCATATATAATATTTAGATTTATTGTATTTTCATATAAAATGTATTTTTTTTTATTACTATAATAGCTGCATATTGAATGGAAATGTATGTAACAATTGGCAATATTTCGAACAGTCCGGACCTTACTCACCAGCATAGTTTTTAGCCTATCTGGCACAAAATTAAAAATGTTCAAGAAGAAGAGTGGGCACCTAGCAGTATTTTTCGAACTGACGTTTTAGCTGCTAAGTGTTATTAATGTCTTATGAATATTAATTACAATACTTGTTAATTAAATTTATTCTGTTCATTTTCTTAGAAGCGCCTCGCACAAGATAAATAATTTCGTTTCTCTTGCTTGATATTAAGGGGGAGAAATGTAAATTTTCACACTTCCTTACCATGTTTCTTTTATTACTGCACAGTCGAGGAAAATAGGCGAAAAACGCCGTTACTAAATCACGGAAAGTTGAAAATAAATTTTCAATTATGAATATCCCTTCATTTTGGTTTGGTCATGAACTATAGCTTTTAAAAGTCATGTTAAAAAAGCATGGAAAACTGCAATGCAGTACTTAATCAATCGATAAAGAATTAAAAAATGCTCTCAAAACGCAAACACTTTTTACAGCTTAATATAGGTACATTAGTAGATCAAAATAAAACAATTGTTTCTAAACGAAAATCATTGAGAAATAATAAGGTTATTAAAGTACATATTTTGGTAGTAAACTGACGAGTAAAAACAGTTTATGTAAAAAATAGTGTGTAATACATTGAAAATTAAAAAAGTCAAGATAATTTAATACATAAAAAAACTACTATAGTTTATTTTTATGAACGAGAGAGTAATTAGCATAATTTTAACTGGTACCTTCGACCACTCCATGGGCGTGCTCAAGATTAATTGAAAAATTACTTTGAATAATTGTAAAAAATAAATGAATTATTTCAGTGTTATAAAGTGTTATGTGTATGTAAACAAAAGTGACCTCTTTTATCACACACTATATTAGAACTGACTGGCCTACATTAAAAAGGGTTTTAAAAAATTCACATTTTTTTTAATTTTTAAAAATTACAAAAGAGAAAAAGAGTTTTTAAAACCGTCTAAGGTATGTTAAATAGATGAATAAAAATATTAATATAAAACTTACAGCTACTTGTTACAAATCCAAATCAGATTCAGAAGATGAACTTTCAGAACCAAGATTTATAATAACTGGCTCGATCATTTTATCAGTAATATTGTCCAGCTTCCACATTTTTTCCTCTTCTTTAATAGTGTGATTTACTGCCTTTTCCCAGTTTTCAGGTTTTACATTATTTACGGCCTCCAAAAACAACTGTTTAACATCATGAATTTTAAAAGTGGTATTTTTTCTTGAAACTTCACTCTTTATCTGTGCCCATACCAGTTCAATCGGGTTTAATTCACAATGATATGGTGGGGATCTAAGTACTGTCATTCCACGATTTTTGGCAATTTCATCAATTTCGTATTTTTTAAATTTTTCTTTATGAAGGGCACACAACGAATAAAGTTCCTTTCTTATAGATCCGGGATGGTACGTAATATTTTTTGAACTCAGCCAATTCTGCAAGTCTTTTTTTAACCACTTGGTTGTGGGCAGTCCTTCTATAAGTCTGGAGTGATAACTTGCATTATCCATTACTATTACACAGTTCTTAGGAAGAAGATCTATCATTTGTTCGAACCATTCTTGAAAGACATCAGCGTTCATGTCTTCATGGTAGTCACCGGTACGAGTTGATTCAAAAGTTAATAAACCACCTTCAACAAAACCGTCTGAACTGCCAATGTGTACTATTATCAGCCTGCGTCCCTTTCCTGATGGTGGGTTTAAACCAGTAGATAAGTTATTTACAAAAGCGTGCCTTTGACTTGTAACAGTTTCATCCTGCCAAAATTTATTTGGTGTATGACCCTCGTTGATCCATGTTTCATCAAGATAAAATATTTTTCTTTTTTGGTTTCTCATTTCCTTTATGGTTCTTAGAAAATGTCTTCTCCATATGACAATATCGCTTCTTTCTAATAAAATAGACTTTCTGGGATTCTTTTTCCAGCGGAAGCCTATTTCTTTTAAAAGTTTCCATAACGTACTTCGACTCATTTCTGGGTAATCCTTATCATCTCGAACTGAGACAAGAACTTTATCCAATGTTGGAAATTCTTGTCTAAAGAAGAATTCATGCACTTTCCGTCGAAGTCCTTCTTTAAAATGATATTCTATTTGAAATTTTGGTTTCCCTGGAGCATTACGTGGCATTTGAAAACTACCACATTTCTCTTCTTTAATAACTCTGTAAATCGTAGATTTCCCAACACCAAGTGTACTGCTAACTAACTCAACGGTCTCATCAACACTTTCACATAAACGTTTGTCTGTAAATGATTTAAAACAATTAAATATTAATGTTTTTTCATTAACTGTTAAAGGACCAATTTTTCGGCGTTTACACGGCACTTCCAAATTTTCCATAACACTAGTATACACAATAAACTGCACCTTGCAACTGAAGTACCTACTTTTAGTGAACTGTTAAGAATTTTGAATACGCCACTTGGACCTTCCTACAAAATGGAAAAACCCACTATCACATTTTCTGTGGAATAAGTTTAGAAGGTAATTATCTAGTCAATTACTGTCGTAGATTCCTGGAATTAAAGAATTAAATGTTTGATTGTTGAAACCCTTACTTCGTGGAATGCACTCATTTCAGATAAAATAAAACGTTTTATTTTATCTAAAGAATTAAACTTTATTTTGCAAATAGGTAGGTACTTATTAAACTTTTATTGGTTATATATAACCAATAAAATAAACATCTTACATTTCTTGCAAATTCATTAGTACCTGTTAACCTCCATCACTCCGACACTGGCAACCTTATTTAGGGATTAGTAACCCTCACAACTATTGTATTCTATTCTGCTCCAACCTTTATACCTGGTGGTCATACTCAATTTAAAATTGTTTTCCTATATACTTCTGTAAACTTGTTGACAAATATCTGTTTTTCATTGAGTCACCCGTATCAACAGTTTAGGGATTTGCATACATAATTTATTGTTTTATTACTCTCTCATACATAAAAAATACACTAATAAGACAACACAAAAATTAACTGTTTTCTCCACCAAAATTTACTAACAGTCTTATCCAAACGCCTTGTCCACTTACGACTACGTCTTCTTTGGCTTCTTCTACTAGTGTTTACAGACTCTTGTAATTCAGCGATTAGGTTTGTATTGGATAATTTACATTTTCCAGCCTATATCAACAGAGCTATGTTGTCCTGAGACTGAGAAATTGTCTCGAAGGCGTAGAACCAATAAAGTGATCAACGGCAGAATACAGAAGGTAAACGAGAAACAACTGCATTAAAGGTCCCTGATGACATCCTCTAGATAAATTATAATAGCTAACACTATTTGCGCAAAAGACATTGATTATGGTAATCGGGAGACCAAAATCCGGAAATTTTCCACTTCAGAATCGTTCTCCAAAATAAAAACATTAGTACTAATGTTTGTACTTTGAGAACGATTTCTGAAGTGGAAATTGAAACGACACTATAAACGAACTTTAACCTTTAATTGTAGCTTATTCCCATTTAAATAGTAATTAGTTTAAAATGGTCACAAGAAATAGTTTCAGAACAATATTAAGCAACTTAATTCTTTTAGAAAAGTGAGAAAATCACTAAAAAACTTTAGTCCAAGAGTCCAGATTGGCATAATAATGGGAGATTAATACAGTATGGAGAAGACAAACAAATAGAACATTATTACTACTAACAACTAAGTCCGTATTACATTAATTAAAATGAAGAAAAACGGGCGATCTCCAGACCTGACCATATAGCTGTAGAGTTACTTAAAGCAGAAGGTCCACTCCTAATAGAACAAATAACTTTTCTAATGAATCAATGCTGCCAATAAATTAAAAGTACCAATCTTGAATGAAAACCCGCTAACCAAGTGTCCATCTTTAAAAAGGGTAATCGAAATGATCCTAAACTCTTACAGAGGATTAAAGTGTCCTAACTACTTTCAGGACATTGTTTGTAAAGATAATAAAATAAAAAAATACAAAATTATGTAGGACATCTCGAATTAGCGAAGACCAAAGTTGATTTACACCTGGTAGATCTTGCACTGATAACTTGTTAATACTCCCAACAATTAATAAAAAAAGGAATAGCGTTGGTATCCGAATAGATCTAGCCTCCATCGAGCTAGAAAAGGCGTATGATACAGTTACCAAGACTTATATTGTGGCAAGTTTCCCTTACTGTTTACATTTATGTATTGAAGCCAACCCTCCAAAATTGGAAACACGTACTGCTAGGGATGAGAATCCCCATAGGAAAGTAGGGGAAAATCCCATTGAACGTGTACAAAATTACAATTCTTCTTCAAGTTCCACTCCTATCGGAGATTGGAAATCATTCTGGCAATTATAATTTTATTGGTTTACTCGCCTGACTAGTTCAATTGAACTGCATCCAAACCACTCACCGGAGATTGCGTAGCCCGCAGATTTTACGTCTTCCTACGTACAATTACAATTACCTCGGAACAAATATTAACGAGTCAAACGAATAACGCCAGAGAAATAAGAATAAGAATAAGAATAGAGAAAGCCCGCAGTGCCTTTAACAATATAAAACAAATGTTGTGTAGCCGAAACCTAAGCCTAAAGCTGAAAATACGAATGATTAAATGTTATGTTTTCTCGGTCCTGTTATATGGGGTGGAGGCGTGGACACTAAATAAGCAATGTATGGTAAGCTGGAGCATTGAGATGTGGGCGTACCGAAGAATGTATAAAAATCTCTTGGAAGGATAAGATAACTAACCAAGTTGTATTAGACAGGATAAAACAAACAAAAGGAGGTCGTATTGAGTATCTAAAAATGAGGAAACTACAATACCTGGGACATATTCCACTGGGAATAAATATCAACTGTACAACTAATTAAGCAAGAAAGATTGAAGTAGGCGCAGCATAGGTAGGAGAAGAATGTCATGGTTGAAAACCTCAGGAAGTGGTTTGCTTGCACTTCCATACAATTGTTCCGAGCGGCAGCCTCCAGGGTCAAATTGCCATGTGATAGCCAACCTTCGTAGCGGAGATGGCACTGAAGAAGAATAGGAAATGACGTACTGTTCTCCCTGAACTTTGCGGATGACCAAGTCTGTCTAGCTCAAGAATCTTATGATCTAAGAATAATTTATGATAAAGGGTCTATAACAGAGAATATGTAAATATGGGTTACTAGTCAAGCCTGAAGAAAACAGAATATTTAGTTATCGAATTAAGATGCAAGGTTGAAATGTGAGACGAATGACGTGGAAATCAAACAAGTGCAAAAATTTAAATATTTAGAGTGACACTCATTGATAAGAACGGCTTGGAAAGAAACCGAAATTAAACACCCGAATTAATCAGGGACGTAAATGTAGAGATTCTGAAACTCTTATGGTGAATCGCAACATTTCCAAAAGGAACAAAAAAAGAATAGGGCATAACCATGGTGTGAATCAGTTTCATTGTTATGGCTCTGAGGCGTAATGTGCAGTTGATGCAGACCCTGAGAGTAGAAATTGGTGCAGTTGAAATAGTATAATTTAAAGAAAAACGTAACTAGAAACATCAAGGCTGCAAAAGGCCGAGACCAACAAATCTATAAGAAACAACATTAATGGCTTACAGGAAACAGTCCCCCATTGACAGAACAGAAAGAAGGGGTTTAACATGAATTGGGAAGCACCTATTGGAGGAATGTTTGAGCGAACTGAAACGTTGGCCCTACAAAAACAATAGCGAGAAGGGACAGACCCCTGGAAGAAGAAAGAGAGGTAGACCTCGAAACGCTTATGGACATGTTTATTTACCAATCTTTTTGTGAATTTTCACCCTCATTTACTAAGATTATGTTAAAATATGAAATAAAAATTAAACAAAATTGTATTGATCCTGAACATTCGGGGCACTTCCTTGGTTAAATTAGAAAACCACTTTTCCGGTATATTTTTTATCGTTTATAGGCTTTGGCATGAAAACAGCCAAGTGGGGGACATGTCAAGTACCGCTATCAATGCCACGAGCAAGTGATAGTATTCAAGGTATTTTTCTCGTCTTAAATGTTTTTCTAATTTTAATTTATCTTACTTCATATTGGACAAACGTAGCAGGGTATGGGTTAAACCAGGAACGTGTTCTACTCCAATTCACATACAGACAAGAAAATAAACGTCGCGAGAAGTGTGAGATAATACTTAATTCTGTAGGGGTTCTTGCGGTTACTAGTCGAGATTTAATGGAAACGAGAAAAATCTGAATTACCACGTAAATAATTCAATGATCATTTAGGAAGATTGAAAGAAAAAATGTCGGTGGCGCGCGATCAATAATAAACGTTCATAAAGAAATATGCGGTTGTGCAATCAATGTCAAGCATACGACTGGTAGTAAACACCTGAGTAAACTGCGTCGGAAGAAAAGTTGGCGATAATCACTTCAGCAACAGTTAATAATTTTGACATATTATACACATTTATCACTTTACAACTACACACACTCTGTAAGAGCAACAAAAATAAGATAGTTTAAAAATAAAACAAAATTACAAGATGTAATTACAGTAATTGTCCAAATAAAAAATAATCCATATACCACAAGTAGGAGCCAAGAACTCTTAGTATAAACTTCTATCAATTTTACTAATGGCGACCACAAGGTGTTTCCCACAACTATATGGCGCACACACGGTTATATTTGCATAGTTCCAATATACACACCAGGGAAAACCCAAATTTCCAAGCCAGCATCCTATAGACGAATTTCTCTCAAGAGTACAATGTGTAAGTTGCTATGAAAAAGGTCACTTGGCAATCGACCTCAGTGGGGAGAGTGTTTAATGTTTAAACATATATATATTCAGGGATTCTACAAGGGTTATACTGCCTCCCTATCCCTCGCTTTTTTCAAACCGTTTCACTTCTCCTCTCTGTAGTCCCATTCTCACATCTGTTAGATACTGCTCTCTACTGATAAGAGACAGATCTCGTCTGCTTCGTTCCTCCCAGGATCTTCGGGGTCGTTCCCCGCTTTTCCTCATATTCCTATGGTCTCTCCATCTCGGCTATTGCACTTTTACATACCATCAGCTGTCGCGCTAGTTCTTCTTTCCATGACTTCCACTGCACTACTAGAGCGTCTCTTTTTTGTTCTATAATATGTTGTGGATGTTCTCTATTCTAATGAGGTGCTTTGCTTTGGCTATTCTAGTTCTTCGTCATTACCATTCTCCCGTATCCATTCCTTGTTCACTTCTCTGCAAGCACTATTCTCTTCGCATGCGAGTCAGATCCATCACTGTTCGCTACTAACCATTCTACTGCTGTTTTTTTTAATCTTCTGTTTATTCAATCCCAATTTTTAGCCCCGATAATGTCCAGACTTTACTGTTCGCACTACATGTGTTTCCTAAATCAGTGTTTTTACTGTCGCATATCAAATATTAGGTGGGTCTATCCCCACCATACTGAGTTAAGAAGTCGTGATTGTGCGTGTCTTGTCGTCCTAATCTTCTGCGTAATTACTCTTCCACTGTTTGTAGTTGCCTTTTTCGTGGCGATGATTACATAAACCCCAAGTAATACTGAAATTATTCATTTCCTTAGATTGCATACATTGTCAATCGAATGTGGTAGGACTTCTATTATATCGCGATGTAAATAAACTTCTAGACCAAGCCTTGTATATTTCTTCTTGAAGTTTTCGTCATCATGTAAGCTGAGGTATGTCTTGGTCTTGTGCAATCACTAACTCTGATCGCCTCCAAAGTTTAACGAATATGGGTATACGTATCAGTACCGGTACTCTTCCATGTTTGAAACATAAACATCTTAGTATTGCGTGACCCGTGTCAAGTTCGGAACAGCGACACCTGGTGTCCGTAACACAGCCAAATATACTGCGCTTCTTTCATGTTATCACTCGAGGTTGCCGGATAACTGTTCAAGGAAACGTAGCCCCAAAAACAGAAATAAGCAAGAAAAAGTAAGAAAGAGGTTAATGTCGTATGTTATGTAAAAGGTACACCGTTGTATGTACAGTTGCAAATACAAATAAAGATATTATATCAAATCCACGCCTATACTGTTTAATATGGCATGCAAGAATAAAAACTGATTTGAAGACAAGTAAAATCAACCACAATAACTTTTTCAACCAAAGCACTGAGGCATATGGATACAGCTTTAGTAGTGACAAATCGTCAGAAAAAAGAATTGGATAATATTAAGAAAAATATAAATTACCATAAATACCTTAATGGCTAATGCATAAAATAGCAGGTATAAGCCCATGAGATCAGACATATTAGGTTTGAACAATTAATTCATCCCCAGTAAACTTTTGGGACACGCGAATATATCTCTGCATCTTCAAAACCACTTGAACTTTATGCATTTTGTAAAACTTCAAAAAAAATAAACCATTTAGACATTAAACTTGATTTTTTTAGTACAATGAACTCTAGGATGCAGTGTATATGAAACTAAAATTTACACTTAAAAGATAATAGTGAACTTTTATAATTATTATTTCTTTTCAAACTGAGTATAAAAAATCGGACGCAAAGAAATAATTGCATAATTTAGGTTATAGTAACTAAGTGCTTTTTTTTATGATAAAAATCCACTTTTCTCTTGTAGTATAATTGTGCTTCGAAGTTGGAAACGAATAAAACTTAAATTGACAATTTTTATGTTTATTTTTACAATTTATAACACAAGCATTTCTAAATCCACATTTTCTTCAGTGACAGATTAAGGTGTAAAAAAACAAACGAATATGAAATATGACAATTGACAATATGAATTTATGAAATCTATGAAATTTGCAGTAAAAAATGCAAGATTTCTCCGCTACTCGCCACGATCGTGTTCTCGTATCACATCAAGTACTTGCACGTCGCCAATACACGAACAGTGGATTTAGAAAAGAGATCCACATTATATAACCTAATATATAATTTTAATCAAAAATTCACGAAGCATTTATATGCAATCAAGAATATTAAGCCATATTCTTTGAGGTAAAAAAGGCTTTTGATACCGTATGGTGCTATGATATTTTAATTACACTCCGCATTACAAGTTACAGAAAAATGGAATTCCACAGGGCTCGAATCTAAACGTAGGGCTAATTTTAATTGCTATTAACAATGTTGTGTTGTACTGCAATGGCACAATTAAAACTTTTTGTATGCTGATGATCTGGTAATTTAGCAAGAAATAAAAACATATTATCTGCTCATGATCGTATTGCTGCAGCTCTTATGTAGATAGCAAAAGCTATACATTTTTTAAAGAAAATCAAATCCACAAAAGCTCCCAAATCTTCCCAAAAAAGATCCCAAGAGAGGAATGAAGGTGGAAACTAGCCAATTTGTAGGAAATTCTGCAGTTTCATAGATTTTGTTCAGTAGACTCGTTAGGAGTTTAGTTGGTTGTTTTCAAATAGTTTCAATATTTCAGCTTGTATGTTATCAGGTCCAGGTGCTTTGTTGGTTTTTAGTCTTTTTATTGCATAACTTACTTCACTGAGCGTTATTTCTGGTCCTGAACATCCAGAAACACTGACTTTTGTCTCTTGCTCTTCCTTGAATAATTTTCCATGTATTGCCTCCATCTCTCAAGTATTTCTCATTTTCGTAGAGCAGATTGTTGTGCTCGTCTAGTATTAAGTTATGACTTCGTGATCCGTTTCCTTCCGTTAAGTTTTTGATCTTTTTATGTAGGTTAAAAGTGTCATGCTTCTGTTCTTGGGATTCTATTTCTATGCATTGATCTTGTAGCTATGATTCTTTTGCTTTTTTAGTATTTTTCTTAATGGTTTTGTTTATTTCTTTGTACCTTTCCTCATTCTAATTTTTGTGTCTTCTTCGTTTATCCATTAGCTCTAATATTTCTTGTCCCATTCATGGCTGTTTCTTTATATTGTTTTCTGGTTTAAGTTTATTATCTACCACTGAATTACAGATATTTTTAATTTCGTCTCTTGTGGTTTTATGTTTCAACTTCTGGATGTCCGGATATTTTTGTGCTCTTCTTTTATGGACTTTTTTCATGCGGAGTTTGAAACGTCCTAGTAAAAGGTTATGGTCTTATGGAACATCTGCTCACGGATATGTTTTTGCGGATTTTACGGAATTCTGAAATCATTTGTTGATGATGATGTAGTCAATCTGGTTTCTAATCATTTTTTTTTTTGGACAGACAGTTGAAGATTTCCAGGTGTAGAGTCTTCGAGGTGGTAATTGGAAAAAGGTGTTCATTATTGCACTATCCGTTTCGTGGCAGAACTGAACAAGGTGGTCTCCTCTATCATTTCGCGTTCCTAGTCCAAAGTGTCCCACAGTATTGCCAATACCTCCTTTGCGAACTTTGGCGATGAAATTTTATAGCAGGATATTCATTTCTTGTTTTTTGGTATGTTTTAGGGATTCTTTCAATTGGTTATAGAATATTTCTATTTCCTGCTCTGAGCTTTCCGAACTTGGAGCATATGGTTGAATAATGTTCACGTTAACTGGTTTAACATTAATTTTGAGTACTGTAACTCTATCTGATATTCCTATAAAACTATTAAAAGTACACATTTGTTAACTTTTTTATTTACTATTGCTTACTTGCTAATATATATCTGCCTAAATCTTAAATTTGCAAAAACAAGTAATCGATTCCACATCCAAATTAAACATGTGAATATGAAAAACTAAATATTTGAATTTGTCCCAAGATTTTGATACAAACGTGCTAATAATTATATTTTCATCAAAATCATATACAAAATTGATAACGTGCACGATGATGTGACGCCACTGAACACTGCATCTAATAATAAGTCAAAACACTGGCGAGGAGGATATTGGCCATGAGACTGTTTTTAAGCGATGCGCGGAAAATATAATTGAGATTTCCTCTTTACTGCCAGTTCCAAGTAAAAATTAAATAGGCGGTGTCGAATAAGTCGAATAATTCATATTTTTCACAATCGGACTGTTAGACGTTACTTGTCTGGAATAAAAAATGCGCCATTTTATCACTTAATTTTAATTCATTTTTAAAATATTCAGAAGGCTGGTTGAGAATGTAATACATTTATATTGTATACACAGAATATATTGTAAGAGTAGCGGAACGCACCCATAGTGATCATGGGTTGACTGACAGACAATAATAGTATGTCAATGAGTATCATGTAGTATGTAGGTAGTAGTAAGACGTATGGTGGCTTAAAGTTAGGTTAGTTAATTAGTATGTATGTATATAGGAAATAAAGCCTTTTATAATAGTAGTAAAGTACGACTATTTATTTTTCCAAATCCACACCTTAAACCTGGACAGAGGTCCGTGGTTGGAAAGTCGTACCTTTTACAACAGAAAAAGTTTGGTGCAGTTCTGAAAAAAAAGTGTGACACATGATGGCAGTAGTAGTGATTTTAGAATACCTATATTCGATGGGGAGAATTATAAAATGTGGAAAAAACGTCTTATGCTATTTTTGAAAATGAAGAAGTGTGATGTTGTGGTAACCAGACCGAAAAATGAAAATGATGAATACAAATTGGGGATGACGATGATGTAAAAGCAATGAATTATATATGCGGTGCAATATCGGATCGACAGATGGGTACATCGACGAAAAAACTACGGCGTATGAGATGATAAAGAAATTTGATAATTTATATATTGAAAGAATCAACGCATTGCAGATAGTATGTAGAAATAACTTGGAAAGATTAAAATGGAACACTATGGAGACTGTGCAACATATTTTTAGTGACTTCGAAAAAGCTATAAACGAGTTAAAAAGCGCGGGTGCTAGTGTGTCTGAAAAGGAAAAATTGAACTATATGTTAAACACGTTGCCAGAGTCGTACAGTTTATATTGGTGATTTAATAGATACATTAAAAGAAGATGATCAAAACTGCAGACTACGTAAAAACTAAGGTTATGATGTCCGAATTAAAAAATCAAAACAATGATTTTGGAAGAAAATACCAGTACATTTGTGGTAAATAAAGGTCGGACAGGATCGATCATGCTTCCAGTGTGGCGAAGTTGGTCATTTCCAAGCGAGATTGCAAAATGGCCGCCAATCAAGCGTCGGGTAATGGCGGACAAACGACAAGCAGTAGAGGCTGGGTGGAGAGAAACGCGAGGTCGACAAGAAGCGGAAGAGGAAAGCTACGTCAGAGGACGTGGCCACTCACGTGGACAGCGCGGAACGCATGGAACAAGTGCACAGCGGTTCAACCGACAAGGACAGAAGAACGAAGAGCGAAACAGTGCTTCTTGGCTTACAACAGTAGCTCTTGGTAAGGATATGTCAGTTATTGCACAAAATACTGAAATAGGTAATGTAAATAATTGTATTGAAATAAAATGGCTTTTAGATAGTGGTTGTACAGACCACATTATTACATGATGAAAAATTATATTGATAAATGTAAATTACTTAAAGATCCCATTAATGTTTATTTAGGAGATAATAGGGTTGTAAAAGCTACTAAAATTGGAAATGTTTTAAGTTACTTTGATGCTTTTGGTAAAAAGAGTTTAGTAGATATGCAAAATAGTTTTCTATGTTAAAGATATGAAATCAAATTTTGATAAGTTTATAGCAAAATAACAGAAAATAATAGATTATTTCTCTAGGTAATATTTCAAAAGTTTTTGATATAACTTGGTAATATAACAGCAGTTGCTTTAAAAAATAATGGCTTATATATTATGAAAAGTAAATTAAAATCAGTTGAATTGCATGTAAATGTTGCAAATAAAGATATGAATAATTATGAATCAAAAGGAAAAAATGGCATCGTTTTATTAGGTCATGTAAATTTTAAATATTTGAATATTTTATCTAAAGATCACGTGTTGATGGAATTCCTAATGAGTTTGAATCTGAATTTATGAAATGTAAGATTTGTATTGAAAGTAAATGCATAAATATTCCGTTGTAAAACAGTAGAAAAAAAGCTAAAGATATTTTAGAGATTGTACATACTGATGTTTGTGGGCCTTTTCGAACTACTGGTTTTAAAAGGTGAAAATTATTTTGTTTCTTTCATTGATGATTATAGTAAGATTTCTAAAGTATATGCTATAAAAATCAAAAGCAGAAGTATGTGATTGTTTGAATGAATATACGAATGAAAGTGAAAATTTGACTGGAAAGAAAATAAAGATTTTAAGATGTGATAATGGGAAAGAATATTTTGAACAGTAAAGTCTACAGATTTGCAAAAGAACAGGGGTATAGTAATTGATAATTGTCCTACATATGTACATGAAATTGAATGGGACTGCAGAACGGTTTAATCGAACTATAATGGATATGTCAAGATGTTTGTTGGCTGAAGCAGATATTCATAAAAAATATTGGCCTGAAAATAGTTTGTGCTGCGGTTTAGTTTGAAAAATCGTACTTTATCTGATACAATTGAAAAGAAAACTCCATATGAAATATTTTTTGGACAGAAACCTGATGTTTCTAATTTGCGTTTGTATGGAAGTAAAGTTTTTGTACGAAGACCAGAACAGAAGAGAATCTCTAAATGGGACTAAGAAAAGCTGATATGGGAATTTTAATTGGTTTATAGTAATGTTGGTTATCGTGTATTATTAAATGGCAGAGTCATTGTTGCTAGAACACGTGGATATTGTTGAAGAATAACGTTAAGTGTATAGGTTTAGACTTTAACGAATCAGATAATGATTAAAATGAAGAGTGTTACCCTTGATAAAATTGATGAAAGCTCTGAAAATGACTCAATAGATGAAACTTTTGAAAGTACAAATGAAAGTATGGATGATAGTGTGAATAAAAATGAACTGAGTTACCTAGATCTCACAGAGCCAAAAATCCTCCAAAGAAATTTGATGACTACTATGTATATAATAGTAGTATTTTTGTAAATATGTGTAGAACTGATATACACATACATTTGAGGAGGCGATAAATTCTAATGAAAGTAAGTATTGGAAAACAGCTATGGACAAAGAAATTGATAGTTTAAATAAAAGTTAAAACTTGGAAATTGGTTAAAAATGATACAAACAAAAATATTCTGGATGTTAAATGGGTTTTACTAAAAAGTCTGATAATACTTATAAAGCTAGATTGGTTGTACGAGGTTTTCAACAAACTGATGAAATTGATGATATTTATTCACCTGTGGCTAAAATGCAAACATTAAAGATTTTATTGTCATATTGTTGTCAAATGGGCCTAGTAATTGAACAAATGGATGTTGAAACAGCCTTTTTAAATGGTAAAGTAATTTCTGAAGTTTATATTAAACAACCTAAGGGTTATGAAGATGGAACAAGTAAAGTTTGTAAATTAGTTAAAGCTTTATATGGTTTAAAAGAAAGTCCAAGGGCATGGTATGAGTGCCTAGATACATTTTGATAAATTTAGGTTTTGAAAGAAGTAATATTGATCCTTGTTTGTACGTTTATAAAATTGGAAATGATATTATTTACTATTAATTTATGTCGATGATTTATTGATTTGTGGTAGAAATTTAAATGAAATTAAAAGGATTAAAATTTTATTATCAGAAAAATTTAAAATGACAAGATATTGGTGAAATTAAAGAATATCTTGGTAGTACTGTTGATTATGATTCATAGTAAACATGAAATGAGATTGGATCAAAATAAATTATTGAATTATTAAGGAAAAAATATAATTTAGAACAAAGGTAAACTGTATAATAACACCTATGGAAGTAAATTTAAAAATTGATAAATCTGATCATTGTGAAAGAAATATTAAATATAAAAATTTAATTGGTGCACTATTATTACATAAGTTCGGCAACAAGGGCCTGATATAAGTTTCAGCGTAAATTAATCTGAGTAGATTTCAAAATTGCTATAATGAAACGCACTTTAAATATGCTGTACGAATTTTGAAATATTTATGCTTAACTAAAGATTTAAAATTGTTTATAACAGAAATGAAAAAGTAAGTATTATTGATTGTTATGTGGATGCCGATTGGGCAGGTGATCATTTAGATAGAAAGTCTACAACTGGTTTTGTAATAAGATTGTTTGGTAATGTAATTTATTGGAAAATCTAGAAAACAAAAAAAGCGTTACAAAAGCTTCAACTTTTGCAGAGTATGTAGCATTGTCAGAAGCAGTAAGTGAATTGATATTTGTAAAAGAATGTTGAAAATATTTGATATTGAAATATATAAAGCCAATTGATGTTTATGAAGATAACACTGGTACAATTAGTATAGCTAATTATGGCAATTTTACAAAAAATTCTAAGCATGTTGAAATTCATTATCATTATGTAAATGATTATGTTAAAGCAAATGTTATAAATGTGGTTAAAGTAGATTCTGATGATAATATTGCAGATATTTTTACGAAGTCCTTGGGCCAAGATAAATTTGAAAAATTTCGAAGTATGTTAAATTTGAATTAATGTAAATACAATGTAAATGTAAGGAGGCGTGTTGAGAATGTAATACATTTATATTGTATACACAGATATATAGTGGTGTAAGAGTAAGCGGAACGCACCCATAGTGTCATGGGTTGACATGACAGACAATAATAGTAATGGTCAATGAGTATCATGTAGTTGTAGGTAGTAGTAAGAAGTATGGTGGCTTAAGTTAGGTTAGTTAATTAGTATGTATGTTATAGGAAATAAAGCCTTTTATAATAGTAGTAAAGTACGCTATTTATTTTCCAAATCCACACCTTAACAGGCTGCAGAATTAATGAGCTTTCTTGGTTAATGTTTCAAATAGATATTAGACGATGAGTGTATGTGTGTGTGTGGTTGGCTATTGACTGTAAACCTATGGTATCATTCGTTTCATATTTTCATTCGCATCTTGACTTTGATTCTTTGAGGACTAAAAAATAGAATTTAGTATCATTTTAAATTAATATTTTAATATTTTAAAAGCAATATGAATACGGTAAAAAATTCTACAATATATAATTGGTAAACTTACTCATCATACGTATATTACTTTTCATATAAAGTTTTCTCATATATTATCAATTTTCGTATTCAGTGGTTACATTTTTTCAAATAGCCAGTTGTTATCATATAGTGTATAACCCATAATAAACAGTACTGAACTTGTAATTATTTTATTGTTTGAATAAGAATAAGAATAGTTATTATTGAACACTTTACTAAGGGTGCTTCTTCTCGCTCAAAAGATACTTTATGTATGACGCCACAAATGTGTGCGTATGGAGATGTAAAGTCTGGAGAATATGAAGGTCTGGAGAATATGGAGGTATAAATCTGCTTGGAAAATGTCTAGAAGAAATTAACGAATTGCGACAGTAATATGGCAAGTGGTCCCGTTCTGATGAAATAATTGGTTTCGAAATTGAATTGACGTCTCTTTCAAATTTGTATTTACCTCTGTCAATTATTAAGTGTGATTTGCCTACCATTTTCTTCGAAAGAGTAGGGACCGATGAATCGGTGTCCCGAAATTGCACACAAGACACTCACTTTTGTACTATGTGAAAAAACTTCTTGAACTTCATCTGGACTGGCAAAGTCCAGAAATTGATTTGTGCGACGATGTACATGCCCGACAAATGCCACTGTGCTTCGTCTGAAAACCATACATTTTTCAAAAAATTCAGTATTTTTCATACCGTTTCGCAAGAGTTCTGGCGCAATATTGTACTCTATCGTGATATTCCAAAGAATTGTTGATGACCAGACTATCTCCCGCAGACATCCTGCTAATGCGGATGCTTTATTGATCTGACTCCTTAGAAGGAGTGGCTTCCGTTGTGGTCCATGCCTCTGCTCCATAGAACAAGACCGGGAAGACATAACACTTGACCAGTCTTAATTTTAGTTCCATTGAGATTTTGCTTGTGAACCACTTTTTCATTTGTTGAACGCGTTTCGCGCTTTTTCAATTCGTGATCTTATTTCTGTTGACTGGTCCCATTTTGTGTTGCCTGTGATTCCAAGGTATGTGTATGTCTCCACTTATTCTATTTTTCGATTGTTTAATATCAATTGCATCGGAGGTTGTTGAGTTCTGCTGATGAGCATGCATTTAGTTTTGGTTGTATTGAGTTCTAAACCATATTCTTGACTTGCTGTATGTATGCCTTGCATGAGTCTTTGAAGCTCGTTGCAGTCATTTGCGATAATAACTGTGTCGTAAGCATATCTAATATTATTGATTACCTCTCCGTTTACTTTGATACCCTCCGAAACTTCTCCCAGTGCTTCTCTGAAGATTGTGTTCAGAGTATATATTGAACAGGAGCGACGAGAGGACGCATCCCTGTCGTACACCCTTTTTAATATCTATCTTTCCACTGTGTAAGTTGCCCATCTTTATCTCAGCACTTTGGTTCCAATAGAGACTGGTTATTATGCGCAGTTCCTTGCCATCAATATGCATCTTCTTGTGCATGTCCATGAGTTTATCATGTTTGACCTTGTCGAACGCCTTGGAGGAGAAGTCGATGAAGCACAAGTGGACGTCCTTGTGTATGTCTCTGCATCTTTGAATTAAAACTTGCAGACTGAAGATCGCCTCTCTTGTGCCCACTTACAAGCATATTAAAAGGTGTTGATCACAGTTTTTTGCACTTGGTGTGTTAGGTATGGCTACAAAGGTCGATCGAAGCCATTCCTCCGGAATCTCCCTTTTGTTGTAAAAACGTGTTAAAAAGGTCTGTCAGAAAATTGAGGAAGTGGTCATCCGTTTCGCATAGTCGTTTTATGATCTCGCCCTGTATGTTATCGGGACCTTGTGTTTTGTCGATTTTTATCGATGAAATGGCTTTTTCCACTTCAGACCTTAGTATTTCGGGTCCAGTCATGTCGTCATCTTGGTCCACTGTCGCTCTGCGTTTATCGTTAAAAAGTCGTTCTACGTAATCTTTCCATGTGTCAATGAGCTTCAAGTCATCTGATATAAGGTTATATCAGATGAAGACATATCTTCTGTCGCACTCTTCGATTTCATCGCATTTCTCCTTCAGCCAGCGTTACTTCGCTTCCTTTATCTTTGTTTTTATATTGTGACTTGTTTATTGATACTTCACTTGATTTTTGCATTTGTGTTGTCTTCTTTCTTCCATCATATCAAGGATTTCATCCGTCAAACGGTATTGCACTGTTAATAAAACATTGCAAGAAGAATTCCCACTTTTGAAAAAAGAATGTAACAGTGACAGTAAAATGTGATACTTGTGGATCCGAATTTTCGATCGCCCACAGTGGTAGAGCGGATGTAGTGAGTCACATTAAAAGTAAAAAAAACACCAAAGAAGTATTAGCTCTACGGCCAGCAACAAAAAATTGATTGAATTTTTCAGGCAACAACAGCATAAGCAATATAGATTTAGAGACAGCAGCTGCGAAAATACATTTTTGGGCGTATCATATGATTAAGGAAAATGAAAACTTTCGCTCAGCTGCGATTAAAGCAAATTTTATTTCAAGATATGATTTAAAAAAAAACAGTGCAAATAATTAATACATTTTATTCATTGTCAATTTAAAATATGATATGGATTGATTTTTAAAATGATTTTGAAGATGTTTTCTTGTTTCATTGAATAGCCGCATTACAGGTTAAAGTGAGTTTATTGACGTTTTATTTCTACTTTTTTTCCTTTTTTGAGAATGATTTCCGGATTGGAAGTCGAAACGTCAAAAACTAACAAAAAATATACCAATTTATGGCTCAAATCCGTCAAAAAAATCATTGTCAACATAAAAATGTCAAATCAATTAATCATAAAATGATGGTATATACGGTCCTTGTTTAAAAAAATAAAAAATGGCCGATTTTCATTGAAAGATCCCGGATTTCAGGTATTTTTGTAGCCTTGTCCTAATTCGGTTAAATTGGAGTTGATCACACTAGTTTTACCCCATTATATACATATAAGCGCTGTGAAGTTGTTTGTCTCAAAATATGTGACTATTAAATTCAATTTTAATGTTTTTTGCATCCCTATTTTTCAAGAAAGTTAAGGTCGTAAAGGTTTCGCTAATTTTGTAAAAGTACGGTATTTGCAAGTGTTCCATTTCCTTTTTAAACGCTAATGAAACTTTACATTTCATTTCTAGGAAATTATAAAACCAGGGCGCCATATATTCATTAGTTATAATTTGCCGTAAAATATTCAGCGTGCGGCTGAAATTAGAGGACTTCTTTCAGTTATGGCGGTCGACTACCGGTGTATACCCGGAAGAAACAACTCGTTGCGTCCTTACACTGAGTCAGTAAGTACGTTTTTTTTTTTAATTTATTACCTATAAATTATTTATTAATAATAATTTTAGTTGGGATTATATAGAGATTACAACGATCTTCGATGTCCTTCAAACGTTTATTTACATACGTGCATAAAACATAAAAAATTGGGATAAAATTAAAGAGCATTAATCAATTTGACATGGCGCATCACTAGCAGAATAAAACCGGAAACAGTGAAAAGAAACCAAATCAATTATATAAATGATTAAAGAGAGATATCGTACCACCATCTAATCAAGTTAAAAACATATCTAGGAGCAGATGCACATCATAACTTAACCACATAATCGACTAATGTCACGTTAAGCTTAAACGTATTAGAAAACCACAAAAGAATAATTAGATGTTAGAAAACTCAAAGAAGTGATATAAAAAAAAAAACTCTAACAGAAAATATACGAAAACTTTGATAAGTGGGTATAACACCTACGAGATAAACCAACATGGAAAACTTTAAAAAACTGTCTCCTCGTTCCAAGCAAAAAGATATTAAAAAGAACCAATAAGAAAGAGAGACAACTGGATGACCGACGAAATCCTTGGCAGGATGGACCAAAGAAAACAGCCAACAACATGGACAGTCCCAATACAAAATCATTAACAATGAAGTCGAAAAATGATAAAAGAGGCAAAACCAAGCTTACTAAGAGGAAAAATGTAAAGAGATAGAAGATCTTTAGAACAAATACGATACTCAAACTACATAAAACAATTAAAGAAATGGCAGGGCTGCAAAAAAGAACCACAACACAACTCTTTTAGATAAAATAGAAATATATTGATAGCGACTAACCTAAATCTAAACAATGAAAGAATATATGGAAGAGCTCCGCGACAACGAAAGAAAAAACCTAGAAGGACATATCTTTCGAGGACAGAAAAACAAAGTATAGAAATTACAAAAGAAGAAATATTTGTATACATAAAGACCACCAGAAGCGAAAAAAACCCGGGGTCAGATCAACTGCCCATTGATATACTTAAAATAATAGAAAATGAGTATATGGATGTCCTCTTAAAGCTCTTTAATGAAATTTATACAGTCGGGTAATATACCCAGTGAATGTTGACCTCAACATTTATTTTGCACACAATACGCCGCACCAATAAGCCTTATGTCTCACACACTTAAAATATTTTTAAAAATCATCCACAAACGAATTTACCAAATATTGATATGGATATTGAAGAAACCCAATTTGGAATTCCGTAGATGCGTAGGTACACGTGAAACTCTCTTTGCATTCAACGTACTAATCGAGAGATGCTTGGATGTGAATGCATCCTTTAAACCTCTTAAAACCTTAAAATTATCAGCTACCTATGAGAGCTCTTCCAGACCTACGAATATCCAAGGTTAAACCATTTTCATGAATTGGCTTCGACTTTGGTGGTACTTTTCTAGCGTGGTGCTACAAATGTGAGCTAGCTCATCTTTGTATCAGTTTAGACTACAGGGTTTTTTCTTTTAGATGCTAGAAAAAGTATATATAAGTCCAAAAACGAAAGTCATGAGATAACATGAAATTCGCTATTCAAGCTATGAGGGATAAAACGATTGGTAGGTAAAAGCACCTAAAACTTATAATGTCCCGAGATCGACGGTACAACGGTTAGCAAAAATGACTAAACTGAGTCCAGATGAAGCAGTACTTAAGAAACTGGAAAGAGGAAATATCTTGGCTCACATTTAGAAAAATGTTTCTTGACTATATCCTTCAAATGGAAGCGAAATTCTATGGTTTAACGCGGACTGATATCAAACGAATGGCATTTAATCTGGCTAAATAAATTGGATTAAATCATCCCTTTATGCAGTTAAAAGAAGCTGGTAGAGGTTGGCTAGATTTGTTCTTGGCGCGTCATAAAAATACATTGGCTTTAAGAAAACCCACTGGAACGTCTTTTGGATGGGCAGCCAGCTTTAACAAAGAGAATGTTCAATTATTTTTGATCATCTGGAAAAAGCATATAATAAATACAATTTTTCCAGTAATCAGGTTTACAAACGTAGATGAAACAGGCCTAACCATTGTGCAAAATAAAATTGCAGTAATAGTGGGACGCAAAGGAAAAGAGACAAATTGCATGGCTGACTTCGGCTGAGAGAGGACCATTGATCACTTTAATTGCATGTATGCGTGTTGGAGGGAATTTTATTCCATCCATCTTAATATTCCCAAGAAAGAATCTGAATGTGCAACTCATTAAAGATACTCCTCCTGAATCGATATCAGCCGTTTATCCTAGTGGTTCGGTGCAGTCTATACTAAGTTATAATAAAAAATAGTTATAATTTCATTACCTACACATTCAACATACAAAGCGCAACCGCTAGACAAACTTTCATGGGAACGCTCAACGCATACTATAGCGAAGAAATCAGGCAATGGTTACATCATAATAACCGCGCCTCTCTCAGTAAGATAGTGGAGAGCTGTAGAACCGCAAGCTATTGAACCTGCTAGTCTACCAAAAACACCAGAAGTCAGCAACATCAGTCAACCAGGTCTTTCTGGTTTGCGGAAGTTTGTAAGTCCATTTAAAATATCGCCAGTGCCGTTGGTCAGAAAAAAATCTACAAATCGTGGTAGAAAATCATCGAGTAATCATCAACGGTAATAACTTCTTCACGTTACAAAGAAACATTAGACCAGTAAAACAGCAAAAAGAAATTAAATGTACAAACAGTAAAGTACAAGGGAAGTGACTACGAAAAAAATTAAAACAATTTCAGAGCGGCGGCATAGAAAGGAATTCGAAAGATCTGACAACGATGGTGAGCAGAAATTTTAACCAGTAATGAAGATATGGATTTAGAAGATATTTCTGGTGTAACGAATCCGGAAATACGGATTTAAATTATATTTCCTGTGACGGAAATTGTGTAAGGATTATCGAAGTGAAAAATGAATTCAGTGCATTATGTACAACTTGTGGGCACATATAGATTGTTCTGGTGCAGAAAGAGACGAATAATTTTTGCACATCAGATATCAAGTGATAATTGCCGCATATTTTAAGTTTTTTTTTTAAAATAAAGTTTAGATTATACAATAATGATAAAACATTTTGAGAATCAAGATACTTAAGACGAGCTATAACTATTATAATCCTAAAAGGCACCATTATATTGTATATCATATTTCTTGGTTATTTATTGCGTATCTTAACCATTAATAAATAGTTAATCAGTAATTAATTAACGTTATTTATTTTAATTGTCTATACTATATTATATATTATATAAGTGCCATTATTAGCACCATATTTATCGCTTTGTAATAACCGTTTAATTGTTTATTTTTCCAACGCTAAAGTTACTTTAAAATAATTTTTTCTTTAATCAGCTTAATTAATCACGAAAAATGAAAATTGGAAAGGAAATGGTCTGACGGTTTTAAGTACTAAGTTGCTACGTTTTAATTGGTATATAGATAAACATATGAATGGCTAACAATAGAACAACTTTTATATTTCAAGAATCAATAAAATTAAAAAGAAGTTTTTACAAAATACGGTAATTGACAAAATAGAAAATATATAGAAAAGACAATTAATAGTCTAGGCGGGATCTGTTTTGGATTGGAAATTTTCGAGGGAAGCTATTTTTTTGCTGGAATCCCTTCAGGATATGCCCAGTATCGATAATCACGATATGCGCCAGTCGCAAACCCTGTGCTAAATTTTTTATTTAACAAAATCTGAAAACAATTGAAAATTTCTCATTTTTTTGCTCCTATTTTCATTTATAATTCGAAAAATATTGATCTTAGAGAAAAAAATTATACGAAGTTAAAAGTTTCGTTATTAAATTTTACACAATATTTTGTTAGCTAGAAATTGAAAATTTAATGGTTATTGTTGAAAAAATAGCAATAATTGGTAAAAAAAGTACAAAAAATGAAGTTAATCCTTTAAATGTTTTCGACTTTCTAAACTTGACTTATAAGTTCCATATTCCGCCTAGAAAAACTTTTTAATATGTTTAAAAACGTGTGCTAAATTTTGTTAAGATCGGTCAGATAGGTTTTGCATAATAATTTTGCAATCCAGCCTACTGGAAAAAAATCGCAAATTTTCAAATTCATAGTAGGCCCTAAATAAGGCCTCAGATAGTTGCAATTTTTTTGCATATAAAGGAAGTCTTACACTTTCAAACGCTTTTTGTAAAATTCAAATCGGTTTACTAGGAAAGCCTATAATTTTTTTTTTAATTATAAACATTTTTTAGGCTTATAAACAAATTAAATAACTTTACGAGCTTTAAAGATATCAATTTCTAAATGTATACACTTAAAGAAACATTAAAAGACGCTTCTTTTAAGAAACAAAAAGATACATTCGGCTTACTGGTTGCCGAGATATTGAAGGTCAAAGTTGGTATACATTTGCCGTGTAACCATAAGTGATAGAGGGCTCGTTTTTAAACAAATACACTCGTCTTGCCAAATACTTTTTATATGAAAAGTTTTTACGTAATGCGCTTCATGGCAACATCCATAAAAAAGGCAAATAAAAAACCGTTTTCGCGTAAACATGTCGCTCGGAATCATGAGAGGTGGTGGTGAGGGACATTCACTTCAAATGTGAATCAGCGAGTATCAAGTAGGGGACCATCACTTGTTGAATTTCGGGTTTTGAAATATAAACAAAAGTAAAGTGCTCCAAAATCTCTAAGGGCTTGTAAAGTAAATTGTTACTTTTAGTAAACAAATATGTATTTATAAATTGTTAATAAATAATTTGAATTGTTAAAACGAAGAAAATTTTTTTTTGTAAAAATCAAACATTTTAAAATAATTAACATTAAAAATAATTTATTTCTGCAGTTTTATCATAATAATGACATTATTTGATTTGAGAATATATTTTGATTCGAAAGTGACATGTATATTGTATATTGACGTGTTATTATACTGCTGTGTAATGCTCGAAATTGTTTTTTTTTGAGCTTGCAATTTATACAATAAAGTAAATTGTTACTTTTAGTAAACAAATATGTATTATACATTGTAAATAAAATAATTTAAATTGTTAAAACAAAGGCGAATGAAACAAAAATTTTCTTTTCATAAATAATCTTTATTTGACTCAATCTTCAATAATTTTTTTAAGTCTTTTTCTTTTTCTGGAAGGACAAGAATCTTCAGGTTTTATTTCTTTCTCAAAACCTTCATTTTCCATTTCAATATCTTCATCCTCGATCTGTAAATTTAATGTTTCTTCTCCTTCATCTGTAGCTATATCTTGTGCCTCCAAAAATCTAAGGAATCCATCGACTCCATATCCATATCTCGTTCAACTTCTTCCAATATTTTATTGTGATCAATATTTTTACATGTTTGACCATTGCAGTGAAGACAATAGTCAGAACATTTGAGACCATGTTTGATACAACTGCATGTTTTTGTACAAAGTTTTTTACATTTGCAACTAATATTTCTGAATAATGAGTCAGGTAGTAAAACTTGCTCAGTTTTTATTGGCTCAAGACCATTTTGAGTTAGTTCCCACCCCACTCAGTAGCATTCAGGTTATTTCCAAGCCACTGCTGTACTTGGAAATATACACGAAGCGAGTGTTGCTCAGCTGCAGATTGTGTAGGTGGCAGCATGGACAATTGAAAATTTTTATTTTTGCAACCTTTTTTAAAGCACAAGTAGCGAATTTTATTCAATGTAAAATCGCACTTTGAGTGGCCCATATACAATGCCGATATAATTTTGCATCCGCTGCGTTTAATTTCTTCCTTAGTTGCATTTTTTTCATTAAAAATGGTTGCTTCTTGCCATATATAATTATTTGTTGAAAACCAATTTAACAATTTTGCTTTTTCCTTGATAAAAAAATGCAGAGGTTGTATCACAACCAGAAAATGCGTGTAAAAAGACCACTAAATTTTTTAACGAAGATTTCGTAGATTCACTTATTTTAAGTGCTTATTAAAGAGTTGTAGTAATAAATTTCTTCCGATTTTTTTCCTTTGCTAGGTTTCCAGAAAAAAATATTTTTATTTTCAGTTACTTTTTGTAAAAATATTACCAGAACATCAATATCCTATGCAATTATAAAAACTGGGTTGTTATCTGAGGCTAATATATACTTGATACTCGCCGATTCATATTTGAAGTGAATGTCCCTCATCACCACCTCTCATTCATTCCGAGCGACATATTACGCGAAAACGGTTTTTTATTTGTCTTTTTTATGGATATTGCCATAAAGCGCATTACGTAAAACTTTTCATATAAAAAGTATTTGACAAGACGAGGGTATTTGTTTAAAAACGAGCCCTCTATCACTTATGGTTACACAGCAAATGTATACCAACTTTGACCTTCAATATCTCGGCAACCAGTAAGCCGAATGTATCTTTTGGTTTCTTAAAAGAAGCGTCTTTTAATGTTCTTTAAGTGTATATATTTTTAAATTGATATGTTTAAAGCTCGTAAAGTTATTTAATTTGTTTATAAGCCTAAAAAATGTTTATAATTTTAAAAAAATTTATAGGCTTTCCTAGTAAACCGATTTGAATTTTACAAAAAGCGTTTGAAAGTGTGAGACTTCCTTTATACGTAAAAAAAATTGCAACTATCTGAAGCCTTATTTAGGGCCTACTATGAATTTGAAAATTTGCGATTTTTTTCCAGTAGGCTGGATTGCAAAATTATTATGCAAAACCTATCCGACCGATCTTAACAAAATTTAGCACACGTTTTAAACATATTAAAAAGTTTTTCTAGGCGGAATTTGGAACTTGGAATTCAAGTTTAGAAAGCCGAAAACATTTAAAGGATTAACTTCATTTTTTTTATACTTTTTTTTCCAATTATTGCTATTTTTTCAACAATAACCATTAAATTTTCAATTTCTAGCTAACAAAATATTGTGTAAAATTTAATAGCGAACTTTTAACTACTTATAATTTTTCTCTAAGATCAATATTTTTCGAATTATAAATAAAAATAGGAGCAAAAAAATGAGAAATTTTCAATTTTTTTCAGATTTTGTTAAATTAAAAATTTAGCACAGGGTTTGCGACTGGCGCATATCGTGATTATCGATACTGGGCATATCCTGAAGGGATTCCAGCAAAAAATTAGCTTCCCTCGAAAATTTCCATTATGGTCTGAATTTCTACAGATGCTGCCTAGTCTATAAGTGTTTAAGACAGTTTTATTCCCAAGTATTCAGTTTCCATTACTTGTTCTATTAATTTGGTGTTTACGACTAATTTACATCGTCTCGGTTCCGCTGATATCACTATCGCTTTAGTTTTCTCTGTTGAGATCACCATGTTGTATATGAGCGCCGTATCTTCGAATTCTTTAATTATTCTTTGTAGGTCATCTTCATTTTCGGCTGATATTATGGCGTCGTCGGCGTAACATATTATCCTTATTTCCTTTTCTCCCATTCTATATCTTCTTCTTTTTTTAACTTTTTTTATGACTTCATCCATTATCAGATTAAATATGAATAGGCTCAGCGAATCTACTTGTCTAATGCCAGTTTCATATTTCATAGGTTGCGATAGTTTTCCTTTACATATTACCATAGCTATGTTATCTTTATATATTCTCAATGGTTTTTACTAAATCCAGTGATATTCCCTTTTCACATAATAAATGTAATCGCGTCCCGTATTCTCACTCTATCAAACGCTTTCTTCAAATCTATCAGACACATATAATATGCTGGTTTATTGTATTCCAGCGACTTTTCTTTTATTTGTCTTATTACAAAAACTGCATCCGCGCATAATTTTTCCTGTCGAAATCCTTGCTGTTCCTCTTGCAGATATATTCGTTTCGTTTATATTTATGTTTATACATCGCTATTATTCTTGTTGTCAATTTGAGTGTCGTATTTAGAAGATTTATTGCTCGATAATTATTGGGGTCTTTTTTATCTCCTTTTTGGAGAACATCACATGATCGCTCTCCTCCATTCATCTGGTATTCTGTTCGTGGTGATTATTTTATTATTAAGAAGTTGCAGTTGATGTACAAGGTAATCACACCTCCATATTTTAAGTTCATTTGGTATTTGATCTTCTCCTGGTGACTTTCTGTTTTTTAATTTGTTTATTCCTTCGTTCACATCGTTTTGGGAGATTTCGGTCTTTTCCTCAGTTATTATATTTGGCGTTTCTGGTAAAGATTCTCGTTTTGTTTTTTAAACATTTCTGTCAGAAAGGCCACCCATGTATCCTCTTGTATGTGTTCTATTTCAACTAGTTCTGTTCATCTCTAGTCCTTTTGTGAATCTTTCCCAGTAATCTGTTTTTGTTTTTCTTACCAATTGATGAGTTTTATTTCTTATTCTTTTATATTCTTCATATGACTCATTCGTTTTCGTTTTTTTCTGCCTTATATTTTAGGAAAGCTATCTTTTTTTAGTGACATTTTTGTTTAACCTCTAGTGTAAACCATGGTGTTTTCGTTGACCACTTTTTGTTTATTATTTTCGTTCCAAGGGCTTCTCGGGCAGCATCTACAATATTTTCTTAAATTTTCTCCAGCTAGTCTCTGCATTGCTTTAATTTTCGATATTCTCCATTTCTATTTTCTGTTCTAGCTTTTTTTGATAGAATAATTTTATGGAGTCATCTCTTAAATTTTCTATTTTTATTATTTCTTCCGAATTGGTTTGTTTAAACTTCTCTTTCCATATTCATTGAATCTAATTTTACCAAGTACCAAAATGGTGATCGCTTCCCACATTGGGTGACGTCAAACTTCTCATATCCACTATCTGTTTATAGTGTATACTTCTGTTTGTGACCACACAATCTATCATTGGTCTATGGCCTCTTGTATTTCAAACGTGTATTTGTGTTGGAATTTTATGATCAAAAAATGTGTTGGTTATCCTCAGTTCGTTTGATGTACAGAATTTTACAATTCTCTTTCCGTTTTCATTGATAACTCTTTCGTTGAACCTTTGTTTTATTCCTGGTATTACTTCGTCTTCTATTCTGGCATTGAAATCTCCCAATAATATATGAATAAGTAATTTCATTTTGCTTGACTTCTCTTTCCACTAATGTTTGTAGCTCATCATAGAATTCTTATTTATAGCTGTCAGGTTTGCAGTCTTTGGTGTCATATATCCCTATTATGTTAATAATTTTGCTGTTCGCCCTAATTTTAACCAAAAGTATTCTCTGAGATATGTACTGGCACTCTTTAGTTTGATCTTTATATTTTGTTTTGATCATTATTGCTACACCTTCCTTTGCTCTTTCTTGTTGAGAAACCTCAGTATATATAGTAAATATCTCTCAAGCCGCGTCTGTCCTTTACTTTCTATTTGAGATATCTATTTGATATTCTTTCAACTTTTTTTCTATTTCCTGATCTCGGTTATTTAAGCATTTTATGTTCTACGTCGCCACTCTCATTATATTTTTCGTTTTCCAGTTCGTCGTCCTTTTTCTCGCCTTTGTCGTTACGATATTTTCTATCCTAGTCTAGCTCGTCACCGAGCTTTTTTGAGCTTTTTTTTCTTATTTTTATGTATGGCAGGTTGTTAACCTAACCCTACAATCCTCCTTCTTTGTCCGGGCTTGGAGCCGGCAACATTATCACCCAGCTACTCGATCCACCTAGTGGCTACGCAGACCAGTTTGCTATCAGAGTAACATAGATAATGAAATTCTGTAGAATTGATTTATTTTTCTGACTGAACTTATTCTTATATTGTTCTGAGCTATTTTCTTGTGGCATTTTAAATTTTAAATTGAAACGTCAATAAACGTATTTTTATCTTTAATTGTGCTTATTCCCAGTTAAATAGTAATTAAGGAACATATTTCTTAATCTATCCGACAGAAAATTCGCATGCACCACCACTGTGGCATCTGAGTCTGTGTCGTTGTAAAGGTGAGCATAATGTTTATGTGTTTGGAATCGTTCGTATGCAGTCAGTGAACTGGCTCGACTTTTGCAATGTGGCATTGAAACATCTATAAAATTATAAAAATAGATATAAGTAATTGCATTACCATTGGCAGCGTCCGATTTTTTATAGCCGTAGCTATCGGCTTTTAAAGCGATATCTACGCGCGTCTGATAAAAATACTGACTTTAAGAGTCTTTATATCTGAATAAAAGGTACATAAATCGGTTTATACGGTGAGCGATTATAACATTTTTATCTTTACCGTTGTGTGTTTTAACACAATCTGTAAAAAAAATGTTATAGTTAGATTACAATAGTATAATAGGCATCCAGTTAGATGATCTAACAGCAATTTTTAATAAAGTGCCATTTAATTTTCAATCTGTAAAAATTTTACAATATTTTAATGAGACTAACAAAGCATTTAGGAAAACTGTCTAGTCTATCTGGCTATAGGTTCTAGGGGCAGCATATAACTAGGACTAGGAAGACACACCCTGCTGATATAGGGTTATATATCTACCGTCAGAATTAAATGTAAAACAATATTTACAAAACCTTTAAAGAACTTCACGCACAATCCAAGGTTTTTTACTTTGTTTATTATAACATATTTCAAACTCGATTTAACATATCTTTTTCTTACCCCATCTGTGACATTTGTACATTATGTGATGAAACTGATCACGCTCAAGGAAAGGCATTTTATGATATAAAACGAAAAATTAAACATCAATGTCAGTATAGTAATAATTAGACAAATATGCAAATAAAAATGTATAAAATATGCTCATAAATATGCAGTATTTTATGCAAAAATATGCAGTATTTTATGCAAAATATGCATATTTATCAGGAAAATATACATGTAATAAAAAAATATTTACAATATTTTTTTATTTACAAAAATACTTAAATTTATAAATACATAAGTCTAGGCGGGATCTATTTAACAAAATCTGAAAACAATTGAAAATTTCTCATTTTTTTTGTCCCTCTTTTCGTTTATAATTCGGAAAATATTATTCCTAGAGAAAAACTTCTACAAAGTTAAAAAGTTTCGTTATTCAATTTTACACAATATTTCGTTGGCTAGAAATTGAAAATTTAATGTTTATTGTTGAAAAAATAGCAATCATTGGAAAAAAGTACAAAAAATGAAGTTAATCCTTTAAATGTTTTCGACTTTCTAAACTTGACTTACAAGCTCCATATTCCGCCTAGAAAAGCTTTTTATGTTTAAAACGTGTGTCAAATTTTGTTAAGATCAGTCTGATAGGTTTTGCATAATAATTTTCCATTCCAGCAAATTTTCAAATTTATAGTAGGCCCTAAATAAGGTTCTCAGATAGTTGCAATTTTTTTACATATAATGAAAGGCTCAAACTTTCAAACGCTTTTTGTAAATTTAAATCGGTTCACTAGAAGAGCCATAGAAAAATTTTAACCATTTTTTAGGCTCTAATTGCAAATTTCCCAATTTGCAATTAAAAATGGTATTTGAAAATATGATATTTGAAATCCTGTTCGTCCGAGACATCGATTAAAAAAAAAGAGCAAAATTGGTTAACAAGAACCGAGATAATGCAATTTTTAGCGCGCGCTATGATTTTGAACTCGCCGATTCACATTTCAAGTAAATGTCCCCACCACTTCCTCTGATGCATTCCGAGCGACATTTTACGCGAAAACGGATTTTTATTAGTCTTTTTTCTTTTTTAAAGTTATTTAATTTGTTTATAAGCCTAAAAAATGTTTAAAACTTTAAAAAATTTTCTAGGCTCTCCCAGCCTAAGCGATTCCAGCAAAAAATAGCTTCCTATGGAAAATGTCCATTATGGTCTGAATTTCTACAGATCCGCCTAGTCTAATAACATACATAATTATTTTAACATATAAATATTATTTTGAATTGTGGTAACAATATATTATCAAATGATGTTCAAAATTTTCTTACGACTTCTATCTGAAACATATATTTGTAAATAGAAAAACCTCGTTCGACATCAACTGATGTAACTGGGACATTTTTTCAAATTACTATAATAGATGGTTCTAAATTAAGTGGTTCGGAAAAATGTCCCAGCTAGTACTTGAACCACTTCAGAAAGAACCTGGTAACCACTATTTTTTTCCATGGTTACTTTAAATTTTTGAAAAATTTCCTTTCCAATAGTACCTTTAACTACTATTTATAACTGGGAATAAGCACAATTAAAGATAAAAATAGGTTAGGTTTTGTATTTTGAGAACGATTTCCGAATTGGAAATTGAAACGTCAATAAACGTATTTTTATCTTTAATTGTGGCTTATTCCCAGTTATAAATAGTAATTAATTTACAATGCCACAAGAAAATAGCTTCAGAACAATAGTACCTTTAACGTTTCGACACAATGACTCAAATTATTTTATTAAAACTGTACTCTCTAACAATGATAATTTGGAGGATTCTAAGTGAGTTATAGTTTTCTGGACAAAACTATAATTTGATTTTATGAATGACAGTTGCTGTTGGAGGATGCTATTTTGGAAGGCTTGCTTAGCTTGCAATAAAGATTGGCGACTATCATCCGTTTAAAGGTTAATTATTATTTTTTAAATCAACAAAAATGATCAGCATAGAATAGCTGCTTCCAAACATGTTTTCCAACGTGTTAAAATGGGTTGCGGTGGCAGTGGAACAGCAGAAAACATATCTCTGTAACATTGTATTCTTACAGGTGATTTCAGGAAAATCTTTTTGTCGCTCGCTATTAAACTGTTAACTAGTAGAAATTTTTTTCTTACTTTCTCCGCAACTCTGTTTATTTCCATGCGCTAAATAAGTGACATGTATTAAGTTTGATAAAATATTTTTATATTTGTCCTGTTTTCACCACATATGGTACGGCATCAGATAAAATAAGCAATTATTTATCATTCGGCACAGCAGCAGAAAGAAAAAAGTTTGCTAATGCTTCTTGTAGATACCGCGATATTGTTAGAGCGTTGGTTTTTTCTATTTGCTTCTTCTTCTCGTGCCACTCCTAGCGGAGATTGGAAATCATCATGGCCACTGCGACTTTGTTAGCAGCGCGCCTAAAAAGTTCAACCGAACTACATCCGAACCATTCACGTAGATTACGAAGCCACGATATTTTTCTTCTTCCCACACTTCTTTTGCCCTTAATTTTGCCCTGCATGATGATTTCTAAAAGTTCATACTTTTCACCTCTCACAATGTGCCCCAAGTATTCCATCTTTCTAGTTTTTATCTCATTTAGAATTTCGCATCTTTTGTCTAAAGTTTGGAGTACTTGCGTGTTAGTGACGCGGTCCATCCATGATATTCTGAGAATGCGCCTATAGCACCACATCTCGAAAGCTTCGATGTTTTTTTATGGTCAACTGTTTTAGTGTCCAAGCCTCAACTCCATATAACAGGGTAGAAAAGACATAACACCGCAGCATTCGTATTCGTAACTTTATATAGATATCACGATTGCAAAAGAGTTTGGCGCATTCTATTAAAGACTGATCTAGGGATTTCTATTCTACATCTAATCTCTTTTGTTTGATCAGTATCGTCTGTGATCCAAGCACTTAGATATTATAACAGGAACACACGCTCAATCGTTGTATTGTCTATTACAAGATTAGCTCTGATGTTCTTTGATTTCGTGATTACCATAAATTAGTTTTTTTCAAATTAATTTTCAAGCCGTAACTGTTACAGTATATATGAGACTTTGAACGAGATGTTGTAGTTCTACTAGTGGTCCCGTTAGGAGAACTGTATCGTCAGCATACCTTATATTGTTGATCGTCTCACCATTTATTATCAGACCAAGATCTTCTTCCTCGAGTGCTTGTTCACAGATAGCTTCACTATACAGATTAAATAAAAGTGGCGATAAGATACATCCCTGCCGGACTCCTCGACGGATTTGAATTTCTTCTGTTAGTCTGCTCTCAACCTTGACATTTGCTGTTTGATTCCAATATAGATTGCATATAATTCGAATATCTCGGCTGTCTATATTTTTCTTTATTAGAACTTGTCTTAGTGGTTCATGTTGTACTTTGTCAAAGGCCTTTTCGAAATCAATAAAGCAGGCGTAAATTTCTACTTGCTTACAGGGAATTAAACACGATTTTGGAAAGGTTTCATCGCTAAGTACACCAATCAATACGTGCAGAGTGTATCTTTCTGACGAGTCAGTGGTCTTGTCCAAACATATGTAAAAGTAATTTACCTATTTCGGCTTTTATGTTGTGGGTAAATAAATGTAAAAGAATTATTTTATTTCCATTTAGAAATTATTTGTTTTATATTTTTCATTGTGTTTTTATAGTTTCATTGGCTATCAAGTGTCTAGCGATAATCCAAAACTGTCGCAAATTCGTGAAATTAACTTTACTTCATGTTTAATACCGTTTTGGTTTCTAACTTGTTCAATAAGGACGTATTTCTATAGTTCTATCAATTTCCCGTTTCTTGAAAACAAGCTATGTGTGTTGGTACCCTCAACACCAGTGAAGCGGAAAACCGTTTACAAATACAAAGTAACAAGTTACCACTTAACGTGTACAAAACAAAACATTGTAAAAACGTTTATCCTGCCGGCGCTATTACATGCAATAGACGTGCTTCACCACGAACACCCCGATGTAAACTTACGTCTTCCTGGAAGTATCATAATTATACGTTAACCGATTTTGTGATTAAATGAATATTTTTCTTTTGTAGGAAGAGCCCGCATGAATGGAAAGTGAATTGTTAGGAACTATTATCTAATTAACTTGTCGTCATAATTATTGTATACCCCATTCTTTAGGGGGCTACACTAATGCCTACATAAAAGACTTTAATTGTTCTGCCGTTGCTTTACATACATAAACAATGGGTATCTGAACTCAATTACAAAAGTGGGTTTCCGGATGTGGATACAGAAGATATACGCTTTAGGAATAGATAGAACTTCTAATCAAGATATGCGTCGAAATTGATTGAATGGGGCACTTTAATATACAAGCGTAACAACAGTTTTCGTCGATCCATAAGAAAGGAGATAAGCTATAGAGGGATATCAGTCATTAGTACATTCAGCCGTTTGTATGGACGAATAATTAGAGACATCTTTGAGAAGGAATACAAAGACCAAGAGGAAGAACAACAATCCGGTTTTCGAACAGGAAGAAGCTGTACTGATAATATCTTCTGCCTCAAACAACTGATAGAAAAAAAAATTAGCAAAAATCAAGAAACCCACCTCCTGTAAACCTTCCTGTAAACAAACTCTGGAACGTGTTACGACAGAAGAATATTAGTGTCACCTTAATAAAAGCCTTTAGAAATTTGTATGAAGGGTCAACATCACAACTAAAAAATGGAAACAGACTATCGCAAAGCTTCCTGGTTAATAAAGGTCTACGTCAGGGGTATTGTGTATCACCGACCTTGTTTAAAATATATGTTGCAAAAGCATTGAAAGAGTGAAAACAAAAGTGCAGAGGCATGGGCGTAGACCTTGGAGAGATTTGCTTGTATACATTGCAGTTTGCTGATGACCAGGTTGTTATAGCAAAGGATAAAGATGATCTGGAGTACATGGCAAGAAAATTACAAGAAGAATATAGAAAGTGGGGACTAGAAATTAATACAGAAAAAAAAACAAAATACCTGCCAATAAGTACCGAACTATCGAACATCACATTAGAAAATAACAAAATCATCATGCGCTGCGACCATCACACATACCTAGGAATCGTTTTTGACACAATAGAGAAAGATGATGAAGAAATAAAGAGAAGAATAACACAATCCAGAAAAATAATAGGTTGTCTAAACAGCGTACTGTGAAGTCATGAAATAGGAAAAAGAAGAAAACACAATTACACATCTACAATCTCTTATTAAAGGCAGTCGATTGTACGGAGCGGAAACTTGGAGAATAACCGAAAACAACAGAAGAAAAACTGGAGGGAGTAGAAATGGACGCTTTTAGAAGATCAGTAGGAGTGTCAAGCAGAGAGAAAATACGTGATGATGAGATAAGACAGCGAATGGGCGTTGGCGGCTCTCTAACAACAAACATAGAAAGAAAACAGTTGATATGGTACGAACACGTCCAGAGGATGGATAGCTCAAGACTCCCAAAAACAATTATGCAATGGGTACCACCAAACCGCAGAAAGATAGGAAGACCAAGAAATCTTGGAGAGAGGGAGTAACGAAGGCGATGAGCGCAAGAGATCTTAGAGAGGGCCAATGGGATGATAGAATGTCATGAAAATAGGCATCGGACAACTTCGCAAGACGTTTTAAAACCGATTGATATATAACAAAAGTTTGAAAAACAAAATACTTCACACTATTGGTCACTCTAAAAATTTAATAGTGGCGTGTGACCATGAGTTACCTATAGTCTTGTATAGTAAACTACAAAGTATTCAACTGGCATATCTGCTTGCAGATGTGTAACATCATGCATTAGTTTATCACTTCTTTATCAAGCTTCAGCATTAAACTTTTTAAAACAGTCATTTTTCTTATTAAAACACAAATTCAAACCATATTTTTGACAACACTTCTGCGAATATCTCGTGCAACTTGGAAATTTGCATCGATTTCTCATAGTTCATATCATAAGGTGGCCAATTTGATCCAGCCGTACACTTTTAGTAGGAATATGCTGAGCTGGTCATCTTGTTTTTAATACGAATCAATTCTTCTACTAAACTAAAAGATCGGCGTCGTCGTCTAATGTTGTTGGTTTTTCCCAACTAGGCACAGGCATTTTGCTACTTTTGTTCGAAATTGAAAAAATGTGGCAGTTTTTAGTTCCCGGGAAACATATTCCGGGACGGACATTGATGCCGACCACATTCCCGTTATCTCTAAAATCTCAGTTAAACTGAAGAAAATTAAACGAAGAGAGAAGATAAAATCTAGCCTCGAAAAACTTAAGGATGCAGCAGTACAGGCAGAGATAAAGAAAATATTCAATGATACACTCAAAGAAAAATTCAGTGAAGCACCGGCTGTAGCAGAAGAATCAGTAGAAAGTATTTGGCACACCTTTAAAACAACAATCACAACTATACAAATAGAACAACTACAAGAAAACACAAGAAAAGCAAAGAATACATGGATGACAGAAGAAATCCTAGAACTGATGGACATAAGGAGATCTTACAAAAACCGCAATGAAGTAACATATAAAGAAACCCAGGGAACCATCCGAAACAAAATCAGGAAAGCCAAAGAAGAATAAGGGAATTACTAAAAAAAAACATAGACTAAAAATATAGATATTACTACAAAAATGCCGAGATCAACGACATGTTTTGACAAACGTGTTTCTCTGTTTTATCGACTTCAAAAAGCGTTTGATCGAGTAAAATACACAGAACTCATAGAAACCCTAACACAACATGATATAGATCATAACACGGTGGCCGTTATTCTTCTCTTTATTCTACTTCTTGGAGATCTTTCGATCTATTTAATGCTGAAGCTGCCTCTGGTTAATTTTCTGGGAGGTAGATTGCCAACTATTCCTCCATCTTTTAGGTGGTCTTCTAGGAGGCCTTGAACCGGGTTGTTTTCTAGGGGAATTTTTGGGCACACTTATATGCCAATATATCATGATCGGTCGTATGCAAATCTTGTAGATTCTAATTTTATTCTTCTTCTTCTTAGCTTCTGTCGTCCATCTTTGGACATAGGCCTTAAGTTTTGCAATTTTTATTGTTATGTCCTCGACTTTTGTTTTGGATCTTACCCAGTCGTTCCTCTTTTTATCTGACAGTCGTATACCTAACATTGCTCCTTCCATTGTTCTTTCTGTTGTGGCTAGTTTATTCATGTTTGCCTTGGTTAGGGTCCAGGTTTGACATCCATATGTCATGATAGGAAGGATGCATTGGTTGAACACTTTGCTCCTCAAGTATTGGGGTATTTTGCGGTTCTTAAGTATCTAACTAAGTTTTCCAAATCCTGCCCATGCTAGTCTTGCTCTTCTAGTAATTTCCGCACTTTGGTTCTCTTTGTCAAGTTTCAGGATTTGGCCTAGGTAGATATATTCCTGGATTTGTTCTATCTCACTGCCGTTTATAGTTATATGTCTGGGGTATTCTGTGTTTGTCATTATTTTTGTTTTTTTCATATTCATTTTTAGGCCGACGTATTAGGAGCTGGCTGCTAGTTCCCCCAACATAATTTGCAGTTCCTCGAATGTGCTCGCTATAATCACTATGTCGTCAGAGAATCTAATTTTATTATCTGGCCCTTATTAAAAACCTAATTAAAAACCCACGTTATGATCAAATGGCGTCGATTAAAATAGACAATCGTATGACAGCAGAAATGAGGCTGTGTACTTTCTCCACTATTGTTTAATATATATTCCGAAAAGATCTTCCAAACTGCCCTCTAAATTATTGAAGAAGAAAAAAAAAGTCAACGGAGAATATGTAAACAACTCAAGATACGCAGATAATACCGTCATTATTGCGGAAAATGCTGAGGGTTTGCAACGACTTTTGAATGCCATAACCAAAAAGGGAGATAGCTTGGGGCTGAATATAAACAAAAATAAAACAAAAGTAATGACTGTTATACATGCACCAAATGCCGACAATAATATGTGTATCTACAACAAACAGATAGAACACGTACAAAAATTCCAGTATCTTGGTTGCTGGATAACAAACGAGCTTGACTACGAAGTTGAAATACGTGCTCATATAGAATATGCTAGGTCCGCTTTTCAAAGAATGAAAAAAATTCCTAATAAACTCTACCTTTCTCTAAATCTCTAACTCTACTCTAAATAGTCATTTTGTATAACCTAAGGTTTTTTTTTTGTTGATATTAATGTTATGCATCCTATAGTCTATCATATTACGCTTATATTTTTTTTTTCAAAATAATCAACATACGTTTTTACAACGTTGTTCCAGCGTAGCATTGAATTATTTGCACGTCAACAATAAACGGAAAGTTGTATGAAACTAATACAACATATAAACGATATGTAGATATGTTTTCTGTTGTATTATGAACCATCCGTATTCTATAACTATATAAATTGTAATTTTCTACGTGAGAAACTATTTTGAACAGATTCTGAACTCATGCATTCTTGATTTTAATATAAGTTTTGATGCGTTGGTTTATTTCCCCCTGGATATAAAACGCATTAAGATTAAGACTAACAACAACCAAAACTATTATTAATTTCAAGAAGTATGTTGCATATTAAACACAAACAATATAACTGCCATTGCATTATTTTTGTCATAATCCAGATGCAGGTGCAAAACCAAATTAACCAAAGAATTCATATTAAACAGACACAAACAAAAAAAATCATACTTATTATTAAAAAGCGGGAAAACAAATTACAGAATAAAATGGTCTTAAGTCTAAAAAATATTTGCAAAATGCCGAACAGAGGAGTGTGATGATGACAACCAAAAAGTTTTATATCAATATAGCTGTTTTAAGATCCAAATTTATTCATAATTATATGAAAAATCTTGAGGGTGTTCTTTCATGGTTATCTGTTTTTAATTTTAATTATTTTAGTAGAAAAATTTTAATATTAGTGTAGATAGTTAGATTCAATGAAGTGGCTTTTGGCTCATTCAAATCTATTTTGGTCCTCTATAGTTTATTTTTATGAACGAGAGAGTAATTAGCATAATTTTAACTGGTACCTCCGACCACTTCATTGGCGTGCTCAAGATTAATTGAAAAATTACTTTGAATAATCGTAAAATATAAATGATCTATTTCAGTATTATAAAGTGTTATGTGTATGTAAACAAAAGTGACCTCTTTTATCACACACTTATTAGAACTGACTGGCCTACATTAAAAAGGGTTTTAAAAAATTCACATATTTTTTAATTTTTAAAAATTACAAAAGAGAAAAGAGTTTTTAAAACCGTCTAAGGTATGTTAAATAGATGAATAAAAATATTAATATAAAACTTACAGCTACTTGTTACAAATCCAAATCAGATTCAGAAGATGAACTTTCAGAACCAAGATTTATAAGAACTGGCTCGATCATTTTGTCAGTAATATTGTCCAGCTTCCACATTTTTTCCTCTTCTTTAATAGTGTGATTTACTGCCTTTTCCCAGTTTTCAGGTTTTACATTATTTACTGCCTCCAAAAACAACTGTTTAACATCATGAATTTTAAAAGTGGTATTTTTTCTTGAAACTTCACTCTTTATCTGTGCCCATACCAGTTCAATCGGGTTTAATTCACAATGATATAGTGGGGATCTAAGTACTGTCATTTCACGATTTTTGGCAATTTCATCAATTTCGTATTTTTTAAATTTTTCTTTATGAAGGGCACACAACGAATAAAGTTCCTTTCTTATAGATCCGGGATGGTACGTAATATTTTTTGAACTCAGCCAATTCTGAAAGTCTTTTTTAACCACTTGGTTGTGGGCAGTCCTTCCATAAGTCTGGAGTGATAACTTGCATTATCCATTACTATTACACAGTTCTTAGGAAGAAGATCTATCATTTGTTCGAACCATTCTTGAAAGACATCAGCGTTCATGTCTTCATGGAAGTCACCGGTACGAGTTGATTGAAAAGTTAATAAACCACCTTCAACAAAACCGTCTGAACTGCCAATGTGTACTATTATCAGCCTGCGTCCCTTTTCTGATGGTGGGTTTAAACCAGTAGATAAGTTATTTACAAAAGCGTGCCTTTGACTTGTAACAGTTTCATCCTGCCAAAATTTATTTGGTGATGACCCTCGTTGATCCATGTTTCATCAAGATAAAAATATTTTTCTTTTTTGGTTTCTCATTTCCTTTATGGTTCTTAGAAAATGTCTTCTCCATATGACAATATCGCTTCTTTCTAATAAAATAGACTTTCTGGGATTCTTTTTCCAGCGGAAGCCTATTTCTTTTAAAAGTTTCCATAACGTACTTCGACTCATTTCTGGGCAATCCTTATCATCTCGAACTGAGACAAGAACTTTATCCAATGTTGGAAATTCTTGTCTAAAGAAGAATTCATGCACTTTCCGTCGAAGTCCTTTAAAATGATATTCTATTTGAAATTTTGGTTTCCCTGGAGCATTACGTGGCATTTGAAAACTACCACATTTCTCTTCTTTAATAACTCTGTAAATCGTAGATTTCCCAACACCAAGTGTACTGCTAACTAACTCAACGGTCTCATCAACACTTTTACATAAACGTTTGTCTGTAAATGATTTAAAACAATTAAATATTAATGTTTTTTCATTAACTGTTAAAGGACCAATTTTTCGGCGTTTACACGGCACTTCCAAATTTTCCATAACACTAGTATGCACAATAAACTGCACCTTGCAACTGAAGTACCTACTTTTAGTGAACTGTTAAATGGAAAAACCCACATCACATTTTCTGTGGAATAAGTTTAGAAGGTAATTATCTAGTCAATTATTGTGGTAGATTCCTGGAATTAAAGAATTAAATGTTTGATTGTTGAAACCCTTACTTCGTGGAATGCACTCATTTCAGATAAAATAACACGTTTTATTTTATCTAAAGAATTAAACTTTATTTTGCAAATAGGTAGGTACTTATTAAACTTTTATTGGTTATATATAACCAATAAAATAAACATCTTACATTTCTTGCAAATTCATTAGTACCTGTTAACCTCCATCACTCCGACACTGGCAACCTTATTTAGGGATTAGTAACCCTCACAACTATTGTATTCTATTCTGCTCCAACCTTTATACCTGGTGGTTATACTCAATTTAAAATTGTTTTCCTATATACTTCTGTAAACTTGTTGACAAATATCTGTTTTTCATTGAGTCACCCGTATCAACAGTTTAGGGATTTGCATACATAATTTATTGTTTTATTACTCTCTCATACATAAAAATACACTATAAACCATATATAATGCTATTATTACATTATGGCCCATTCTATATTCTAGCCTGACCCTTTTTAAAAGGTCTAGACTGAACTTTTCATGTAGCTCTTTGCCGGATACTTTTCTTCTTGTTATTCTTCTCCTTCTAGGGCCGACTTAACTAATGAAGGTTGACTATAGCCATTGCAAATTCGTCACAATTTTTTGCTTTACCTAAAAACGTCTGTGTATTTAACGCTGTCCAATTACGAATGTTTTTCATCCAGAACATTTATAGTCTACCATAAACCTTTTCGATTTTACCCTTTATAATTAGCTGCAACAATTCGAATTTGAATGGTGGTCAAAAGTTCATATGGCATACATATTCAAAAATCAAAAATAAAAGCATCAAAAACGTTCTGAAACTTACACATGCAAAAGTACACTTCAAGCTCAGTATACTCTACTGGTTGAAAGGTAGAAAATCATAACTGACTTTTTTATCAAAAAATAGAATAATTATTTAAATAAAACAAAATAAATAAAAAAATAACTAATTAAATAAATTTATATACGATACGATAGAAAATTAACAGCCTAATGACAGCTTTGGAGGAAAGTCGTATAACTGATCGCAACACAAAGATACAAAATATTGTTCTGAAGCTATTTTCTTGTGGCATTGTAAATTAATTACTATTTATAACTGGGAATAAGCCACAATTAAAGATAAAAAATACGTTTATTGACGTTTCAATTTCCGAATTGGAAATTGAAACGTCAATAAACGTATTTTTTATCTTTAATTGTGGCTTATTCCCAGTTATAAATAGTAATTAAAGATACAAAATGTATACAAATTATCTACCAAACTGTTTACGGCAGTTCTGGAAAATGCTTTAAAAAATTGGAGTGGGGACGCCAAAGGAATCAATGTCAAGGGCGAATTGTTCTGCCATCTACGTTTTGCAGGTTACATTGTTATGATAGTAGATACCTTAAAAGAGATTGAAACTATTATTACTGAGTTAGACGCAGCCTGTAATGAAGTTGGTTTTAAACATAAATTTTGGTAACATACATCAATACGGTGAGCATGAGATCTCCATGGGTCCTTGAATCCTGTTCCTTTGCATTCTCTGTGCATACAATATACTATCAGTAAAAAGGTTAAATTTAAGTATAAACGCCTTATTCTGTGATCTTAAATATCTGTGAAAATAATCTGTCTCTATTGACAGGGAAGTAATAGATTTCATTAAGGAATGATAAAAATGATGAAAAGGTTGCCAATGTCAATCCAGAATACTAGTATATGGCAAATGAGTCAATACTCACAATCTTCAAGTGCTGCAATCTCACGCTGGTGGTCTAAAGGCTTCTTCGAGTGCTGCCCCAAGATTTTCTTTAAGAGGCGTTAGGACGGTAGATCCACCAAGACTGGTGACTCCACAAAAATTACAACCAGCGGCAAATGTTACCCTTTGTTCTACTCCATTAGCCTGGATATGACATTCTCTCGTCAGTAACGAATGAATCCATTTGGTTGACTGCTATTTGGGGACTGCTATTCGATCAGCGATTGCCCATTTGGTTGCCTGGAGAGAGCTTTTTAATCAGCAATTGCCCATTCACTGCCAACTAGGATTTGTAGATCACACCTACTTGACAGAGTCTATACAAATCAACCTGAGCGGTACAGCAAGAATATATGAGCAAAAAAATTCAACGTTCAATCCCAACAAATAACGAAGAAAAAATTTTAAATATCATTTAACTGAAATATTCGTAACAACGCTACCGCGTGTTGCGCTTCTCTGAACTATTACATCTTGTACTTTCAGTCGGGTTTTTTGTTTTGTTACAATATAATCGATTATTGATTTTATGTTTCGTGATTCCTGAATCCGTCTATCAGTTTATGTGGAAAGTATCCATTTAAGATTCTGAGTTGATTCTGGTTGCATAAATCTATGAATCTTTTACCATTGTTGTTCGTGGTGTCTTCTCCGTATTTTCCGACTATTTCATGTTGTTCTTTCAGATGACCCTAATAAGGTCTCTTAATTGGTATAAACAAAGCTGCTATCAATTTATAAAAAAATGCACTGGCTTCGTCCGAAAGTGTCTTATTTATTATTATTAACCAGTTGAAATTTGTAAACAAATTCTGTCCAAATACGACAAAATCGGTTTTTTGCAGTCAATGGTTAAAAAGTTATTTTAATTTGGTTATAAGCAAAAAAAATTACATGTTTTTGCCAAATTATTTTGCAATTTTTAAAATTATTAGTAGACTAAATCTTCTTCTTTTATGATCTATCCGTACAATTAATATGCCTATTTAATTTTCTGGCTTATATTGTTGCAAAAAAACTTTTAAACTCTTTGGCCGATCAACTTGAAATTTTGATCTTATTTTAAGTTCCACAAAACCCAACATTGTGTGTAATATAAAGGTTACAAGTGTATTTTAAAAAAAGTTATTACCATTTATAAAAAACCGAAATTTTTTTATTTATTTTGCAACTTTCTAAGCAACAAATAAGGAGAGGAACGTTTAGAAAATACCATTTTGATGATTTTTATACGCATTATATCAGTCTCGTCTCTTGTCAAATTTGTTTCAAACATTTTACTTTTTGCTGATAGACGAAAAAAGTGAAAATTTACCGTTTTTGACCTTAATTTGTTAATACTGTCCAAAAAATCGACTGCAGATAACGTAATATAGATTCTTGTTATAGAGTTCCATACTACTCAAAACAACTGTCAGTTGCCTGGCCGGACTAGTGTCACGAAAACAAGATTATTTCCCTCGGCTTTATATTTAAAAATTGTCGGTAATCCCCAAACATTTTAGAACAATGGTAAATATTTTTTCTTCAAACGTCAAATAATGATGACATTACTTATCTAACTTGATCCTGTCAAAGATTGATGTCTCCGCCGGCAGCAGTTTTTTTCCCATTTCTTTACGGCGGAGGGAAAAATGTTGTCATGGCAACAATATGAAACATGTCACAAAGCAACAACACAAATGTCATTAACAACAATTAAACATTCATTTTTATTTATAGTAATATTAAAAGTAGAATTAGTTAATGAGGTATTTTCAAAATTAAAACCGTACAAAAATGTTCCCGACTCTTGATACGCATTGGTAATTGTTGATGATACTGATGGTAGAGAAACAACTTTCAGCAATCATTTCCGATGTTGGCGAATTATGAGGGTTTAAAATTTTTTGAGCATTACCATAATAATTTCTTATTGAATCCTCTATATATCCTTCGGCAACCGTGCTTGATTTCCAACCCCCATGTCGTTTGAGGCATTCTAGATTTCCGCTTCCATCAATTAAAAGTGTTGCTGAAGTTCGTCGTAAAGAGTGACCCGTGTATGCGCTTGCATCAGTTAAATTTAAATAACTAGCTACTTTTTGGGCTACTGCGCTGATCGAATGTATTCCCATGACGCTTCGGTAACACTTTCCATTTTGGAAAAAATCGGTTTTCTGTGAAATTTTCAGGCCGCAGTGATGCATACTTTTTATACAGTTTAATGTAGTTTTAACCAATTATCGTAAAAGATCTAATTTATCGTGTTTTACTGTCTGGAATTTTGATAATTATTACATTTTCTTTATCCTCAATGTCCACAGTCTTCATTTTTACCATTTCGTCGCATCGACAGGCGCCGGTAACCCCAATTAACAAAACAATCTGAAATATTTTTATAATATAGTAGAGTATACTATACTCCATTCGCTTAGCTCGGGCATATTTTGACAGATTCATTGTCGGAAACTTACAACACAACAATTACTACTTCTCAGTATTAATAGCGTAAGTATACTACTATTGCAGACTTCTTTCTTTGAAAAAAGAAGAATTATTCTAAATAGTGGAAGTGCATACTAAACCCATCAAATTTTGGGTAGTATATATTTAAAAAATATATTTTAGTTGTTATAATTTAACATAACTATTTATTATATGGTGCAGATAAATAGATATTGATTGTCGGTAATTCGCAAAGTTCTATTTTATTTACTATTTGGTTTGTTTACTATTAATATTGGCTATGAGTACTTGTGCTTGGTTGTATAGTAATTAACAGCCACTTTTAGTCTGTCAAAAAGTATTTAACTTCGCAAAAAAATAATTACTAAATTCACTAGACAGTTCGGACTGGGATTAGCGAACCGAGTATACTTGCTTTGCAATATAATTTTTTTTACCTTTAATCCTAAATACAACTTATCTGGCGCTTCAAACAAAAATTTATCAAACACGTCTTTAGTGAAAACTTTAGACTTCTTTGCAGTATATCCTTCGCTTGTTTTTTTCAGAAGGGCACGTAACTTTAAAAATTTGCTTATATCCACATTTTTTCTAATAACTAACTCGGATTTTATCATAGAGTATCGTGACCACATTGTAGAAGTTTCCATTTATTTTCATTTTCCATTATATTAAAATATGCCAGTAAAACGTCTTCGGTAACTTGCCGTACTCCTCTTGTATCGCACCACTCTTGGAAGTGCTTGTACGCTAACCGATACTTATTCTGGACTTGGAAGGCCCCAAACGTGCTACTGCATCAGTAGTCGCGGACTCAATTTCGTTTAGGTTTTCCATTTTCGCACTAAATTTGCGCTTGCGGTTGCAACAACAATAAGCTGTCTTTATTAATTGCAAACAACTGTCAAACAACTGTAACCAGGGAGACGCAAATCCCACCGACGACTTAATTATTTTAATTTCTAACATCTAGACGACTTTGATAGTTTGTCACAGTTAATTTCGAGTAAAAATTGCTTATGAATTTATGGTTGAAAATTGCTACGTTTGAAGAAAAAATAGTATACTTTATTCTGCAAAGAAGCGACTTTTCTTGACTTGCCCTCACTTCGTTCGGCGCGTAATACCGGGCGCGTCAAGAAAAGTCATGCTTCTCCGCCTCATAAAGTAATATACTATTATTTTAGATAACTCAGTCAGTGCTTTATGTTTTATCATATTTTATTGGGTTTTATCTCACGTGCAGAAAAATTGGTACTATCAGTCAATTTCAAATGTACTATATTTATTTCCTATTTCTTACAGAGACTATTATTAACCTATTTTTTTGTTTTAATTTTGTCTCAGTTGAATGACGTCGTGTAAGTAACCAACGAAACGAGTATATCAATAAAAATATGTAAACGCATCATTCAGATCACTCTCTATTATAAATTTTCAACAGGCTTGTAAATAAATGCTCTTCATATAATGTTCGTGTGTTAGTCACGTTTAGCGAATTGGTTGTCTCAACTCCCTTTTTCTATGACGTGTAACAATGTCAACAACTCAACACACATTTTAATTAACGGTCCTAATGGACCTTTGATATTTTCCAGCCGGCCATTTCGATGACAAAGGCCTAAATTTCTCTGACAAAAAAATGGAACTGCGTGCCTAAGTACACTTAGCATAAAAAACTAATTTCACCCGAAATTTCGAGAGTGGGCATAAAATTAAGCGCAATGGACATGTCATCGTTCCTCTTCAAAAAGCCAGTGTTTACTGTACCAAAAATTTGGTGTAGTTTTTATACCCGGACCGGTGCAATGGGATTAATAACCCGGCAAATTAAATGGCCCTTAGTACCCACTAAATTTACTTTAGATAATATCACACTTTCCATCATTAAAATCACAAATAGAGTTATTATCGTGTTTTGACATCAGGATTGTCTAGATCGTGAGTATATTTGTTGTTTGTTTAATTTTATTTATGTTGTATAATTGTTTTACTACTTTACATAGAAATAAGTTTAGCTAATGTTTTAATAAAAAAAGGTAGTGGAATTGTAAAATATCCAAATTACATATTGATATACAGCGGGAAAAAAAGAAGAATATGCAAGCTCAGCCTTATCCATAAGAAATTTCAAAAAAGAATTGATAATGTACAATATAATATAAAATAGATTAGGTAAAATACATTTATTATATTAGTATATGCTCTAGATGTCAATAAGACCGAAGAAGAAACTGAAGCCTTCTACAATATATTAGAAGATCAGATGAATACAATTAATATACACGAAAAAGTTATAATATTAGACGAGTTAACCGCAAGAATAGGGAACGAAGTATTCTTCTTAAGTTGCCTTCTCCATTACTGAAGTTTGGCTATAACTACAGCAAATTACTCTCTATCTTGAGCTGTTCTTAGTATGGAATGTGTGTCCATACCTGTCCAGTCTCTTACATTTTTCATCCAGGAGCATTTTCTTCTTCCTTCCACTTTTCCTTCCATTATAAGTCGTAAGAAGTTGTATTATTCTCCTCTGTAAATATGTCCTAGATAACTCGTTTTTCTGTTTTTTACAATATTTAAACAGATCAGTACTTACCATAGGTGGAACAAACATAGAACACGTCCAAGAATATATTTACTTAGGACAAGCTATCAGAGCAGACAAAAGCAACCAGACTAAAGAAATAACCAGAGGAATAAGAATGGGGTGGGCTGCATTCGGAAAACTTTCATCTTCTTCTTCAAGTTCCACTCCTATCGGAGATTGGAAATCATTCTGGCAATTATAATTTTATTGGTTACTCGCCTGAATAGTTCAATTGAACTGCATCCAAACCACTCACGGAGATTGCGTAGCCACGAGATTTTACGTCTTCCTACGCTTCTTCTACCTTTGATTTTACCCTGCATTATATTCCATAGTAGTTCGTACTTTTCACCTCTCATGATGTGCCCCAAGTATTCAATTTCCTGATCTTTATGGAATTTAAAACTTCGCATTGTTTTCCTAGTTGTTCGAGAACTTGTTCGTTTGTTTTGCGATCCATCCATGATATTTTCAAAATGCGTCGGTAACACCACATTTCGAATGCTTCTAGGTTTTTAATGTTGGATTTTTTAAGTGTCCAAGCTTCAACTCCATACAAAAGGGTAGAGAAAATATAACATCGAAGCATTCTTATCCGGAGCGATATATTGATATCGCGATTACAAAAAAGTTTTCTCATTCTATTAAAAGTTGACCACGCAATTTCAATGCGGCATCTTATTTCTTTTGTCTGATCAGTATCTTCTGTGATCCATGCTCCAAGGTATTTGTACGAAGACATTTGTCCAAAAAACTTTCATATACTATCAAAAACCAAAAAATACCTTTAAAATTAAGAACGAAGGTATTTAATGCATGCGTCCTACCTGTTCTGACATATGGTGCCCAGACGTGGACGTGTACCAAGAAAACTCAAAGAGCTATGGAAAGACAAATGTTGGGAATATCGTTGAGAGATAAAAAGAGAAACGAGTGGATAAGATGCAAAACCGAAACAACAGACGTTGTCAAACATGCATTGAAATTCAAATGGAAATGGGCTGGGCATAACGAAAGATATCAGGATGGAAGATGGAATAAAGAAATTGGCCGCTGGAGACAATATACTGCAAAAAGTCAAGAGGTCGACCGCAAATGAAATGGAAAGATGACATTGAGCAAAGCGCAGGTCCAATGTGGAAAAGACAAACAGAAGACAGAGGCAAATGGAGACAAATGGACAATCAACACATGAATAGATTTTGGGCTATAGATAGATAGATAGACAATATTTAGGAGTTCTCATTCAGTACCCATTCTTCTTAGCACCTCGTTGTTGATCACGTGCTCTGTCCTAGATATCTTCAGCATCCTTCGAAAAACCCACATCTTAAAGGCTTCTATACGCCTCATACTTGTAATTCCAACGATAGAGTATTAGAAGGAATAAAACAACATTCCAACAAAAAGATAATAAATCGAAACGGAGAAGGACTAATTACGTGCATAATTTAAGGAAAATTTTTTTTCTTATAAAAAATTATTTTATTCAGAAATATTAAAAATGAACATTAGAAAATAGTATAGTAAGTGTAAAAAACATAAAATTTCTTTCTTAAAAACTAAAAAAATAGTCCGTCCACTCTAGTGGTCACTATGCACTTGCGGAATCGTGGAATCGTCAGTTATTGGTATGAAAATGTTCAAAGCACGATGGACACAGCGGCTCGTTGCACTTTTTTCATATGTATTTTGTTTTCCTTTAGCAAGCTTTAGAGTGGCATCTTCGAGCATTTGGTATATCAATTAGTTGTGGCCGATGCCTCCAATTACTTCGTCTAATTTCAGGCCTTGCATGATGAATCGGTTTCTTCTTCTTCAAAATGGGAGGTGATGTACCAGACGAAGGTCTATCTCGTTTATTTTCTTTCTGCGTTCCCACATTTATTATTGCTCTGGCAATACTTGCTTTAAATTCAAGCAGATCTTTTTTTGGATTTCCGTTTATTTTTATACAAAATCCTTGCATTTACAACAAGAACATTCCCAAAATGTATAAAAACTCTTATGTACCAGCGTTTATTTCTTCTCAGAGGATACAGGGCCAACAACTGGTCCATCAGGTCTACTCCTCCCACGTTTTTGTTATAAAACTGAACAGAACATAGTCTGTTCTCTTCTGTAGTAGTCTTAGTAGATTTACACCAGCATTTCGTTTTATTCTGAGGTTCTATTCCAGCACAATTAGAAACAATGTAAATAGTCTTGTTATCTAGCCATTTAGAAACAATTATATTGCCACCTTGGCAAGTACTTGCAACGGATGAAGTTCCCCTACCCAATTGTTTCATTTTTTATCTGTTTTCATAACAGAATTACAAGTTTGTAGTTGACTCAATCGGAGAGTTGCTGTCGTCCATATACCTCTTTGTCAATCGTCCATATCAAATAATATCTTATAATTGATTCTCTCTAAGTCGTTAAAACTACATCAGCGCAGGCTCCAAGTTTACTATTTGATTCTGTCTCCCGAAGCTCCTTGGTAAACCTTAAAACGATACATATACCCACTAATTTCAGCTCTTACCCAAACTTTGATCTAGGATAGAGCAGACTAGAGCTGCTTTTAGAAGGATGTTCAAGGTATTATGTAACAGAGACCTAAAATTGGCATTGAGAATCCCCCTACTTTGCTGCTACGTGTTCTCGGTCTTACTTTATGAAGTCGAGTCCTGGACTGTGAATAAAATCGATCTAAATCGCCTTGAGGCTTTCCAATTATGGTACTAGAGAAGAATTTTAAAAGTTTCCTATGTGGAGAAGATTCGAAACTCCACAATACTAGAACGTCTCAGCAAGACTACTGAGATCATAAAAAGCATCAAGCAGAGAAAGCTGGAGTATTTCGGACATGTAAGGAGATGTCCCAAATATAGTTTACAGTCCAGGACGAAGAAGAACCTCATGACTGAAGAACTTACGAGATTGGTATGGTGTTGATACAAGCATACTATTTAGGGTGGAAATGAATAAAATTAAGATAGCTATAATGGTAACCAACGATCTGAAAGGACATGGTACATGAAGAAGAAGAATAGGAACAATAAACACTTGTAGAAGTTTGTCGACAGTTTTGATTTTATAAGCAGAACCAGGGAATGAGTGTGTTGGATAGGGAACTAATTAAAGTAAATCCGTTTGAAAAAATACAGAGGCAAATTGTGGAAACGATACATTTTATTGAACTATAACAGAGTAATATTTAGTGAAACATTTATTTATAAAATGTTTATTTAGTGTATGAAAATCTACAAAGGTATTTGGTCATTATATTTTACACTATTTAAAAAAAGGTAATGTCTTTGAACTCAATTAAGAACCCTGAGATGAGAAAAACATATATTTATTAATTTGGCGTCTAGTGTCTACATTAAAATTCATTAAATAATTTTTTTTGTTTTCATTTGCTAATTAGATCCAATTAATTTGATTTTGTGTATGGAATTTCAAAATATCTGGATATTTATGAAAATTGTATTTAGTGGATTACTTCTAACTGTTTTCATCCGACAGTTTTACAGTTGTTTTAAATGTACGGTAAAGGCAAATCTGACATTTTTAATAAGTGGCAGCTATTAACTTAACAAATGTGGGTTTTTAGGACTGCCGTTTAATTATTCGAATAATCCGATGTTCCCCTGCGGAGGGTAACAACTTTTACACACATTTGTGACTAATTCTCTAGAACGTGCTAACTAGATATTTATTAAACAGTTGCACAACCTCCGAGTCTGGCGCCAAAAGATCTCGATTAATATTTGTATAATGTTTAAGGAAGTAAAGCGACGATTTTTTACGGCTTTAAACAGTCGACTAGCGATTAATCGAATAATACAAACCTACACGATCAGTAGGCCATGCCATGGAAGTTAGTGATTAACAAAATAGTGGAAAAGGCATATTTATGGTGATCTTATATCTAACCCTATAAGAAATACATAATATAGTCAATTAATGAAAAGCATATAAAACAAAAAAATCGTAAACCCGGTATATACTTTACCCAGTATATCTTCAATTAAATATTATGTTTATTATAAGCAACAGTTGGTTGTAATGCAAATCACATTGTTAATAATGTTTAACGTTTCGATTTCCACTCCGAAAATCGTTTTCAAAAAAGATATTGAAAAAAGTTGAAAAGTTGAAAGTTGAAAATTTGCGTTATGTTTTTCAAAAACTGGCTGTTGACACTTGGTCAAGGATCTTGTAGACAATAGCTTTATTTTGATTAAATGTTTTTGTGATATTGTAGTTAGTTCCTATGCTGTATAATTTTTCTGATAAGCCCTTTACTTATGCTATTCTTGTCAACTTACTAAAAGAAAAAGTCAACAATAAGAACATACTAATAATAGTGGATTATAGAAAATCGCAGACATCATCCTGCTTGGATAACATTAGTACAAACTACAATAACTTTTTGATTGTCTAAAGATAAGATATAGATACAGTTTTCAAATACTGGAATCTGCATCCTGGTATATTTAAAAAAAACTGCTGGGTATCCCAGTTTTTTATATTTTTATAATAATTAAAATTACCTCTTGTCTTTATATTCTGGTTAAGGGGCCTTCGTTTGTATCAACGTTGTCTTTAAATTTCGAAGGCTCAGTGCTGCTCAAATACAAAGTATCAGTGCCACTATACCTAACAAAACCGAGCATTTTTATTTTTCATTGTATTTATTTTTAAGCAAAAATTAATAATATCAAACCCAAAATGTAAGGTTAGAAATTTAGATGTGATCTTTAACGTAACGCCAACGCCAACCGAAAGTTTATAAATGCAGTGTAATGATAGCCAACGCCATCGTAAAGTTTTATAAATCAGCATTTATAGATTCTTGTTTTTGTGTCTTGGTCCAAGGTGTTTGTTCTTCCAAATTGTGTTCCAAATTAAGAGATCCCGTTACTTTACTTGCTTTTAAGATTTGTTGTCGTACTTCTTCTTCAACAACTCCGTAACTAGTAATGTCTATTCCCAGAGACTATACCTTGGTTCCTGCTTTATTATTTTACCATCAATTTCGATGTTACATCGTAGTGAGTATTTATATATTGTCATACATTTGGTTTTTTCTGCTGATATTATCATATTGTATTTCTTGGCTGATGTATTGAAGCTGTGTGTTAATCTTTGGAGCTCGTCTTCTGTCTCGGCGATGAATGCGGCGTCGTCTTCATAATATAATATTTGGATTTCTTTGTTCCCCACTCTATAACCATGACCTATACGTACTGCTTGTATTATTTCGTCCATTATTATATTAAAGAGAAGTGGGCTTAATCAGTTACCATGTCTGACTCCGCTTTGTTCTGATATACACTGTGTTAGTTTTCCATTTATCTTTGCCTGTATTCGATTATGGAGGTAGATGCTTTCGATGGTTTGTATAATATTGATTGGTATATTCCTTTTATACAGTAGATGTAAGAGGTCTTCGATTTGGATGCGATCGAAAGCCTTTGTCAGGTCTATAAAACATAGATATGATGGCCTTTTCTGTGATTTGTCTTAGTACAAATACGGCGTCTACGCAGGATCATCCGGATCTGAATCCTTGTTGTTCATCTGATAAAGTTGTTAGTTTATTGATTTTATTGGTTAGGACTTTTGTGGTAAGCTTAAGTGCGGTGTTTAGTAGATTTATACCTCTATAATTATTGGGGTCTTCTTTATCTCCTTTCTTGACCACTGGTATCATTATGCTGTTTCTCCATGCGTCTGATATCTTGCAGTGCAATATTAGTTTTGTCATCGCTAGGGTTAAACTTTCTCATCCGTATTTTAGAAGCTTGTTGGTTATTCCGTCTGGTCCTGGTGACTTTCTATTTTTGAGTGAATTTATGACTATTTCTACTTCGTGAAAACTGATTTCTATTTCTTCTCTTAGTTCAGGTACGTTATTGGTTTGATTATTATTTTCCTTTACTTTAAACAGTTCCGTCAGGTATCTTTCCCATTCGTTTTATATTATTGTATTCCTTTAAGAGATTGATGATAATATTATTTGTGAAGATTCAATAAAATCGGATATTGCAGGTACATATGAAATACAAGTGATTGGGAATTCTAACGATTCTCATTATGATATTCCTCTGAACCACAGATAAAACGTCCAAAGAAAAAACCAGGCAAAAATAGTAAATCCAAATTGATCTCAAGTTGTAAAAACGGATATTCTTTCGTGCTCAGTAGTAATTCAACATCAGTCTGATTGATATTTAGACAATATAAAATCCAACCATGTAGGCAAGTCAAAAATTGAAGTTTTTTCACTCTTTTTGATAAAAAAGTAATTGAGAATAACCGTCACAATTTTGAAATGAATAACAGATTTAAAAAAATTATTAGCATATGTATATTATCTGGTTTACACTCTGCTTCAAGTTGATATGCATTGGTCAAAGGATGAGGATAAAGAAGTGCATAATATAAGAGAAAGCATGAGCCGACATAGATTTATAATTTTAATTTATAATAGTGAAGAAACCGCTACATCAGTGTCAGTGCATGGGCGTCAATCTAAATTTGCTTTACCAGATGAAACCAGATTCGACAATATTGGCCACATTATAAAAAGAGACGATGGTGCAAAAATGTAGGATGTACAAAAGTAATACTATTTATTTATGTAAAAAGTGTAGAATGCATCTACACCCCGAATATTTCGAAAATTTTTAGCTTAAAATTTAATTTACGTTTACGATACAATATGTTCCTTTATTAAAAATTGTACTGTTTTCCTTAAAAAATGAGAAAAAAATATTTTTGGTTGTAATTTATTCCTAATTTGTGTTTTTAATCCAACCTAATAAATTAATTGTCAAATTTCTCTTTGTATATTGAGCGGTCGTTAAGGGTTTAATATTCCTGTAGTATATTTACCAGTTCATTATGTAGTACAGGAATATACCCTGTAGTATATATTCCTGTAGGAATCACGTACAGATTTTTAGTCTTTTCAGCTAGAGGAAACACTTTTAACTAGAAAAAAGTAAATCTGATATAAAAATCTCAATTAAAAAGTTCTATGCCGATCTGTTTCCTTCCAAAAACGATCCCCTAACTCATCAAAAGAAGAACTTGAGAAGGCAGATGACAAATGTCAACTCAGAAGTAATGCCCGAAACAAGCCACAAAAAAATAGAAAGAGCAGTAAAAAAATAATAAGGAATAAAGCTCCTGGAAGCGATGGAATCCTAGCAGAAATGCTGAAGAAAGGCGGAGAATAAGCCATCAGTTATCTAAAAATACTATTTAATAGATGTCTATTCGAAGGCAACATACCCGAACAATGAAATACTGCTAAAACAATACTAATACAGAAAAACGGAGACACCACAGACCTGAAAAATTATCGACCAATTTCACTTCTTTCACAACTTTACAAAACCTTTACAAAGATTCAAACAGCGTAACAATTAAATTTGACGGATATCAACCAGTAGAACAAGCCGGATTTTGAATCTAATAGAAGAGACTAATAAATACAAGCTCCCTTTATGGTTGGCTTTTATAGATTATGAAAAAGCTTTTGGTATCGGGCAATAGAAGAAGCATTAGTCAACAACCAGATCGACTTCAAGTACAGAATATTAATAAATAATATTTAAGAACAAGCTAAAATTATGGTGATGTTGGGTAATGGAATCGAAACAAGACCAGTAAAAATCAATCGAGGCGTAAGACAAGGACACACAGTATCTCCAAAATTATTTACAGCTGTCCTAAAAGATATCTTTAAGTCAATTAACTAGGGAAAATACGAGAATCTAACGGAAGATACTTGAACCATCTTAGATACGCAGATAATGTAGTACTAATAGCCGACGCGTGGAATGCACCGAATATGATGATTGAGGAGCTACACACAGAATCCCTAAAAAAAGGACTGAAAATGTATGTCAGCAAAACTAAACTAATGTCAAACAAAGATGACAACCTATGATAAACACCCAAGGGACAGAGATAGAACACGTATCTGGATCAAAATTTTAAGGTCAGCCAAGAAAATCAGACTATCGAAATAAGCAGACGCGAAAAAATGGGATCGGATAAAATAAACATGGAAAAGATCAGAAAAACTCAGAGAGCTATGAAACGACAGATGCTGGGTATCTCACGCAAAGACTATAAAATCAATGGAGATATTCGTAATAGAACAAAAGTAAAAGGGGCTATCGAACAGGCAGCTAAATTGAAATGGAAATGGCTGGACATAACAAACGTCTTAAGGATGGCCGATAGAAGAAATCGGGAATTGGTGGCCATATGAAGCCAAAAGACCACGAGGAAGACCGCAAGTGCGCGGGAGAGACGGTATTAAAAGAACTGCAGGACCAATGTGGAAACGTCTTACAAACAACAGAGATGAATGGAGTGAAATAGAAGAGGCCTATAGGCCTATATCCTAGAGGAAAATAAGTTGTAAACAAATAATGACAATAATAAAATGTCACATATATTTTCTTTTTGTCTTGCGCTCGACTGGCCTAAATTTAAATGAAAACGATTCAAGGTGAAATGGCAGTTGAGTTGCCACATTTGTAAATGTACATAAAATTTCACAATGACATGTGACCTTAGAAAATGGATGTAAATTATTTTCGTTTTAATGCGTTTTCGCGATATGACTGCGTATGAAAACTCTGAACTACAAACGAGACCAGAAGAGCGACACGAGAGATTTTCAAGTTGACACACAACCGACTGACTAAGAGTTCTTTTCTATAAGTCACACGGGGGAACAGCCACCTCAAGGTTAGTTATTTTCAGAAAATTCAGAGCAGATGTTGCATTATAAATGAAATTATTAGGAAGGCATTATAACTAATAATTTGGAGAAAACGTGTGCCATTATACCAAAAATATATTAGATATGATTATTTAACATCATTCAATGTATTTGATTATTAAAGATTTTTCCAAACAACCAGAAAAAAGGTAATTAGTTTTTGTTGTTTTAGTTTTTATAGCTTCGTGTTGTAACAGTCTCCGTCTTAAAATTTAATAACAAGTAATTACAAAATATAATACACTTGTTTATTATATTTAGATTAAACACGATAGTGATAAGGAAACTTGGTCAAATATGCAAAAAAAAAAGTGAAAAAAATGAGCGTAAATATGCACTAATTTGGTCAAAAATATGCATTAAAGATGCATATCTGTTAGAAAATATGCATACTGTCAACGGAAACATCATATTTGATAAGGGTATAAATTAATTTTTATTAATTTGTAATTAATAATTGGAAAATAATATAAATAAATTTAAAAACTAAGTAGATAATTCTTCTTCTTCAAGTTCCACTCCTATCGGAGATTGGAAATTATAATTCTGGCAATTATAATTTTATTGGTTACTCGCCTGAATAGTTCAATTAAACTGCATCCAAACCACTCACGGAGATTGCGTAGCCACGAGATTTTACGTCTTCCTACGCTTCTTCTACCTTTGATTTTATCCTGCATTATATTCCTTAGTAGTTCGTACTTGTCACCTCTCATGATGTGAATTTAAAACTTCGCATTGTTTTCCTAGTTGTTCGAGAACTTGTTCGTTTGTTTTGCGATCCATCCATGATATTTTCAAAATGCGTCGGTAACACCACATTTCGAATGCTTCTAGGTTTTTAATGTTGGATTTTTTAAGTGTTCAAGCTTCAACTCCATACAAAAGGATAGAGAAAATATAACATCGAAGCATTCTTATCCGTAGCGAAATATTGATATCGCGATTACAAAAAAGTTTTCTCATTCTATTAAAAGTTGACCGCGCAATTTCAATGCGACATCTTATTTCTTTTGTCTGATCAGTATCTTTTGTGATTTATGCTCCAAGGTATTTGTACGAAGATATTTGACATGTAACTACTGTATTTGTTATATTGACATGTAACTACTGGCAACACTGACAGTTCGTCTAGTTTTAGCAGGGCAATAACTTGTGATTTCCTTCAAATATTGGGTATTTTTAGCGAAGAGACACATCGGTTGAACAGTTGGCATCCACCTTTTCATGCCTTTGCCAAACTTATTAACCTGCCTCGTACATAGGCCTTCCTCGCTCGCTGCCTTGCCGTTCTTCATGTATCCTTAAACTACGTTTAGTTCATTCAATGTGAAAGGGCAAGCAAGCACCCTTTGGAGGTTAGTTGTCAGACCGGTAGTATTTTTGGTCTCAGCGGACTTGATCTCAGCTGGATTTTTCATTGAGTAGTACTATCCGTAATGTTAACCATGACAAGGAGAACAGTGAAACAGATCTGTGAGTTCCAAACACTCTAAAATGCGGATTTAGAGTTAAAAGTTAAAAGAGTTAAAATTTCATTTTTCAAAATGTGAGTCCACGTTGGAGTTTTGCGACCACCAGCAAGATTTTTGTCATAAAATGCCAATGAGAGTCCAATGTCGCATCACGCCTTAACTTGTCTTTTCCCATTGATAACGTGGCAAATTTAACAAACGAAGGCGCCGTCGCCGTGGCTTGCGTTTTTCTTGTCAGTACTTAGATTAGAGCAGTACATGGCAGTCGTGCGAAAAAGAGCAACAAAAAATATTGACAAGAAATTCTGTCAGATAAAGAATCGGATGAGTTTAACGACACGTATCTTTCAGACGAGTAAAAATATTTCCCTTGGTTATCAGACTGAAGGATAAAATGCAAGGCTGCCATCGTTCCAAAGGAAAACGTGTGCGTTGACGAAACTTTAGTGCTTTTCAAGGCACTTGGTCATTGTTTCAGTCAACCATAGTTTGTAACGTCGATATTTGATAACATCTAGTACACACATTTAATTCAAGGTCAGGTTAGCTCTATGTCGGAGAGAAGGTGTGGTAAGGTCAAATGCACAAAAAAACTACGTAGTACGTCAAAATTTCAAACACAATTAGATAACATGAAATTATAATTTATCATTGGACGCCACCCCTATATTTTCAACTCGCAGGGGACGAGGATAAAAAAAATTAAAATTCAGTAATAAAAAGAAACATTAAAAATTATATTATTCCCAAAGAATACTAACATATTACTTCATATTGACTTTACTACAGACAAAACAACTTCATATCGTATTAAATCAAGAATTGGTTATTAAAAATAAATGAAACTATATTTCTTTCCCAAAATTTCGAAATTTGTTTACATTTAAAGCATTTTAGTAGTTAATTAGTAACTAAACATATTAAGTCAAAACTTTAAACAAAATTAAAATATTTCACTGTATTCTTGTCTCTGTGAATCCATAAATAATTCTCGCGTTCCTGATAGGGCTTAATAAAAAA
>OU898279.1:160617983-160813148 GCA_918026665.1 Diabrotica balteata | reverse complement strand
AATATAGTCTCCTTGGAAATATTTGTTGTGATTTAACACTAAAAACCCAACTCCAGGAGCTAATAAAAGTTGTGGTACATGCCTGAAAAAAATTCTAAATACCTACACCAATTATATGAATTTAACAATAACTTTGAAATTTAACATAAACATCACATCGAAATATTTGAAATTTACTTAAATTTATACATACATAAAACACATAGATATTGGAGATCACCGTTACTGCCTCTAACGGGAATTTACGAATTTAGTTAGGTAAAGATTAAAAACAACTACTTTTAGATCTAAAATTGTTTGTATGTTATTTGGGTTGCATATGTTAAAGAAGCGCTATAATGTGATATAGGTATGTTATGGTGGTAGCCTATGATGTAGGGAATTTTTATAGCCTTCTATAGGATTAAGCCACAGTTTAATGCTTAATACTGTGATTAGGTATTAATTTTGAGAACTATGTTGTCATAATATTTTTGGTTACTAAATTTGAATAGTTTTTGATTACTTGTTAAGACATTGAGCAAAAACTAAACAGTAATAATTTCTGTAAAAAGATAACTATTATTAGGTATAAAAAATGAGTAAATAAATTAGCAGCCATATATTTATTTACTAAAATATATTTTTCTTGCAATTTATGTATAAATATATTCTAAGTATACTGATATAATATGTATTTTTTGTAGATTATTAGCCCAGTATGACATGTAATATAAAGGAAAACAACTTTAACCTCTTTATTTGATATTGTGATATATGTATTATTAATGTTGAGGTGGTTTTTAAATTGTTATTTTACCAGGTGTACCAATTTTTTTTAAATTTCTTTCACTGGTTAAGATTCATGTAATATTTTTATTTATTTATTTAGTTAACTTGCCATCAAAACATTTAGATAAGTACATTGTTTGTATTTTTAATTAATTGCATACACTATTGAGGTAATAATTAATGGAATAGTTATAACATAATTATGAAATAATTAATTATTCTATTTACTTTGAAAAAAAGGACAGCTTCATGGAATCTTGGGAAGCAAGAAATCGCTAAAAACCACACGATTTAGCATCGCAACTCTAAATATAAGGTCTTTAAGCAAAGATGAAAACGTCTACGAACTCGAAAAATACATCAAGGACTTAAAATAGGACATAATCGGTCTAGCAGAGGTAAAAAGAAAAGGGGAAGACTGCATAATACTAAAGTCTGGTAACGTCCTATATTACAAAGGGCGAGAAGAACAAAGCCTAGATGGCGTAGGATTTCTAATCTCCAAGAAATATGCACTTAAAGTAGAGCAATTCGTAGGAATATCAGAAAGAATTGAATATCTCTCTGAAAATTATTCAAGTATACGCTCCAACCGCAGCACATCCTGACGAAGAGATAGACGAATTTTATGAGAAAATTGCAGAAACTATCACGAATTATCACAGCACCTATACGATGATAAAAGGAGACTTTAACGCTAAGATCGGACAACGACTTGAAAAAAGCGAAAACTATTTAGGACAATTCGACTCTGGAAATAGAAATGAGAGAGGAGAAACCTTGGTTAACTTCCTACAAGCCCACAAATACTATGCAATGAACACAATCTATAAGAAAAAACCTCAAAGAAAGTGGACGTGGCTATCCCCCGACGGAAAAACTTGGAACGAAATAGATCACATAGAAGAAATAGAAAGAAGGAAGGAATAGAAGAACGAGGAATTTGAAATCAATAATCGATTACTGTATATGCAAAGAAAACTCCACAATAAAGGTTAATAACGTTAGAGTCCATCGAGCAGCAGAATGTGGATCTGATCACCATTTGCTTAAAGCGTCACTACTATTTACATTTAAAGGAAGCCAACGACAAAAAGAAAACGAAAGTTCAATGGTACTGCAAGAGATTTCAACAAAGAGATATAATCTACAAGGTTTTGAAAATGAGTCTACCCAGTTTCTGTATCGAATGAGATTGAATCTGAAATTGCACGATGTTTGTTACTCCTCATCAATTAATACGTACAACGAAATTATGAAAGCTCTTGACGAAGCTGCAATGGAAGCTGTTGGAGAAGTGGATAGCATAAAAAATAGAAATGAATGGTGGAATAAAGAAATAGAAGATCTTGTGGGGAAGAAGAAGAATATGTATAACAAATGGCTAGCAACGAAGGACTCTTACTATCGACAACAGTACAACAGCTTAAACAAAGAAGTAAAAAAAGAGGTAAGTAAAGCCAAAAATGAGATGTGGGCCTGTGAGAAGCCTGCGATAACGTAGAAAATTTTATGGGTACAGCAAGAAGTAAAGAAGCCTGGAAAACAATTAGAGGTAGTAGAACAGATAGAAAAGAATGCAGTAGGTTAACTCTAATAGCCCCAGAATTATGGGTCGAATATTATGAACAAATGCTGACAGAAGATCGAACAGAATTCCAAGATATTGGCTACCAAAAATATGATATTTCCTACCGCGAAGAAACTGAAATAACACCAGAAGAAATTAAAAAACACGCCAACGCTATGAAAAATGGAAAGGCTCTAGGAACGGGGGAGTACCCATTGAACTGATTAAATATGGCCCTGACAAACTATTCCAGCTATTGGCTTATACTTTTAATTTATTCTTGAGAGGAGAAGAGCTACCCCCAGAATGGAAAACTGCATATATCAGCAATCTATACAAAAATAAAGGCGACAGAAAAGATTGTAAGAACTACCGAGGGCTTAGTGTAACTAACTCAATCTGTAGAGTCTACGGGAAGATAATTAAAAGCCGAATTGAAGATTGTTGGGAAGACGCTGAAGATCAGAGTGGCTTTCGTACTGGCCGTTCTTGTATAGACAATGTGTTCTGCCTAAAACAAACAATAGAAAAGCGTTTGGAACATAATATGGAGACACACATGGTATTTATTGATCTTCAAAAAGCGTATGACAGTGTCCCATTAGCCAAGCTATGGCAGGTGCTAGAAGACAAGAATATTCCACCGATTTACATTAATGCTGTAAGGGAGTTGTACGATGATATGACGAGTGTAATAAAGATTGGACAAAAAGTGACAAAAATGATAAAAGTGACCAAAGGACTTCGCCAAAGCTGCTGCATTGCACCTACACTCTTTAAGATTTATTTGGAGGGGTTTTTGGATATTTGGAAAAGAAAATGTGAACCTATGGGTGTTAAAATTGGAGACCATACACTGTACAGCTTGCATCTTGCTGATGACCAAGTAATACTTGCAGAAGATCAAGATGATATTCACTACATGGTACGAAAAATAGATAAAGAATATACTAAGTGGGGCTTATCAATTAATCCATCAAAAACAGAGTACGTAGTAGTGGGAGGTAGAATTAGGAAGCAAAACAAATTCAAAATACTGATAGCTATAAATATCTCGGTGTAAACATTACAAACAATGGTCGGAATACAAAACAAATAGCTACTAGAATTGGTCAAGGAAATTCAGCAATACGTCAACTGAATAGTATACTTTACCAGAAACACAAAAATTATGATATACAAAAGTATCATAGAAAGTATTGCTACATATGGTTCAGAGCTTTGGGTAATAAATAAAAATGACGCATCCAAAATAAAAGCAAAGGAAATGAATTATTGGAGAAGATGTTGCCAACTCACTAGAAGAGATAGAGTAAGGAATACTGAAATCAGAGAGCGTATGGGCATAGACATTGACATCCTGGAAACTATAGAATGCAAAACGCTGAAATGGTATGGCCATGTAGAAAGGATGAATGATCAACGATGGCCAAAGAGAATGTTACAGTGGATCCCCACCAACCGCAGGAAAAAGGGAAGACCAAGAAGATGGTGGAGACAAGAAATAAAAGGTGCAATGGAAGATAGGGGTCTACAAGTAGATGACTGGAACGATCGCAAGCGTTGGAAGCTAGGTTGCGAGAAACGGCGGCAGCTGGAATACATTCGTTATATATATATATATATATATATATATATATATATATATATATATATATATATATATATATATATAGATAGCAGTAAAAGAAATAAAAAAGGAATAAAGCTCCTGGAAGCGATGAAATCCTAGCAGAAATGCTGAAGGAAGGAGGAGAAGAACCTATATAAAAATACTATTTATTAAATGTCTATTCAAACGCAACATACCCAAACACTGGAATACTGCTAAAACAATACTAATACACAAAAAGGGAGCCACAGACCTGAAAAGTTATCGACCAATTTCAGTTCTTTCACAACTTTACAAAACCTTTACAAAGATTATTTCAAACAGGTTAACAATTAAATTTGACAGATTTGACCGCCGAATTTAGAAAAGGGTACAGCACCTGTATCTCTAACTTGAAAACCCTAATAGACCAACGAATCATCTCCCTTTATGTCAGGCTTTTATAGATTATGAAAAAGCTTTTGATAGCGTAGAATTGTGGGCAATAGAAAAAGCATTAGTCAACAATTGGATCGACTCCAGATACAGAATATTAATACATAATATTTACGAACAAGCTGAAATGATAATAGACGTTGGGTAATGGAATCGAAACAAGACCAGTAAAAATCAACCCAGAAGTAAGTGCAGGGATTCCCCTGGAGTTATTAATTTTGAATCTCTGTCACTTGTGTACCCTTCTTAAAGTGTTGTTATTATAATATTTGTGTACGATGTTACACTTTCTAGCATTTATTTGATATAAAAATAAAAAATTCACTTAGCTCATCTTTAACAATTTCTGAATCGACTAGAGGTCGAGGAAAAATTTTTACAAGATTGTTTGAGGAAGTTTTTGGCAAATTTGGCATAATAAAAATTAGATGAGATTATAAACACTAGTGAAATTGCCACCTTCCGTTTTTGGCATTATTTTTTTGCTAATAAACTACACAGGAATTTTACTTTTATGTCTTGCTTTGAGATTTAGGCAAGAATATTCCTGTGGTGGATATTACAAACAATGTTTTTAAGTACTCCAGCCAGCATATTCATCTTCTGACCACGTCTCTTGAATGTCTTGAGGAGGATTTCTCATACCTAAAAAAGATAAATGTGGCTCGGATCTTAACTAACTACCAAATAATCTATAAATTGAAAAGTTCATATTGGAATATATACAACTATGACTAAACCAGTGATCTTAATAATAAAAACAGTAAAGAAATGAATAAATACTATATTTACATGATGCACCTGATAATAATTTGTAGAATTGATATAATTAATTTAGTTTAAGTTGACAATTTTTAAGAAAATGTTTTACGTTTTTATTTTTAATTATGCCAATAATATAATTTATCTTATCTAAAACTACCACCACACAGGGCGGTGCGACTTTAAACGAACTTTTTCTGAATTTTTAAAACAACTTGCTGCACCATTTATTGCAAATTTCAAAATTTCTAGCACCTGTTGTGATCGTAACGTGACTTGTATATTTAAAATAAAGTTTATTTCATTAAAGAATTGGTTTTTATTTGTATTAGTATATTTTTTCCCGGGAAACCATGTCGCGACCCATAAAATTCCCATAACTATAAAAAAAATATTAAAATTTTAATAAAAGGTATATATTGAACATTGAGATTGAAATAGAAAGAGCAATTAAAATAGGAGAAAAGACCTGTTTATTAGAACTAAAAGAGAGTAACCAAAAATACACACTTATGAACAATAAAGCCAAACTAAGAATAAAAGAAGCTAAGGAGAGAATGTTACATGAGCAGTGCCAAGAACTAGAAGATATTGAGAAAAAATATGACTTTTTTAACATGCATAAAAGAATTAAAGAATTAACAGGAATGAGAAAAACACTTCAAACTAGGCCACTAAGAGATGAAAGGGTGCACTTATAACAGATATAAACCAAAAAATGCAGAGATGGACACAATATATAGCACAACTATTTGAAGACAAAGAGAGAACAGAAGCACCAAAAGAATTTAAGGATGATACTGGGCATGACATTATACGAGAAGAAATTGAATATGCAATGAAACAAGCTAAAGATGGTAAATCTACCGGGCCTGATGAAGTTCCTATCGAATTACTTAAAATTGTGAATACTGAATTTATTGATCTTCTTTTGGATCTATTCAATACCATATATAGAACAGGTATAATACCTAAAGAATGGCTCCAATCAACATTCATACTGCTTCCCAAAAAAGCCAATGCAAAGGAGTGCAATGAACATCGCACCATAGCCTTAATGAGTCATGTCTTGAAATTGTTTTTAAAAGTAATTCACAATAGAATACATAAGAAATTAGATGAAGGCATAAGTAATACACAAATGGGATTTAGGAAAGGACTGGGAACACGAGATGCACTGTTTGCAGTAAGTGTTCTTTCGCAGAGATGCTTAGATATTAATCAGGAAGTATATGCCTGTTTCATTGATTTTGAGAAGGCATTTGACAGAGTGCAGCATAATCGACTTAAAGAAATTTTATTAAATAAAAACATAGACAGTAGAGACATTAGAATCATCTGTAACCTCTATTGGAATCAAACAGCAAAAGTGAAAGTTGAAAACGAACTGACCAAGGATATCCAGATTCGCCGTGGGGTCCGCCAAGGGTGTATTTTATCACCCTTGTTATTCAATTTATACAGTGAAGCCATCTCAGAATTAGCGCTTGCCGAGATCAGTGAGGGCCTTATAATAAACGGTGAGCCACTTAATAACATAAGATATGCTGACGACACCGTCCTTTTGGCAGGAACACTAGAAGAACTGCAACACCTTGCTGAACAACTAAATATATATTGCAACGATTATGGACTAAAAATCAATTTGAAGAAAACCAAGTTCATGGTTTTTACAAAAGCACAAAACATCAAAGTTAAGCTAGTACTAGATAATACAGAAATTGAACAAATATCTTCGTACAAATACCTTGGAGCATGGATCACAGAAGATACTGATCAGACAAAAGAAATAAGATGCCGCATTGAAATTGCGCGGTCAACTTTTAATAGAATGAGAAAACTTTTTTGTAATCGCGATATCAATATATCGCTCCGGATAAGAATGCTTCGATGTTATATTTTCTCTACCCTTTTGTATGGAGTTGAAGCTTGGACACTTAAAAAATCCAACCTTAAAAACCTAGAAGCATTCGAAATGTGGTGTTACCGACGCATTTTGAAAATATCATGGATGGATCGCAAAACAAACGAACAAGTTCTCGAACAACTAGGAAAACAATGCGAAGTTTTAAATTCCATAAAGATCAGGAAATTGGAATACTTGGGGCACATCATGAGAGGTGAAAAATACGAACTACTAAGGAATATAATGCAGGGTAAAATCAAAGGTAGAAGAAGCGTAGGAAGACGTAAAATCTCGTGGCTACGCAATCTCCGTGAGTGGTTTGGATGCAGTTCAATTGAACTATTCAGGCGAGTAACCAATAAAATTATAATTGCCAGAATGATTTCCAATCTCCGATAGGAGTGGAACTTGAAGAAGAAGAAGAAGAAATATTAGAGAACACAAAGTGTATATAAATGATGATATGAGCGAACAGCAGAGAATTATTCAAAAGAAATTAGAGCTAAAGCTAAGGAAGAAAAGAGTAAAAGAATACAGTCCAAATGGGGTTTCAAAAACTTATAAATGGAGAAGTATGGACGTGGAACAGGGAGATGACGGCTCTCGACAAATCCAGGAAGAAATAGTAGACCATCGGCCAAATAGAACTGATCAACATGGAATACCAAACAAGGCGAGAATAAGGTTTAACGATATAATTGAAAACTGTAAATAAAAAAGAAAACTGTAACAAAGAAAATTTAATACAAGATCAATGTGCAAATAGATTACAAACGTACATCAAAATGGCTACGTGGAACGTCAGAAGCCTCAATGGAAAAGAGAGAGAATTATTAGATGAATTTGACAAAGCACAATTAGATTTTTTGGCGATTACGAAAACTAAAAAGAAAGGTCAAGGAATGGATGAATTGGATAAAGAACATGTATTTTTGTACAGCGGAGTCAGTACCGATAGTAGAGCGGCAGAAGGTGTAGGATGCCTAATGAGACACAACTTGGCTACATTTTGAATTGCTATTTCAAAATCAGAAATTATTCGCTTCGGTTTAAAATTTAAATTCAAATCTGTACATATTGTTATTAATGTATCAAAAGTACTTTTGTACGATTGCTGTGATTTATTTGTTAACAAACAAAATACTAAAGGAACACATAAGCCATTTTTGTAGCCATATATAGTAAACATCTGACAAAAATATTTTAGAAAAGTTCCATCTACATACAAATCATCTACATTACACAAAAAGTAAAGGTTTGTGAAACAACTAAAAATTGGGGAATTATTTTTAGTAGATAATAAAAAGTTTTCACCTGTATTTGTTTTTAAATTTAAGTTCACTAACACTTGTGTCTGTGTGCATGATGTGGATTTTCGTCTTGCAGCATAGATATTTTTTCGAACGCAAGAAATATCTTTCGTCGTCAGCGGTAAATTGCTGAAATGTTCCTTCCTCAATTCCTTGTGGACAATCTTTAAAGATCCTTTACATATATCTTCTACAGCTTACCTCTTTGTAGAATTACTAAAAATTTGCCGGCTAACATGGATATCTGGAGCATGATTATGCTCCACCGATGCTTTTTCAAGAATAACGTAATTTACATTACCTTTCTTTGTGTACTCTTTTTGTTGGCACCCTTTTTTGATGCATCGCAATCTTTGGAGACATGGGCCTTTGAATATTTATATTCATTAATTAATAATAAAAGTTCTCTCCTTTGACTAAACATAGTCGTTGGATTCGCCATTTAAAGTTAAACACTAACAGACAAAACTATACCGTAATACTTGCAACTCAAGAGAATAACTGAAAATATATTATATTCTTACTTTCTTTCTTTCAACTATAATCAAATATGTAATTTCCGGTCATTAAGACTTAATCTCCAACTTTCTCGGCGATGGGGTAGTAGGTACTTGGGATTAATGGGTCCAGGTAGTTCGTGGGGCAGTTAGATAACGCTGGTTTACTTGTGACCTTTTTCTGTAGGGTATTAAAATATGACTACCGCGCGCCAGACTAGTATACGCCAAAAATAAAATTTGAATTGCAATATAAATCTGTAGGTTCTTAGGTTAACGGCTCATCCTCGAAAATCCTAACGGTAAATTTCAGTTTGCTATCTCTATTTCAAAAATTTCTTTCTTTACGAAAACAAAATCTGTTCATGAAGTAATATTCTAAACTTCGTTTAGATATCTCTTTCAAGCCCAGGTCAAAAATGCGTTTACCTTTTACTCGAGCCGATTATACACCGAGACAACCCCTGCAGTGACAGGTTTTGGCTTACAATAAGACCATAAATCTCTTTAGTGGTATTTTGAGTAAATATAATAACAGATCAAAGTAATATAATCTATTCATAAATTTACAATGTAACAAATGTACATACATAATTTATTTGTTATTTTTTTACGGAAAAATTGGCTGTCTGAAGTTTAACGTAGATTAAAGTTTACGAAAAATAAAAATTATAAAAAAAAGATTAATATTATATATCATAAAAGTTTGATTAGTATCACGATCATTAAAATTGATAAAATGAAACGATATAAATATAGAATTATGTCTAATGTTTCTTCAGAAGGTGTTTCAAATAAAAATTATAATAAAAATCTTATCTAATTAGTATCACGATCATTAAAATTGATAAAATGAAACTATATAAATATAGAATTATGTCTAATGTTTCTTCAGAAGGTGTTTCAAATAAAATTATAATAAAAATCTTGAAATTTTTGTAGCATATTTTCCACAGTTCCTAATATATTTTCAATCTTTTCGAATAAAATATTTTTTGGGGTCCATACCGCAAACTAACAGTATTCTCTATTCGATATAAATAACAAAATAACTGTCCTTGCACTGGATAGTAATAGAAATCAGTTCTTTTTAAAATTTCTTGAAGAAAGGAATAATTTAGTCACGCTATCATTTCCAATTTTGATTTTTGATATTGAATTTGATAGGTTGTGATTTATTACACCAAAATCTAATAAAATATACCATGACACAAGAAATAGTTTCAGAATAAGTTTGATGTGTTGTTTATTATCATTCAGTAAGAGACTAATTTACTTCTTACAATGCTAATCTAACAGACAATTATTATTGTCAAATGAAAGAAATAAGATAATTTACTTGTGTGCTTGTGGTTAGTAAACGTCGGCCCTATGCGACTAATTGTCAACAAAGAACGGAGTACAAAAGTTTTAGATTTTATGAGATTTATGAGGAGCATTTATGAAACTTAGATGTATACTGAGTACTTATTTCAAAAATTTACAACTAAGGATTTAATTTGTTATATGTAAATATACTCCTAGATCTAGAGAAAATGGCAGTGCGACAATGGGAATTACTGGCACAGGACCGACAAACATGGAAGGCAATAGTAACCGCGGCAAAGACTTACGAAGAGTTGTAGCGCCATTGATGATGATGATGATGAAATATACTGTATAACTATTTATATGGATGTGAAATATGGATCATGAAGGATAATATGATGGACATTTTGACATTTTAGGATGTACGTTGAAAAATTAAGGCAAATATCGAGCACAAATTTAATAATCAAATCTTGCCCAAGTACTTTCGCTTTCTACAGCATCATCAGGGGCATCTGAAATAAGCCAAGAAAAGTTTTTTTAAATGAAGAAAATTAATAAACTTCGATAAAAAAACTCGAAGTTAATGGATGATAAAAGTTTTTTGTGATTAACATTTTAGACTTACTTCGTCAAATTTGGGCTATCCAGCAAGCGCAGATGCCTCTGATGATGCTGTAGATAGCGAAAGTACTTCGGCAAGATTTGATTATTAAATTTGTGCTCGAAATTTGCCTTCATTTTTTAAAGTTCAATTATTCGAGCATTCAACCTTATATCAATAATTTAGGATGTGACTCAGGTATATGATAAAGTATGGCAAAGACGCCATAACTATAAACTAAGACTACATTTTACCAAAACGATACTCTCAAATAATTGACTCCTCCATCTTGGAAAGATATTTCAGAATTAAACAGGAAGAAACATACATGGAATTGACAGATATTACAGCAGGGCTGCCACAAAGAAGTGTCTTTACCTTTTGTATACGTGTTATATTATTGTCCTAGAAAATATACAATTGCAACATTTACCGAAGATATTGCTATCATAGCAATATGCAAAACCAGCGAGGAAGCGACAAAGAAATTACACAGATGTTAATCAAATATATACTTCAGGGAAATAAGCAAAAAATAGACCATGTTCGTGACACTCAATAATCCAGGTCGCTGACAACTTTTTTTAGTTATTGTAGACCTCTAGGAAGAAAACCTACTTCTTTTTTTGCCTTGAATTTAGAGCTGTTTTTTAATTATTGACAATTTAATGCAAAAAACGCGACTGTTTCTGTGATTATTGATACTAGTATTAAAAAAAATAGATTTTTTAAAGAAAATTGTTTTGCACGGATTGTTTAAACAAACTAGACTATTTATTAATTAATTAATATATAAACAAATTACTAATTCCTAATGTACGTAGAAATTACATACAAATTAAAAAAGAATGATCAAAATCCATTGAGTAGATCCGGAGATATAGAAAATTTTATTAGTTTGAAATTGCTTGTTCGGTTTGGATTTGTAGGTTCTTCCTAGTCACCATTTGAACTACATTTTGAAAATTCGTAGAGGGTCCTGTAAAGGTACAATGTTGTGTGCAAATTTTTTAACAAAAAATACAAATCCCATTCCTTTTGGGAATGTACGGTTAAAAAAAATTTGAAACCAGTATGTTAGAGTGCCATTTAATGAATCAAAATTATTTGCGCTGTTGCTAAGTACCAGCTCAATAATAGTGTGCCGTGACTTGCACAACATTTGCAAACTATTTACCGGAAAAATTATCAAGTTTCAGTTGAACCGTCGCAAAATGTCAACGGAAGCCAGCCATTAACCATCGGTTCATTTTTTTTCTAACGATTATAATCACGTTAATGTGTCTCCTGATTTTTTTAAAAATTGGTAATTGGATGAACAAAAATTAAGATAATTTAGTTATTATTATGGTTATGCTTGTGACAAATGTTTGTAAGACTTTTATATAAAAAAATGTATAATTTTTTGTTGCTAAAATAAACCGCGAAATTTTCCGGATGTTTGTTTTGAAGCGCAATACTTGTTGATAAAGCACATCTACAATTAAAATATAAAAATGTATTTTTTATTCATTGTGACCATTTCCTGGGTAATAATTAAATATTATTTTATATTGTTGTCATTAAAACTTGTTTACTGGAGTAGAAATATGCTAAAAATAATAATTCATTTTCATATTAACCTTTTCGGAAGAGGTATCTACAATTTTAAAAGTTCATCATACACTATGGCAATAGCAATTATATTGGCATTGTAATATTTATAGTTATTTTTACTTGACTTCTTCTTCTTAGTCGTTAACCTGATGCAGGTATCGTGATATCATGAAGCTGTTAGGTAATTTTTCCAATGTTCCTCCACGTTTTTCTATCTTCTGCCAATCTAGCACATTCTGACAATGGAGCGCCAATGGTAGCAACAATATGGTCCGTGTATCGTGTAGGAGATCTACCTCTACTTCTTTTGCCTTCTATTTTTCCCTGGATGGTAAGTTTTTCAAGACCATTTCTTCGAAGCACATGTCCAAAATAGCTTATTATCTGTTCTGTTATTTGTGTTCTTAGTCTTTTCTTTATGTTTAGCTGGACCAGTATGGATTCATTTGTTCTTCGGCCACCCATGGTATTCTCAGCATTCGTCTCCAGCAGTACATTTCAAATACATCTATGTTCTATTTTTTTTTCTCAGTAAGGGTCCAACATTCCGATGCATAAGTAAAAACTGGAAAAACTAGACTTCTTACTAGTCTCATTTTTGTATCGGTAGTAATTTCATGGCTTTTCCAAATTTTTGTTAATTTTGCCATACCGCTTTTTGCGATTGCTGACCGCCGCTTTATTTCTTCAGTATAGCCTCCTTTGTTGGTTATTAATGAGCTCAGATACACACATTTATCTACAACAGCGATATTGTTTATCCTAACCAGATGATTTTGATTGTTGTTAGCTCTGTCAATTATCATGATTCTCGTTTTATCCCTGTTTATTTTAAGGCCCATCGTTAAGCTTACGTCTTCTATCCGTTGTAGCAGATGAATCAATTCAGTTTCAGAACTAGCGAGGATAGTAGTATCATCTGCATATCTCAAGTTGCAAATCTTCTTCCCGCCAATGGTGATGCCACCGTTCCAGTCCTCAGTAGCTTTCCGCATTATCCATTCACCATAGATGTTTAAATAAAATTGGGCTTAGTATGCAGCCTTGTCTCACGCACTTTGTGACCCTAAAACTGTCAGTTAGTTCCCCATTTATTCTAACTCTGGCATAATTGTTATTGTACAGGCTTTTAATTAGCAGTATCAGATGATTAGGGACTCCCATTTCAGACAAAACCTGCCACATTTTACTCCAGTTGACCAAATCGAAAGCTTTACTATAATCTATAAAGCACAAATATGTTGTGATGTTGAATTCTCTGGATTTTTCTACAATATGCCGTACGTTTAAAATTTGTTCTCTAAAATTTGTTTACTTGACTTACCGATTTCCAAATGATCAGTAAAGTGGAGTGAAACATGAAGAAATTTTTTTTTATTTTTTATTCGAAATGTAATAGCGCGGAAAAGTTGCTTACTGCATAGAGGAGTACCATGTTTTTTTAAATTTTTTTCCACTATTTCATCTTCAGGGTTGTACAAGGTGAAACAAAAAAAATAATAAATTTTTTTTTTCTAATGTAATAGCGTAATATAGCGTAATAGTAATTTTATAATTTCAAAAAGTCTTCTACATTTAAAAAGACAAGAAAATACATATCCCTTATTTTATAAAAACTTTTAATATAGGAAAACAATAAAAATCTCTAATATAGAAAACAAACCGTTTACTAAATAAACAGGTTCTCTTTAAAAAAAAAGTTCAACCAAATATTATTATCTAGACTATTAAATGGAAATTAAACTGCTACTTGTCTTTAAATTCCTAAAAAATGTATGCACTGTATTGCGCCTTAGTGTTATAGTGTATTTTTATGTATGAGAGAGTAATAAAACAATAAATTATGTATGCAAATCCCTAAACTGTTGATACGGGTGACTCAATGAAAAACAAATATTTGTCAACAAGTTTACAGAAGTATATAGGAAAATAATTTTAAATTGAGTATGACCACCAGGTATACAGCTTGGAGCAGAATAGAATACAATAGTTGTGAGGGTTACTAATCCCTAAATAAGGTTGCCAGTGTCGGAGTGATGGAGGTTAACAGGTACTAATGAATTTGCAAGAAATGTAAGATGTTTATTTTATTGGTTATATATAACTAATAAAAGTTTAATAAGTACCTACCTATTTGCAAAATAAAGTTTAATTCTTTAGATAAAATAAAACGCTTTATTTTATCTGAAATGAATTTTAAAAAACTTAAAAGGATAGGAAATAAACTCAACATTTCAACAACATTCAAAACAACAAACACGTTGAGATCTATTTTGTCCAAAACCAAACCTAACAATGAACAAGAAAGGACAAAGAATTGCATTTATAAAATACCTTGTGAATGCGATCAGTTTTATTTAGGTGAATCATCAAGGCCATTAAATGTTAGAATAAGTGAACATCAATCTTATATTAAAAATAAAGAATTTGATAGATCTCAAATCTGTAAACACGCATGGAATAATGAACATAGGGTTCAATGGAATAATTCAAATGTAGTCCTAAAAGAAACGGATGGTAAAAAAAGAAAAATCAAAGAAGCGGCTCTAATTATGCAAAATGAGGCCAATTGTGTCGCAAATTCCTCGGCAGAATGTAGTAGGATCTGGTTACCAATATTAAAAGAGGAAGTTATTAATAAGAAAATACCAGTATTAGTAAGTCAGTAACATATAGAGGAAACATCATTTATGTTTTTTAAATAACGTAACATATAAAATCAGAATTTTGATGTTTGTTGAAGGTAAACTAAATTCACGAACAAATACTTACAATGTCGGGATAGTATTATGAGGTTTTTTTCCTGGTTTTCCCTCATAATTTACTATGGAATCACTAACAGGAGAATTTTACTGTCATCATGTCATGTGTTTGTCTTTTTAAAGACGAATTACATGCTATGATTTTTTTCTGACGGATATTCTCAAGTTAAAGTTGATTTCATGTAATCGAATGAACTATCTTATAAGTAAAGTCGTCCCAGGAGCGCAACTCAACAATATTGGCAATATCATTTTAAAGTCGTCTACTTTAAAATGCATAATGTATGTCTGAATTGTCAATATAAATGAGTCAGATAAAATTAAATTATTAGAAGAATTTTTCACTATGTAACAAAAAACAAAATTTGTTTAATTTACTGTTTGTATTTTGAGAACGATTTCCGAAGTGGAAATTGAAACGTCAATAAACGTATTTTTATCTTTAATTGTGGCTTATTCCCAGTTTAATAGTAATTAATTTACAATGCCACAAGAAAATAGCTTCAGAACAATGCCAATACATTGTTGAATGCACCCTAAAATTACTGTAGCCAACGATTAAATTTCTTAGATGTATCACAAGTTTCAATGCTAAATACGGTGTGAACTGAATTGGTTTCAGTTGGAAAGATGTTGGTAAGAGTTGGTAAAATATCACTGTCGATAACGATTTAACCATGAGCTTATGTATCTATACTGGTGTGTCATCTTTTAGCAAAAGCTGCTATCGCTTTGTTGAATTAAATGGCCAACTATATGGCCTAGAAGGACAAATTCGATAAACTTCCCGTGCTCGAATCGGTTTCAACAGAGTGTTATGACTCATTTTTACTTTTACCATCTATAATCAATCATCATTATCATCATTCCTCAACCCCTTGCATCCACTGTTGGATATAGGTCTTCTCCATGTTCTTCCACTGTTCTCTATCTTGCGCCTTCTGTATCCAATTTCCGACTGTTTTTCTCAAGTCGTCCATCCATCTTTTTGGTGGTCTGCCTCGGTGTCTTTTGTCTTCTCTAGGTCTCCATTCTATGAGTCTTTTGGTCCACCTATTATCATTTAAACGTGCTATATGTCCAGCCCATCTCCATTTGGCTTGTGCAATTTTTTCTATGGCATCTGTCACTTTATTCCTCTCTCGTACTATCCTAGTTGGTACCATACCTCTTCTAGTTATTCCCAACATTGCTCTTTCCATTTTTCTTTGGGTTACTCTCAATTTATTTGCAGAATGTTTGGTTAAAGTTATTTTTTCGGAACCATATGTTATTACTGGCAGTATGCATTGGTTTTAAACCTTTTTTCTTCAAGCAAATCGGTAGCGTTCCTTTTAGAATATCTCGCATCTTGTCAAATGCTGCCCATCCCAAGACTATGCGACGCTGGATCTCACAAGTTTGATTGTCTTTTACTATTCTAATTTCATGCCCTAAATAGATATAGCTAAAGAGCTGATGTACTTCGTTCCCATCTACCCTCATAACATCACTTGGAACTAAATTGGTCATGTATTTTGTTTTTATAAAGTTTATGTTCAGGCCTATTTATTCTATTGCCTGTTTTAATTCTTCCATCATTTTGTGAGCTTTATTTAAACTCTCGGCTATAATGACAATATCATCTGCAAAGCGCAAGTGGCTTAAGTATTCAGCATCAATATTTATTCCCCTTTTAGCCCCATCTAGTTTTTTAAAGGCATATGCCAGAGCTGAAGTGAATAGTTGGGGGGAGATGGTGTCGCCCTGTCTAATTCCTCGCTCAATTCTATATTTATCGGTAAAGTCATTGAGTTTAACAGATGCTGTTGCGTTGTTGTATATATGTTTTATCAAATAATATATATAATCAAATCAAATCAGTTTAAAATCTGTGTCCATTTCTAATTCTCTTAATCTTTTTATAAAAATTATAATCTACTTTTAAAAAATTATACTGTAAATACCAATAAGCAAGCTACCACACAGAGAGAGTTTTGAATATTTTTTCCTTTTTAAAATTATACAATTTGTATTTCCTTCCTTTAACATTATTATTCATGCTACAATTTTTTACATCCTATCTGCAATTGCCTCACTCTAAGAACCACGTGAATGTGGTCACGACAACATGATTCACGTGATGCAGAGGATATTCTTTAAATGGTTTGAAATTATATCTCTTAAAAGAAAGTTGACGTTACTGGATAAATTATTCACTTATGATAGATGATTCAAAAAGTCGGCGTTGAAATTATCCATTTAAAATATGTATGTTGACCCAAAGTAAACTATTAAAAATTATAATGATAATGATAATATTTACGGGTGTATGCAAAAGGTCTTCCTGTTTAGTATAGCGTCATCAAGTAAACAAAACTGCCTATGAATTATGCAGTTAATTTTTCAGAGAAAGTCAAATTATATTAATTCCAAGTTTTTATCACACTGATTCTGCACTAGCAGTGGCGATGCGTGATTTTTTCAAAAGTGTTACCAAAACCAGATGTAAAAAATCTTATTTTGAAAATTATTTTTATATTTTAATTCAATTCGGCGATTTCCTTTATTAGCAAAAATGTTAATAATAGAATCGTGGAAAAAGGATTTTTGTCATTTATCCATTTAAAAAGCGTTTCTAAATGGAAATTAAAGAAAGTGACGACATTGCTGAAAAACTTCGTTTAATAGAAGCACTTTTAGCCGGAATTGTTAAAAATAGGTTTGCAAATTAAAAATCTTACTAACAATCAATTTAATTTAACTATCAGACGACCGGTTTCGCTTTCTACAATATGCAAAGCATCTTCAGGTCTCGATACAAAGTTAAATAAAAGCTGAAATGATAAAAACCCATATTAGGGTGTTGTCTAATAAAGATAAACAAATTAGATGTTGTAAATTACAATAATTATGCCAATATTACATGTCTGTGGTTTTATTTCAAAATGAGTAAGTTGAATAAAAAGGTATAAAAAGTTTTAAAAGTTTAAACAGACAAGGTAAGGCTCACAAATTGTTATAAAATAGTCTATTAGATAAATAAATCAATGAGCAAATAAATAAATATTACTTACATGCCGGTACTCTATTAATTGATGGATGGTAGAACATGGTTGAAACTACTATGTATTGTTGAATGGAGAACTCAATTCTGCTATTGCAGTTGTTTGACAGTAAACGCGAAGTTCTTGAGGAGATAGATTTGATCCAATGAAGCAGAGATATGTGTGTGATTGTTTGTTAAATGAAAGTGATGTTATATACCATTGTATTATTTAAAAGTTATTTATACTTATTCGAGAGATATATTTATGGAATATGTGTTATTTATTTATTGAGTAATTGTTTTATGAAGGTGACTAAATAATACTCAAGTACTCTTGGTCATAAATTATTACTCTTTTACGATTTGTGTGGTTTTTCCAAAAACAAATGATATTAAGTCTATATTTATAATTTATTTACCTATTTTATTTAAACGTAAGCCATTCTTTCGCAACGTATTTTTCAGTGTATCATCAGAATTGTACTAAAATATTAACATACATATCATACCCATAAAATTAGAATTGTCAATAAATATAAATATCCAATTTAAGAATTTTTTTAAGCTAATTTGTGTGGAAAATCCTATTGCTAAAGTAAACAAACATAATTGTAGACTTCGGGTACAACTTTATTGTAATAATTCTGTAAAATATGTTTTATTCAAAATATTACAGACTTTTAAAAATTATAAATCATAAATTATTTAAAATAAAATGGTACTGCAGTGTACTAAGTAATTACTTATGCACAAATAAAAAGAATATAGAAAAACGAGACACATTTTTTAATTCTAATTTTAATCGCATCAATTGTGAATACAATGTCGATTTACATTGTATTAATTTACATTTACTTCAGTAAATGACTGTTTTTGAGTGTAAATTTGCTCGTTTGGATTTAGGACCCTCTAGTTCACTTTTGGGATGTTCATTATTTTTCACAAATAAATTAAACAAGTATTTATCGAAAAAATATTCTAAGCAAAACTATAGCTTATAAAAATAATCAAAAAATTAAGTACTTTTCGGGGGAAACTTATCAAAACTTTTGGAAGTGTTTAAAAAAGCTTTATGTTAGTTTTTTAAAGGCTTCTAGCAATCAAACTAACAATACTAACAACGCTAACATACCAAATAAAGAACTTACTATAATATGTGGCGACTTTAATGCAAAAGTTGGTAACACTACACAAAATGACGACTTAAAGAATGTACTGGGAAAGTTTGGATTAGGGCAGAGAAACGAAAGAGGAGACCGTTTAATCGAATTTGCTATCACAAACAACTACTCTATCATGAATACTCGATTTAAACACCATGTACGTCGACTTTATACTTGGAAAAGTCCTGGAGATAGATTTAGAAATCAAATAGATTACGTCTTCACCAATATTCGCTGGAGATCGTCCATTCAAACAGTCAGATCATATCCAGGGGCGGATCCGATCATACTCTCCTCGTAGCTAAAGTAATGCTTAAACTTAAAGCACCCAACAAACAAAGGAGATAAAGAGGATAGAACTAAGAAAGAAAGAAGACCTTCTACAGGAAGTACAGAAAAGTATGCCCTCTATTCGTAACGGAACATCACAAGAAATATGGGAGACTGTTAAACATTGCGTAACAACACCAGTGGATCGCTCAAAGAAAAATAATCCGGTGAAACGGAAACACTGGATAACAGATGAAACTCTTAAAATAATTGAGAATAGAAGAAATCTTTGTAAAAGTGGTGTACATAGTGAAAGGGAAAAAGCTAGTTTAAGAAACCTCAATAAAGAAATAAAACGAAGATGTAAGGCCGACAAAAAACAGTACTATCAAAGTATATGCAAAGAAATTGAGAGATATGGTCAGAATAATCAGCCGAGAGATCTATTCAGAAAAATACGCTACCTGACAAGAGACTTCAGAGCCAGAACTTGGGCCATTGAAGATAACACTGGAACCCTGAGAACAAACAGAGAAGACATAGCAGAGACACGGAGATCGTATTGCAGGGACCTATGTAAAGATGATCAACGCCAAGAGCTTGTTAGCCAAATCTCTGACGAGGTGGAAGAAGAACCTGATATACTCGAAAATGAAGTAAGACAGGCTATCAACAAGCTCAAATATAACAAAGCACCAGGTCCAGATGTGATAACAGCAGAAATGCTTAAAGCCACAGAAGAAACCGGCGTAAAGTTACTTCATCTACTCTGTAACCAAATATGGCATTCCAAACAATGGCCTGAAGACTGGACAAAATCTACAATAACGACCATACATAAAAAGGCAGCTTCCATAAATGCGACAATTATAGAACTATCTCTCTTATATCCCATGCCAGCAAGATAATGCTACATATAATCAATGAGAGACTGAAAACATTCCTTCAAAGAGAAATTCCACAAGAGCAAACTGGATTTACCAAAGGTAGAGGCACTCGAGAACACCTGCTGAATATAAGACAGATAATCGAGAAATCTAGGGAATTCAACATCCCACTATACATCTGTTTTATAGATTACCGTAAAGCGTTCGACAGGGTCAAGTGGAGACACTTATGGCGAATACTAAAAGAAGTAGGCGTACCACAACATCTAATTACGCTTATAACCGAACTATATGAACACACTACTGGATCAGTTAAAGTACTGGACACACTTTCGAACGAGTTTCATCCAGAACGGGGTGTCAGACAAGGATGTATACTATCTCCACAATTATTCAACATATATGGGGAGTATATTATGCGAAGAGCACTTGAAGGATGGAAAAAGGGCATCTCAATAAATGGTCATAAACTAAACAACCTACGTTTCGCAGATGACACAGCCCTTCTTGCAAATAGTCAAGCAGAGCTGATAGAACTTATACGACTGATCGAAAACGAAAGTCAAATATTTGGTCTGCAATTAAACATATCAAAGACAAAGATCATGATAGTGGATAGACTACACAACAATCATCCACACATAACCACAATTGACCAGTTCGAGGTTGTGAGCTCATACTTATATCTGGGATCATTAATCACAAACACAGGGTCATTACAAGAAGAGATTAAACGTAGATGTGATCTAGCAAAAGTTGCCACAGCAAAAATGACCAAAATATGGAAGGACTGTCAAATTTCAAGAGCGATAAAGATGAGGTTGATCAACTGCTTAATATTCCCAATACTGACCTACGGATGTAAATTTAGACTCTGAGACAATCGGAGAGAAGAAAGATAGACTCCACTGAAATGTTCTGTTGGAGACGAATTTCTTGGACCGACCGTAGAACAAATAATTCAATTTTAAGAGAACTAAAAGTTAGCCAACGACTCTCTAGTAAAGTCTCTCCAACAATTAAAATATTTTGGGCATGTTATGAGAGCAAACACAGAAAACATGGAAAGAATCATAATACAAGGAAAGGTAGAAGGCCGAAGATCACGAGGAAGATCCCCAACAAGATGGATAGATCAAGTTACAGGAATATGCCAAAGACCTATGCATGAATTAAAAGAAATGACCAGAGACAGATATCTCTGGAGACGGACAATACACGACATCACGTCGACCACTACACTTCCCCTGGGGGGTCAGGATTGAAGAGAGAGAGCAATCAAACTAAGCAGGCTACGCTCAATATAAACTTGGTCCTTTTTTTGATAAAAACATCGTGAAAATCACCCCCTAGTTAGCACCACAAATAAAATTAATCCATCAATAAATCAATTAACTCATAACGTTCTACACCGTCGCCATTTGCCTTTACCAATAATTACTCTTTTTTACTAAGGTCGTTCTAAAGGTTTTCTTTAACTCCTCTCCCCCTTAAGTCTTTATCGATTCCTTCTCTCCAACTTAATCTCGGTCTACCTTGCTTTCTTCTTTCATACGGTGTCCAGTTCAATACTTCCTTTGGTATTCTATGTTCATACATTCTTTGGACGTGTCCATACCATCTTAGTTGATTTATTCTGATGTCCTCTGCTATATTGTGCTTAATTAACACCCATAATTTCTCGTATTTAGGTAGGTAGCGGGTAGAAACTCCTTTTCGGATAGTCCTATCAGGGAAAGTGAATCGATCCCTGTATTCCGCAAATTAAAATTAAAAGAAATCACGATGAATACTACATTCTTTGGAGGATCAGGATTCTTCTTCTTGTAGTGCCTATCCGTTTCGGATGTTGGCGACCATCATGGCAATCTGCACTTTGCACACTGCTGCTCTAAAAAGATTTGTGGTTGTTGTGTTGAACCACGTTCGTAGATTTTTCAGCCAGGAAATTCTTCGCCTTCCTGGTCCCGTTTTCCTTCTACTTTCCCTGCAAGATTAGTTGCAGCAGTCCATATCTTTCGCTGTTCCTCATGATGTGACCGAGGTATTCGATTTTGGCTGTTTTTATTGTGGTTAACAGCTCTTTTTCTTTTTTCATTCTCAACAGAACACCCTCATTAGTAACGTGGTCGGTATACGATATCTTCAGGATGCGACGATAAAGCCACATTTCAAAAGCCTCAATTTTCTTGCAGGTGGCGTCTGTGAGAGTCCATGACTCAACTCCGTACAACAGTATAGGAAAGATTTAACATCGTAGTAACCTGATTTTTATGGGCATTGATAAATCATGACATTTGTATAACTTAGCCATTTTTTTAAACGCAGATCTTGCTTTCTCTATTCTACATTTGATTTCTATGGAATGGTTCCAATTTTTATTGACGTTCGTACCAAGGTAGGTGTATGTTTTTACTCTTTTTATTTGTTGACCGTTTACACTGACTTGTCCAAATTGCTGTTCCTTCTTAGAGATCATCATGCATTTTGTTTTCTTAGTGTTTAGTGAAAGTCCGTAGCTCTGACTGCTGTGATTCTGTTCATTAACTCTTGGAGCATTTCAGAGCTGTCAGCGAATACTACTGTGTCGTCCGCGTATCTAATGTTATTGATAGATTCTCCGTTGATTCGAATTCCGGCTTCAACATCACCCACTGCTTCTTGAAAGATTTCCTCAGAGTATATGTTAAACATCAGGATTCAGGATCAGGATTAAAGATAGAGATTTATTGCCTATAGTTGCCAAGATTATCCTTAGACAATAAAATACAAGTCAGTGTTCGTACAGTTAAATGAAAGAAAAAAACTTTGATAAGTTTGAAGCGTGACCAGCAACTAAGAGTATTACGGGATGCCAAGGCCCAATTTATTTTATTTTGCTTTCTTCAGGGGTGTCAACCTTCAACCTTCAGCCAAATTAGTCCTTGTCTCCAGACATTATCGCACGTAGCTGAGAGTTCAATGAGAGCAACGGATGTTTTTTGCTTTCTTTAAAAACCTGCTTCAATATGTGTTGTTAGGGATAGGATCCTAGAAGGGATAGAAGCAACACAAAAAATAATCCAAGCATTCGAACTCTGGTGTTACCGTAAAATGCTCAGAATATCCTACATGAGCCATACGACAAATGCGGAAGTCTTGCGGAGGATGAATAAGGAAAGAGAGCTTATGCTTATAATAAAAGAACGGAAAACACAATATTTTGGTCACATCATAAGAAATAAAAAGTATGAACTGCTCCAACTTATAATCGAAGGCAAAGTCAATAGCAAAAGAGGACCAGGAAGAAGACGCAACTCTTGGCTTAAAAACCTACAGCAATGAACAAACATGACCTCCATAAACCTATTCAGGGCTGCTATAAATAAGATTAAATGGGCAAATGTAATGGCCAACGTCCTTAAGCATAAGGCACCGTAAGAAGAAGAAGAGGGATAGGATCTGATCTGTGCAGCTGCGGTTAGGTCTGAACCTTGTTTGCTCAATAAGTATCAATTCAAATATATTTAAAATCCGTAAACTAATTTTCGAAACCAAATATAATTTCAATATCAAATATATTTCTACTAATTCTGTTCGACATTGTTGTTTTTGTAGCCAAGGCCCAGTTTAGGCTATAACGTCATTGAAAGAACTAAACGACCAAATCCAATAGTAAAAAAGTTTTCGATATATTCAAAAATTACCCACAAACAAATATTTGGCGATGTAACCTAAAAATTTTAACAACTTGTTAACAGAAACACGGCAAAACTGAATTTCGCAAATCTGCTGATTTAATATTGATTGACATCTCAAATATACTTATAAAATTAATTGTTTTGTGACAAGATAATCTTTCCTCGATTATGTTATGTTATTAAAGTATGTTATTAATGTATGTATGTTATTAAAGTTTACATAGCAGTTTTGGAAAATACAAATATTTTATGTTATGTTACAGTTTGTTATACAGTTTACAATTTTTGATAAAATTTATTGTATTATTGATGTCTTCTTTTAGAGTTTCTTTCAAATTGTGGTTTATTTTTGCTGTCGATCTTGCTGTTGAGTACACTGGACAGTCTATCATAATATGTTGCACTGAAAATGGTATTTGACAGGTGTGGCAAATCGGCTGAGGGTCCTTGGAGATGATGTATCCATGTGTAAATTTTGTATGGCCTAGCCGCAGTCTGTTAATAATTACTTGGTTATGTCTTTGAGCTGGGAGCGGTAGTAAAGCAGAAGTAACATCTGGTTTGATAATTTTTAATTTTGCTTCTGTTTGGTTCCATTTTACTTGCCAGGTTTTGTTAATATAAGTTTTTATTAATGTTTTTTGGTCTGAGATTGGTAAGTTTTGCATCATAGGAATTGTCATGTTATTGATAGTTTCTCTTGCTGCTTTATCAGCTGCTTCATTGCCCTTTATTCCAACATGGGATGGTACCCATAAAATTTTTATGTTTTTACCACGTGTTTGGGCAATGTATAGCATGTCTTTTATTAGTGCTAAATTGGCATGAGTAGGATACATCTGCTTTACACCACTTAAGGTACTCAAAGAATCTGATATGTTAAGAAAGTTTATATCATTGCTGGTACATTGGTTGAGTGCGTTGAAGATTGCTTGCAGTTCTCCAGTGTATATACTACACTCCTTGGCTAGACGGGTGACAGAGGTGTTGTCTTCAAAAATAGCTGCAGCAGCTACACCATTACTGCTTTAGAGGCATCAGTAAAAATTAGTTTGAAATCAGGGTATCTGGAGATGGTAGACTGGAAGTGTTGTTTTATTTCAGAAGGGTTGTGTGATTGTTTGGGATAGGTAAGTAAGGTAAAATCTACTTTTGGTATTTGGACTTTCCAGGGAGGATACTGGCATCTATTTGTAGAAGTGGCTTTCAATTTATGTATATTGAACTCAAATCGATTTATTCGTTCATTGAAAGGTAAGTTTCTAGGGCAATGATTTGAGTACAGATTTGGAGGGTTGCTCCTTATTAGGCTAGTTATAAACGGGTTTTCATTTGCACTGAGATATTTAGTAGCACAACACATCGAAAAATATTGTCTTCTGAGAGCTAATGGTGGTTCTCGTGCTAGGACTTGAAGGCTGCTAATTGGCGTGGTTCTGAAAGCTCCGAAAACTATACGTAATGCTGTGGATTGGATGATGTCCAGTTTGTTCAATTGACTTTTAGTAGCAGTTTCGTAGCATATACATCCGTAATCTAGTTTGCTTCTAATTAGAGCTTGATATAATCGTAGAAGAATAGTTGTGTCTGCGCCCCATCTGTGATTGGAAAGAACTTTTAGAAGATTTATTCTCTGTTGGCATGATTTAATTAGTTCATTTATGTGCGATGTCCATTTGAGTTGAGTCGAATGTAATTCCTAAAAATTTGATTTCGTTGATTATTATAAGAGTATTTCCGTTTAGTTTTAAATTTAAGTGGTGTTGTGTTTTCCTTTGGAGACAGACGGTTTGTTATAGTCTCTCTCTCATATTTGTAATAAAGAGCCATACTGTTAAAAAATAAGTAATATAAATTGTAATTCATACTAAATTATTAGTATTATATATTGAAATTTTTATCATATAACAATGTTTTCATAAATATAATCGAATATTACTAATTAAATTATCGCTTTAACAGTTTCCTCACTTTTTTATATAATACTTTCTTTATTTCCGCAATATTAACGATTTCAAATGATTAAAGTAAATATTTACCAAGTGCATAATCAGTTTTTTACACTAATACACTATACTGATATTTTATAAACGAAAATCAGCCACAATAAATTGTAATAAAAACTACACAGGTATTTTGTTTTATTTTCACGTTTCAATTTTCAATCAGTAAATCCTTTTCGAAAACATTCCTAAAATACAATTGTTAATAATTCTTCCGAGTTAAAATGCGTCGCTTATCATTGCGCCGAGCTGTCGATATCTTCTTTGAAGTCTTCTTCAGGGATTCCAAGCTCTGTGAGTCCCAAGACTCTAATTACCGATCACTGCACTGATCACTAACCAATTCATTACTGCTACTGAGAACAGAGGACGGACCTTAAAGCATTGATGGTGACGTAGTTTGAGTGAGATTGCAGTGGGGATTGGCGCGGGAATTGACGCAGGGGTTGGCCCGAACAGTTCTGACAGTAGGATTTTGATTAGCAGATGAAACGGACGATTTTTTATTTATAAGAGGTCTTTAGGTCGAAGGTAACCGTATGCTGTCATCTCGATTATTGAGACAATTTGGCCTTTTTTCAATTTCTGTGGCTTCTTGGATAATTCTTGGTTTATAGAAGCGAATAGAGGCTATAGTTCTCGAGTTTTTAAAATCAATTTTGGGACCTGTATGAAGTTAGTGTTGACCTAAAGCTGAAATTAAATCGGAATTGCAAACAGAAATGAAATGTTCATAAATTCTATTTTGAATTCTACGATTCGTTTGGCCTATGTAAGATCGGGACAGTGTACACAAGGAATTTCATACACTTCGTGTTGTTCATTTTGAATGTTGCTTTTGATTGATCGGACAATATGAAAGTTTTTGTTGGAAGGTAAATATTGTCTGTATTTCTCTTGACTTAAGAATTTGGTCGATTTTCTCAGTGACACCTTTGATGTAAGGAAGAAAAGCTTTCGTGTTACGAGGGTCCAAATTTTTAGGTTGAGATTGAGTCTGATATGATGTCTATGGATGATCCTGTTGATGTAATTTTCGCGTTAACAGTTCTGGAAACAAGATTATTATTGACATTATACATTGATGATTTCCAGAGGAACAACTAATAATAACCACGAAGGAAGCTGCAGCTACCTGGTGAAAGGAATGCCAAACGTTGAAACGTTTAAAACAAATGAAACATGATAATGCTGGCCAATAATAAAGGTAAAATGAATAGAATAGAATAGAATAGAATTTATTTAATCAATATACAAAAATAGTTTTGTTTTTGACAAGTCAGTCAGGAATAGTGACAATACTTATAAAACATATAAAATTTTTTTTTGATAATTTAAACATTACAAACATGTATGTATTTAATATTAACAGTTAAAAACAAAAAAAAACGACAAACACACTTTGTGGAATTATAAAAAAACATGAAATATAATTATAATAGGCAACTGCCCTGACCAAACTAGTACTATTGTGTAAAAGCTGTACATAAGTACTCCGTTTTTGAATAGAAACAATGTTTCAAAAAGTGTGGTTTGATTTTATGCTTAAATGATAACAAGTGAAGACTTTTTACATCATCTGGCAAAAAGTTATACAAACTAACGTCAGTCGAATTTTTTACGCTCTTTGTCAACCTAAAACGTTGAGCTCTAATAGCATCTCTAGATCTTGTATCGTGATCATGGACGTTGGAGTTTACGTTAAACTTACCTTTGTTGGCATGAATTTCAATCAGCGTCTCATATATATAGAGTGAAGGTAGTGGCATAATACCTAAATCCATAAATAAAGGTTTACAGTGTTCCCTATACTCTGCTCTTGCAAATATCCTCACTACTCTTTTTTTGTAATTTAAAAATTCGATCTGCGTAAAAAGAATTACCCCAAACAGTTATTCCGTACTGTAAATGGCTATGAAATGGTGCAAAGTAAGACATTCTAAGGGTATTTTTAGGAATCATATAAACTAAGTTGCGTATTTAAAATGTACTTGTAGCAAGTCTAGAACTTAAGTAATCCATATGAGCACTCCAATCCAAATTATCGTTTATAAAGATTCCTAATAGTTTAACACTATTTCTTACGATATACTTCCAATCAGAACTAAAAATCAAATTCTGATTTTTCTCTTCATTTAGCTTTAGCCCATTATGTCAGAACCAGTTTTTGCTTTCTTGGTATCACTATCTATTTTAAATTTTAAATTATTCTGATTAATATCAGTATTTATGAGAGTTGTATTATCTGCGAAGCAAACACATTTTATAGAAAAAGTGTAGTGAAATAAATCGTTCAGATAAATAAGAAACAAAGTGGGTCCTAATATCGAACCTTGAGGTACACCATATTCGACAGTGTTAAACTCAGAATAGCTGTTATTAAGAAAAACTGCCTGTTGTCTATTTGTTAGGTATGATCTAAATAGATTAAGAGTGTTTCCCCTCATACCGTACTTATGCATTTTTTCCAACAGTACTTCATGCGAAACACAGTCAAAAGCTTTGGATAAGTCACACAATGTCAAAGACACAAAATGACCTTCCTCCAAGCCATCAACTATATCTCTCACAATTTTATGTATAGCTAGTGTAGTGCTACACTTTTTTCTAAAGCCATATTGATTACAGGGAAGTATTTTGTGTTTTTCTAGATATTCTACCAAACGAACATTTAGAATATTCTCAAAAGTTTTGCCGAAAATGTGAATGATTGAGATGCGACGGTAATTTCCAATTTCATCTAAAGCTCCCTTTTTGAACACTGGTAGCACTTTTGTTACTTTTAAAACATCTGGGAAAATTCCCTTAGTAAGACAATTATTATAAAGTATAATTAATTTGTCAATAATAATATCGATTGTTTCCACAATTATTTTTTTTTTTAAGAAATAAAAGAGAGAAGGATGTTTTTATCTGTTTCATCGATTACGAGAAAGCATTCGATAATGTAAAACATGAATTGATGATAAAATACCTACAAGAGTTGGGATTGGATGCAAAGGATATAAGAATCATCGCCAATCTGTATTGGAATCAGACAGCAACAGTTCGTCTTCAAAATTTCAACGAAACAGAAGATTTCTCCATTAAAAAAGGAGTAAGGCAAGGTTGTATACTGTCCCCAATGCTGTTCAATTTATACGTAGAAAAAGCCTTCGCAGAAGCAGTGGAAGACTCTAATAAGGGTATTAAAGTTAACGGCATATTTATTAATAACATCAGGTATGCCGATGATACAGCCATAGTGGCAGATAACATCGAAGATCTTCAATGTCTTTTAAATGATCTAACTCTTGCAAGTGAAGCTCGGGTTTGAAAATAAATATCAAGAAGACAAAATCAATGATTATAAGTAGAAATGATTACCCCAACGCAAAGATATATGTTTCTGGAGAAGAAATCGAACAAGTCAGGCAATTCAAATACTTGGAATGTTTGCTGAATGAGGGTTGAGACCCCGAGAATGAAATAAAGAGCAGAGTTGAACAAGCCAGAAATGCTTTTTTGAGGCTTCGTAAGTTTCTGACTGATCGCAAATTGGACTTCAATCTCCGGTACAAGATGCTTAAGTGTTACGTGTGGCCTGTTCTGCTGTACGGAATGGAAGCATGGACGTTAAAGGCCAGTTCCATTAACAAACTTGAAGTGTTTGAAATGTGGTGCCTGCGTCGAATGCTCAGAATATCATGGACGGACAGGGTCAGAAATGAGGAAGTACTCAGAAGAGCGGGCTTACAGGATAGGGAACTTTTTAATTATGTAAAAAGTAAGAAGACTGCATACTTGGGGCACATTATACGAGGAGAACGATACACTTTTCAGCAACTGATACTCGAAGGGAAGATAGAGGGTAGGAGAGGTCTCGGACGTAAAAAAATGTCATGGCTGCGCAATATTCGACAATGGACAGGAATCCACAGCTATGAAATGCTTCGCAATGCTGCTAAAAACAGAATTATTTAAACCAGATTATTTAACATCTCACCTGACGAGACGATGTACGGTGGACGTCTACGCAGAAATGCACGGCACCTTAAGAAGAAGAAGAAGAGAAATAAAAATCCGTGCAGTGTGAATTTTTCAATCTATGCAAAACATTCCTGATTTCAGTATCACTAACAGGTAATAAAAATAAAGAGTTGCAAGGAGAATGTACATCTTTCAAAAAATCTATGGCTACATTTTCATTTGTAGAATTAAAAGAACTTCTAATATGTTTAGCCACTGAAGTAAAGTAATTATTGAAATCGTTTGATGTAATCGCGCTTGGACAGACTTTTTTATTTTGAAATTTATTTCTGTGATAATTTATAAATGTGATAATTCTGTGATAAATGTAAGGGCATGTCTTGCAAAAAAGAAAACCAAAAAAGGTATATCGATAGAAGGAAACCGTATATACGTATTTCTGACTATTGGTCGTCTTCAGTACGGTGCAACTAAATCAGAAAAGGAGCATGTTAACTTAAGAAAGGTTAAATTTAACATTTCTTTTCCTAGGTAGCTGTAGCTTTCTCCGTGATTATTATTAATTGTTCGTCTGGAACCCATCAGGGTCTTCTAGTAGACCCTGTCGCTTAGTAATTCTAATTGTAGGGAAGTTCACGAGATTAATAGCAAAATTTTAAAAAAAACTTACCAAATAGTTTTAAACACCTTTTACTCATCTTATTAATTTAATTCTATCCACCGGAGTATTTCCAGAACTACTAAAATACTTAAAAAGTACTACCAATCTACAAAAAAGGTAATTCCTCAAAAACTGACAATTACAGACCCATAAGCATTGTTTCTACTTTTGGGAAAATGATTGAAAAGGTTATCAAACAACAATTTTATTCCTATTTTGAGTCAAATAATTACTTTAGCAACTCACAATATGGATTTAGAAGTGCTCCCTCTACTACGAACGCGGTATTTAATGTTGTGAGCGAGGTGATTGAGGGCTTGAACGCGGCAATCGCATAGCAATTTCTTTTTGTGACTTATCAAAGGCTTTTGACTGCGTTTCACACGACATTTTGCTCCACAAATTAAATTACTATGGAATCAGAGGTATCCCTCTTAAACTTATAACTTCTTATCTATGTGGCAGACACAAGGCGGTAGTGTCTAAAGGTCATCTTTCTGATTTTCTATCCGTAAAACATGGAGTCCCACAAGGTTCGGTCTTAGGACCTCTTTTGCTTATTATTTATGTCAACGATCTGCCTAAATTCATATCTCCGTACAAAACCATACAATTCGCAGATGATACGACATACGTTATATCAGGAAAAAATAATGATGATTTAAAAATGTCTCATGAGGAAGTTACTACTAAATCTAACTCATGGTTTGCTGCAAACAAATAAAACTTAATTCTGATAAAACGCAAAATATGGTTATATTTGCAAGTAATTTACACAATGATCTAGTTAACAAAGAGACTGTTAAACTATTGGGAATAACCATAGATAATCGACTCAACTGGTCTGCTCATATCTCACACCTTAAGAAACAGCTATCCAGTTCATTATTTGTTATTCGCCAACTAGCAAGGGTTGTCAACTTTGAAACATTAAATATGACATATTTTTCTTTATTCCACTCTCACCTAAACTATGATTTAATTATATGGGGCAATTCAACAAATGCACTTCAAATTTTTAGAATACAAAAGAAAGCTGTCAGGATTTTAGCAGGGGTTAGTTATCTAGAACACTGCCGACCTTTCTTTATCAAATTCAAAATTATGCCGCTACCTACTCTGTTGATATTTCAAGTTTTAACTCACATTCACAGAAACGTGTCCATTTAATAAAGCAGTCTGATGTCCATGTTCACAATACGCGAAACTGTCACTACCTACGAACAAATCGCTGTAGATTAGGTCTTTCAGAAAAAAATAGTCTATATTAATAACTAATTATAACTATTACAATATTTTACCAAAAAGTATAAAAGAGCTAAGCTGTAATAGTTTCGATAAAGTTATAAAAAAATATCTTTTAAAACATTGTTTTTACTGCTCAGAAGAATATATGACTCATTACAGAACATCCACTGAACTCCTTACCGTAACTTTGCCATAAATATTTTTCTGTTTAATATGTTTTCATGTTTGTATTATTTACTGTTTTATCATTTAATACTATGTATGTTTTTTCTTGACTTGCTACAAACAATATTTGTATATGTTATGTAGTTAAATAAATACTCTACTCTACTCTACTCTATTCTAACTCTAATGCCACAAATTGATCGCATTGCTCCTGTAGTGATCTTTTACACATGCATTGACTAGCATTATTTTCTTCTATTTCTATATATACATATATATATATATATATATATATATATATATATATATATTTCTATAAATGTGTAGATATATCTAAAATTATATCCATGGGTAATTAAGAAATTATTGATAAATTTTAATACTCACTAACGATATTATGATTAAGCAGATAAGTATAGGTTGCTTTATCTTTAAGTGGATATAAATATACATATATATGTATATTACCATACTACTTTATTTGAGTTATAATTAGAGTGAAATCACTTACTTTGACTTGACCGTCATAAGTGACTGAAGATATCAAAATGGTTTTACGCATCATTTTATTATTACATAATTTATAGAGTTTGAACAATAATAGCACGTATCAATTCTAAAAAATGCGTATTGACAAAAATACCAGGATTTTTAAAAAGATAATGTCGATGAGATTTTGTAAAGAATACAAGATACTATATTCTTTATTTTTCCCAAGCGTTCCCTATATAGATCTTTTAGAGTTGTGTCATATATTTTATATCTTTCTGTGGTGATCATCAACAGTTTTGTCATCACTCTACAAATTATTGCATCTTAGTTTTAACAAAGAAAATCTTTACTGCACCATACATTAATTTCAAATATCATTTTAGAAATTGTTCTCATTTCACTTGTTAAATCAACTTTATCTGCGGTTTAGAGTCTAGAATATTCACTTTTCCTAGATTTTCACCTTTTTCTAATATTTCTTCCATTTGGTTGTCCATTTTTTACTTTTTCTACGTTTTTGGGGATTCCTGTATCATTTGACTTGTATCCACAACTGACAACAATAAAAAGCATCAGTATTACATTTTCATTTATTACGCTAATCTTTGTCTCCATGGATACATTTCTTCCTACTCTTTTCCAAACACTACGATAACAATTGGAAAAGCTTTCCTGAACTAAATAATTACAAAGAATACTTGAAGAAACCATTGATGGTTTAAAAAAATGACAAAATACGACAAATGACTGCTTCTTTATTTGAGCATAAGTCTTTTGATTTTTTTTCGTTTAAACATTTTTTTTATATGAATACAAATCTTCTTTTTTAAGTTTCATCTTCTAACGAAAGTTGTAAATCATCGTGGCTATGCGGACCGTGTTACCTCAAATTTTAACTTGCATAAAAATCTGCCCTAATGAGTATTTTTTCCATCTCATAACATCGCATAAGTACTCAATTTTCTTTCTTTTGATAGTTAATATTATTTCAGCTTCATTTCCTATTCTTCTAGTAATTTCTGCCTTCAACATTTTTTGAGTCCATAATATTCGTAGGATTCTTCTGTTACACGAAAATTCAAAGGCGACCAACCTTTTGGTTCGGTAAGTGGTTTTGGTAATTTAAATTCACTTATTCTATTGCCCATGCTTCCAAGCCATAAAAAGGAGTAGTGAGTACGTAACACCGAAGTACTCTTAGGCGTATTCCTAACCTTATATCTTGACAACAAAGAAAGTTTCTAAGTTTAACGAATAATGCACATGCTATTCCAATACGTATTTTAATTTCTTTGGTTTGGTCTATATTTGATATTAATCATGTTCCTAAGTATTTGTAGGTATCCACACTTTCAACTACAACATCCTCAATAATCAATGAGATGTTTGCATCTGCTGATTTAGTCATGATCATGCATTAAGTTTTTTTCTTTTTAAATTCATCCTTGGTCCGTATTCAAAACTTCTTCATTGGCAGATATCTTCTTCTTCATGTTCCTTCTCCTATCGGAGGTTGGAAATCATCATCGCTATTTTAATTTTATTGGCCGCGCTTCGGAATAATTCTAATGAGCTGCAACCGAACCACTCTTGTATCTTCCCTTGCATAATTAACCTGAGTAATACGTACTTTGGAAAGAGAACTCTTTGAATTAATTAAAAAACACAAGATTGGTTACCTTGGGCACATATTGAGAGAAGCAAAATATGAAATACCACAGTTAATCCTACAAGGGAAGATTGAAGGTAGGAGAGGAACCGGCCGCAAACAATTATCCTGGTTCACGAATATTAAAGAATGGTCAGGAATACACAATACAGGCGAGCTATGTCACGCCGCCTTATATGGAACTTATACGACTGATCGAAAACGAAAGTCAAATATTTGGTCTGCAATTAAACATATCAAAGACAAAGATCATGATAGTGGATAGACTACACAACAATCATCCACACATAACCACAATTGAGCGGTTCCACTGGTTCCACGGTTCGAGGTTGTGAGCTCATACTTATATCTGGGATCATTAATCACAAACACAGGGTCATTACAAGAAGAGATTAAACGTAGATGTGATCCAGCAAAAGTTGCCACAGCAAAAATGACCAAAATATGAAAGGACTCTCAAATTTCAAGAGCGATAAAGATGAGGTTAATCAACTGCTTAATATTCTGACCTACGGGTGTGAATCTTGGACTCTGAGACAATCAGAGAGAAGAAAGATAGACGCCACTGAAATGTTCTGTTAGAGACGAATGTTACGAATTCCTTGGACCGACCGTAGAACAAATAATTCAATTTTAAGATAGCTAAAAGTTAGCCAACGACTCTCTAGTAAAGTCCATCTCCAACAATTAAAATATTTTGGGCATGTTATGAGAGCAAACACAGAAAACATGGAAAGACTCATAATACAAGGAAAGGTAAAAGGCCGAAGATCACGAGAAAGATCCCCAACAAGATGGATAGATCAAATTACAGGAATATGCCAAAGACCTATGCATGAATTAAAAGAAATGACCAGAGACAGAGATCTCTGGAGACGGACAATACACGACATCACGTCGACCACTACACTCCCCCTGGGGGTCAGGATTGAAGAGAGAGAGATGTCACGCCGCCAAGAACAGAATTCTAGTAATGAGATAGTCGCCTACGCACTTTGGTGTATGGCATGTTAAGAAGAAGAATACGTACTTCTTGCCCCTCATTATATGACCCAGCTACTGAATCTTTCTAATTTTAACAGTTTTTATGACTTCACATTCTTTCTTGATTCTTTGTAACACCCTATATTAGTTACTTTTTCAGTCCACGGTATTCTGTGGATTCTCCTGTAGTACCACGTCTCAGAGCAGTTAAATTTTTTTGATTTCAGACTATTTTATTGTCCACGCTTCCATGTCATATAGTAAAGTAGAAAAAACGTAACAACGTATCATTCTTGTGCGGATCCCTAGATTAGGGTTACGGTCGCAAAGTAAGTTCTTCAATTTTATGAATGTGTTTCTTGTCATTTCTATTCTAGATCTGATTTCTTTTGTTTGATCTTGATCTTCGATTAGCCACGCTCTTAAATATTTATATGTTGTTACTCTTTCAAACTTTGTATTATTGATGATCAGGTTATCTACATTTTGTATTTTTTTTGAGAAAATCATTGATTTTCTTTTCTTGAGATTCATTTGCAGTCCGTACCTTTCACATGCTTTGTATACATGTTGTATTATGTACTGTAGATCTTCCATGTCACTTGCAAATATCACCGTATCGTCCTTATATCTCATATTAGTAATGGTATTTCCGTCGACCAAAATACCTTCGACAATATCCAATAAAACTTCTTAAAATATCACTTCACTGTAGACGTTGAATAAGAGTAGTGAGATATGCACCTTGTCGAACTCCTCTAAGTATACTTACTTCCCCTGTCAGTTCTCCTTCGACTCTTATTCATGCTTTCTGATTTTGATACAGATTCAATATAATTTGTAGATCTCTACTATTTATGTTTTTGGTCTTAAGAATACTTAAAAGCCTTTTATGCTGAACTCTGCCAAAAGCTTTTTTAAAATCTATGAAGCAAGCATATATGTCGTGATTCATATTCAGACATCGTTGTGTCAGAACATTGACTCCGAATAATGCTTTTCCTAGACTCTTTCTAAAACCCATCTGTGAATCACTTATTTCTTGTTCTAATTTCATGTGGATTCTGTTATGTATGATTTTAAGGAAGGTTTTCAATGTATGGCTCATTAATGCAATTGTCCGATAGTCATTGGAATCTTTAAGAGATATACCTTCTATTAAATCTGAGAGCGATTCTTTAAATACTGCTTCACTCTAGACATGGAAATGCAGTAGTCATAGCACGCAACCCTGGCGGACTCCTCCCTGTATTTTGATATCTCGGGTATTCTGGTTGTCAACTCTTACCTTGGCAGTTTGATTCAACTGTCTGACTGTCAATATTTTTACTTTTTAATATTTCTACACGCTTTTTGTGTTCAACCTTATCGAATGCCTTTTCAAAATCTACAAAAAGGTCGATTGTAGCTGTTGTCTGGGGATTGTGGCAGTCTGCTATATTAGATTAAAGAGTTCTGCCCTTACATCAATAACATCATTCTTCATAAATGAGTTTTAATAATTCGATGGGCACATCATTTGGTCCGGTAGCTTTGCCCTCTTTTGTGTTTTAGGTGGAATAAATGACTTCTTCCTGTAATATTGGTAGTTTGGTATCGTCTGTGGTTTCTAGTGATAGTTTTTCTCCTCCACCATTCATGATTAAAAAATTCGGAAGTGGTATTTTCGTGAATAAATCCCTTATGTTTGATATTAAGCTAAATTCGGTTTGTTTTTATTTTATATTTATTTCCAAAGCTTTATAATTTATAACTTACAATGAACATTTTTTTTCTAAAAATATGTAAATATGTGAGGCTACAAACTTCTAATTTCCATTCATAAAAACTCTAAGCAATACTAATGAAATTCTTTACATTGTGAGTTAAACGCTGATCGACCGTTAATCGTTTTTTTCGATTTATTAAAAAATGGCTTTCGAGTAAATAACAAGTTTTGGAAATAACGGTCTCATATAGGCAGTACACCTAATTGAGAATACTTTTCACCGATTACAACCAACTTCAGAAATGGACAAGGCATCCTAATACCCTGTACCTACGCGTTCAGCTTTTTTATGCTTGTCATTCGTGGAAATTTTTAGTTATTAGAAGTTAGATAACAATGATATTTATAAATAATAATATTAGTGCTATGATTATTTATAAAATATCCACCGAGTCTATGTAGCGAATCGCAGTATTATTAATTTATTGTTTATGAATATCATTAGTAATCAACAGATCCTATTTCGAGAAAATTCTGTATATCAATTGTGGGTAATCAAATCTCGGAAAACATGCAATTTTACGTCAAATATTTGTTTCCACTTTATTAAGTTACCTAACTAAGCACTTCCAGTCTGTTTGTTTAAATAATAATATACTTTTCCTAATTGGTGTATAATTATTAGCAGTCGTAATTTTAAATCTATCAATGATAAGACAACTTAGATTAATATATGTACCATTTAAAAGTGCTTTTAGTTATTTTAAAATTTCGTAACATTTCTAATATAATAATGTAAATGTCAATAAAATATTTTTTCCCCTAAATCTTTTCTTGGCACTTACGGATACATTTGTCCATACAGCCACTTTTAAGTTGAAGGGTTAAGTGGATGAAGGAGATATGTAACAAAAAGTAAGTTTTTAGATATTTGACCCCAAAGTTTTCATTGTAGAACTTATTTGTAGTTATTGGTTTTCAAATGCTTAACTAATCGTACTGTTCCCATGAGTGGTGAAATTAATATGGAAGTTGAGAAAATTTTTAAATATCTGCTAACCAGGCCAAAAAAGATGTTGTGTACATACCTCTTTCTTCCACAAAGATTTTGTATATTTCATCTTTGTCTAAAGGATAAAACAGCTTTTGTGCATACAATTGAAAATACTGTTGTGTAGATATTCAAAATGATATTTATTTTTAATACGTGTACATATTTTAATAACACCAGGATATCGAAAATTGTCATCCCTTTAAGTTTATTCATTATTTTTACACAAAATAAGCTCATATAACCACCTGTGTTGTTCTGGAACGAAGGAAGTTGTTGTGTTAAGTTATTAATTTTCTGTTTTGATAGTGCACCGGTTTTCCTGAAAAGTCTTGGAATGTCAAAATCTTCGGAAAGTGTGGAGAGATTTTTCAAATTTTTAAGAATATTGCCTTCTTTAAAGGAATACCATAATCGAAACTCTCCTTCAAGAGATTTTACCCATAGGTATCTACACGGATCCATTTAATCCCATCACGGAAATATACTTTTTTATTAAGAAATATTTTTTTCTATTCTTCTTGTTCTTCTTCAGATGCAAATCCACTAATGGATGTTGGCGATCACATTTTCCATTAATTCTCTATTTCTTGCAATATGTATCAGAGATTGTATGTCGTTAATCCCTGTCCATTACCTTATGTTTCGGAGCCGGGACATTTTCTTGCGTCCCATTCCTCTCTTGCCTTCAATTTTACCCTCGATTATAAATTGGAGGAACTGGTATTTTTCATTTCGCATTCTGTGACCTAGATCTACTCTACTCTATTCATCAGTTGCATTTTATTTAGAAGGTTCTCAGTGTATTTGAAATTATGTTGCATATCAATAACCATATTATTCTTTTTATGGCTGAGTCAATCATTTTTCAATTCGGCCAAAATATTATCTGGTCTGAATCCAAGTACAAATGACAATTCCTTGATATTTACTCCTACCTTGCGAAAATATTCTTTGCAAGAGTTAGCAAGTCGATTTTGACGACAGGTTTGTTTGTTTAGCTGTTTCCTTTACTTCATAGTAAAGTTTGCCAAAAGCAGACTTAGCATTTGATCTTTTATTTTAAAGAATGCATTTAGTGTCATTTATGGCCTCATTGCCTTCTGCAAATCTACTTTTGGCGACTGAAGAAGAAGACTAACTAATACAGTTGTGCCTTAAACATCACTAAGACAATTACTGAAATAAGAAATTCTGGGCTCCTAATAGTTTGCAATAATGAAAATACATCAGCTGACATTTTACTGTCCTTCCACGTAGAAATTGTTTCAAAAGCATATATTTTGGTAATTGATTCGCCCTGGAACTGAAGATGACCTTCATGCCATTCAACCAAACGAGTTTCACAAATACCTTGGACAGCAGCTCCCAGTTACTTTATTTATATTCACTAACTTATCATACAGAGCTAATGCAACAACAATATTCACTTTAATATTTATTTATAGATAAACTAGCGGACCAACTCGACATCGAGTTTTTTAAATGAAATTTTTATTTTGCGAGAAAAATTAAGAGATCAATACAAACAATATAAGCAAGAATATACATAACATTTATCAATATTTTCTGAAAACTTTTGCTTGGCACCGGGAGTTATGTAAACTTTTACTTTTTACTTTTTACTTTTTAATAAAAACGAAACCGGAAGTCGACCTCAAAACCGGAATGCAATTTTTAGTTCATCAAATGTCGACATGGATATCATTTAGCAGTTAATTTTGCATGCTGATCACGAATCCGGTGTCAGATTTGCTCTATCTTGACGTTTTATGCGCGTTTCGGGTCACTTCCGGTGTCGGATCGCAACCGGAAGTACATATTTAAATTCGTCTCGACGAGACCTTTCGATCCATATACATTGTGGGGTCTGAAACTTAAAGTAAATTTTAACTTCCGGTCATCTCAAAATTAAAATTTTTGTACCAAAAGTATATCTTGACAATCTCATACGTAATACTAATAATAATGTAATTCCGAAAAAAGATTTTAATTATCTAATATGGTTTTTGAGTAAAGTGGTGGACAAGAAAAGGGCTTAGCGATTTAGTATATAAGATTATAAAATGTAGGATGCAGTCTCAGCAATTACAATACATATTCAAATTACAAACAACCAATTTGTAGACAAAACTGAAGATAAAAATTACCTAATAAAAAATAAAAATGTGCTGATTTAGTGCGAAAAGTCATGTCATGTATTATTGCTCATTGAATGAGCAATAATGTTTAAGCAATAATCTCATCGATAATCGAACGATTCTCTGGCACTTTCATGAGGCTTTCGCATAATTCTACACTTACCCCTAGAAATTCAACTCTTGAGTTTCTGCTTATTGGGTTGATGAGTTTTAAATTATTTTTTTAGGATTATTTGATTGATATTTCATTTTGATTGTTGGGGGGGTCACCCCCGTGTATTTTTCCTAAAATTTGTTTTTGTTTATCAGCATCTAACTCTAGTCATTGTTTTCATCAGTTATTACTGACAGGTGTTTGGGTTTCCATAGGCTTGAGACCTCCGTAATTTTCTTATATAATAAATGATAACGAGTAATAATTAGCTTTACATCTAGGTCATGCAAGTCCATCTTATATGGCATATCTCTTGCCTAACCTGATCTGTTTCTAATTTGAGATAACACTTTCAATGCTGCCATAGAAGAAACATATTATGAAAACATCAACTTTAGATATTTTAGTTGCAAATTTTAGTACATCGGTAAATATATTTAAATATCAGTCACAAATTATTACATCCAAGAAATAACATTTACACTTACACAATAAGATTGAGTTTTATTCTAAACAATGAATTTTGTAAAATTAAAAACATGAATTTTGACAATAAATTACATCAAAATAGCATGAAAAATAGAACGTTCTAGTTTTTCTTCTAGTACAGATATTGTATGGAAATGTCCCGTGGGCATGCGCAGTTGCATAATCTGTACTATCATAAAAATTGCATAATGTAAAGTCGACTTTAGTCTTGTCAAACTTGGTGCTTATTTATCAATTAAAAATTTTATAAAACTGATCGTGATTAATATAAATATCATAATAGTTCGTTTAACTTTACAAAAAAAACTGGTACCATGTAGTTTTTTTTTGATGCTCATAAGTATATCTAAATAAAATTTCTTCTAAAAAACTTCTACAATTCTAGAGTTAAGATTACTTTTAGTACAGATTTTGCAATTTACCTCATCCTACTAATCTGCCTTATAATGTAGAGAACGTATATGCTCATTAGCAATTATTGCAAATTGCTATCATTACATTGTCTGTTGAATAGAAAGAAAGATTCCCTGCTTGACAATTATTTGTGTTATAAAAATGGTCCTATTAAAAAAACATCAAAATCTACTACGAAATCAATATAAAAAAACTTATGAAAAAAGTTTTGTATGTTATCTAATATACACTTTGTTTTTAATATGTTGTGTATGGTTAGCGTAAATCTAGCACCAGTAGATATATCTAGATTGTATCTCACTTGTAGATAACAGTCGATTATGAACGCAAATTTGCAGACTCATTTTGTTTTTCATCCATAATCTATGCTCATCGTATTTTAACAATACTTACCACAAACCACAAATAATCATTTAATCATGAACAAATCCGACAAATTATGTCATAAACAATAATTTTATAATACTCGCCTATCGGAAAAGGAACTGAAACAATTTAGACCAGGGCGGTTCTGTTTTGGGGGGATGTGAGAAGTGGCATTCAGGTTTTTACAGAAAAAGTGTAATAACTTCAGTAATAATAATTATCTTCCGTCTAAAATAGTTCGGGAACATTAATAATAAAATAAAATATATAAAAATTACTAAAAGCATCGATTTTTTCTACTTTCCCTACTTATAACTTTAAAACCTTTTATTTTCAAGCAAAGTCGTAACAAAATAAAATAGCGACAATTAAATTTTTTATAAGATACAGCTGGTAAAAAAAGTTTTAATTTATTACCATGGCCGCAAAATAGCCATAAATACAAAAAAGAGGGGAAACAAACCTTTTCCCATTCAATGTTTTTCAACCACTTGGCCGAAACTTAGAACCTTCATCTTCTTCTTCTTCTAGTGCCGTATCCACTAATGAATGTTGGCTATAACCATTGCAAATTCGTCTCTATCTTCTGCCTTTCTCAGCAGCGTCTGTCTGTTTAACCCGGTCCAGTTGCAAATGTTTTTCAGCCAGGATATTTGTCGTCTACCAGAACCCCTTTTTCTTCGGTTTTTTCCTCCATAATTAGCACTCGTACCTATCATTTCTAAGTATATCCCTCAAATATGCTGTCTTTGGCCTTTTAATTCTGGTTAAAAGTTTTCTGTCTCTTCTTCATTCTGTGCAACACCATTTCGTTCGTAATATGATCGGTCCAAGGTATCTTCAAATTTTTTTAAAAAGCCACATCTCAAAAGCTTCCAGTTTTCTCATTAAATCAACATTAATAGTCCAGAATGCTCTTTATTGCTCTATTCTTGAGCGAAGTTCTGATTTAGGATTCAGACCTTCCGTAATCCAGACTCCTAAGTATTTCATTTTGTCCACTTGATGCATATCTTCATTTTTTATCTGGATCCTTGTATACAGACCTGTCTCACTCCTCTACTTATCTGTTGTGCATCCGTTCTATTTCCATCTAATGCTACCACAGCCTGTTGATTTTAATAGAGATTTCTCACTATGTTAATGTCATTTTTGTCGAGTCCTTTCTCTTTAGACGTTCCATGAGAATGTTATGTTTAACTTTGTCGAAAGCTTTCTCATAGTCTATAAACGCAACGAAAATATCTTTTTGTTGGCTTAGTTTCTTAATAACGGAACAAAGGTCGATAGCAGCCATTCTGAGAGTATAGTTATTGCACTTAAATTGTCTTTGTCTATAAGTTTATTCAGCTCATGAAAAGTTCTTCAATATATTGTCCATACTTGCGTAACTTCAATTGAGTTATTAATAGGTTTACTGTTTTTGTCTATTAATCGGTTAGGTGTGTTTGTTCGTGATTTTCCAGATAATTCTTTCTCTTCTTTACGTAAATTATAATGATGATGCTTTTTTCTGCAATTCTTCCACTTAACTGCATTTATGTAGGTTTTTGTTTCTATATTTTCTTATTTGCTTCATGATTTACAGTATTTCTTGAGTCACCCAAGGTTTTTCGGCTTTCTGGTTTCTTTTGTAGACTTTATTTCTGTGTTTTTATAATATAATCCTAAATTTGCTCCACATAATGTTCACATTCTTAGTGTTTTTCATTGCCGATGTTAATTTCTTCATTGCTTGATAAATACAAGTTGAAGCCTCAGCATTTCATTTATCTTGAGTAACTGAGTATTCACCTTAGAACTTTTGGATTTTATTTTATTTTTTACCCTCAGTTTTATTTTTGAGACAAGAATGTTATGATCTGAGGGGAGATCTGCTCCAGGAAAAGTCGCCTACAATGGAATTTCTAAATCTCAGATTGGTTAGAATAAAGTCGATCTGATTTCTAATGCAATTTTGTTCATTATCCTGTGGTGACCTCCAAATATATACAGTCTACGGGGTGATAATCGAAACCATGTATTCATAATCGCCAGGTTTTCTTTTGACAAAATTGAGTCAATCTGCCACCTCTAGCATTTCTTATTCCTAAACCATAAACACCTATTATATTGTCGACTCAGCCTTTTCCTATCTTTGCATTTAAATCACCCATTATTATATTAATTTTTTCATTTTTTGTGTATTGTAGAAGTTGTTTGAGTTGTTCATAAAAATGTTCTATTTCAGCTTCTGGTTTATTTGCAGTGACAGCATACACTTGTACTAAATTAATGTTCACTGGCTTATCCTGTATTTGGGTCCTTTCCTTTATAATTTGTCTCAAAAATCTTAATGACATAGTGAAAACAGTCCTCTAAATTTCATTAAAATCAATTTTTAACAAGTAGATTTTGCAATATAAATTTTTAAAAAAATTGAATTTTTTTAAAATCTGACACAACTAAACTAGACCATAATAGAAATTCATCAATATTTTAAATAATAAAAACGTACTAAGCCTAATAATTAAAATCGGATTATTTGGTCGGTCTCACGAATGATTTTAAATTAGAGACAATTTTTTTTGCTTATAAAACAAATAGAATATCTCGGTAACAATTAAATTCAGAAAACGGCGTTGGAAGAGGTACTTTTTTATATAAAAGAAAAATGTTGAATTATGAGTAATGGTTCCTGAGATATAACCAGTCAAATTTCATCGACATTTGCGACTAAGATATAATCAATGGGATCATAATCTTTAAACCATTACCATTTTTTTTCGGCGCTCTTTTTGGATAAAAAAATTTCATATCTATAAAAATATTTATGAAGAAATCAAAACAATTACGATGAAGCAAATTGAATTTCAAATATAAAAATCGGTGTACCCAGAAAAATATTTTTTTCTGCTTCAAATGAAGCAATTTTCTTAATTTTTATTTGTTCCGACGTAACTCAAATAAGCAAACTAAAAAACGCATTACCAAATGACAGGAGGCTTTGTTTTGCTATAAATAAATTTATTTATTTACCCTCCAGAGTCGCCAGATACGAAAATGCCACTGAACGCTTAAACATGTTACGAATAAACTAAATTTTTCTGAGAATGTTAATTTTGGAACTCCAAAAAATATGCAAAAGAAAATACTACTGTACCGCATCTCATCTTGGCCGAGTATTGATCGGATACTACCCCGGTCTTTGGATATTGACTAAAGATCTTCTTTCGTCTTGTTCATCCGAACGCCGCTAACATTTATTGTCCTTTCGCCAGCATCAACGCCAAGGGCCGCAGCCCGTTTGTTTTACTTAAGAGGAATCGTCTTTTCATTTTACGTTAATTTTGGTTTTTTATTTATTTAAATAAAAGATAGTATGTCCCATGCACTTTTTAGAGCCACACAAGATCGAGAGGAGTACTCCAGAATTGTCGCGAACATCCACTAATTGGATAGGTCACTATAAGAAGAAGATTTATTTAAATATAGTTTTATTTAAATTAAACTTGGTAATTGCTTCGTCAGTACATATACTAAAATTGTAACGATACAGAGAAGATTAGCATAGCCCCTGCGCAAGGATGACACGCAAAATTGTGAAACGTTCCACATTTTTATGTCCAATATGTAAAAAAAGATGTAAAAAAAAGCATCAATCTCCGTAAATATGTCACTTGCAGGAGATGGGGTGCTGATTCCAAAGTTGCATTGATGTTTTACAGTACCTACGTGCAATTAATTTTGGATTACGGATCAGCAAGCAGTACACATTTAATAAAAATCGTATTCAGTTTAAAAGTTTTAGATTAACACTGGGTGCTAGGAAATCAACATCAGGCCTTTTGATACTTGCTGAAAGTAATAAAATAGCATTAAAAATTGTCGAAATTTATTGGCAACAAAAAAATGGACTAAAATTAAGGGCCAGAACAAGCGTTTTACTGAGTATGCTATATGAATTGTGCATAAAAAATCTAGTAAACAAATATTAGAAAATAAAAAATTCACCAACATTGGCGAATGATGGAAACCAATGATTTACCGGTTACATTTTCAACAAATTTTATTATACCCACTCTATAAATTAAAATTTATTACGATCTTTTAAAAAACCAAATATTATATTTCCGAAATATTCAGGTTCAAATCAAATAAATAACAAGTTGTTGAATTCCATATTGAGTAAATATACTAATAAAACTATAATTTACAATTAGCTCTAAACTAAGCGATGAGAAGGTAGGGTCTGCAGTGTACATTTCTTTCAAAAACAAATCATTTAAAATAAAACTTCCTGCACATTGCTCTATTTACATTTACACTGCAGAACCGGTAGCTATTAGGAAATCTCTGGATTGACTAGAGTACCAAAATTTGCAAGATACTGTGATCATCTCAGACTCTAAGTCAGTTTTTAGTGGACTTAATAATACTGAGTTAAGCCGTAAGACATGTAAGCAGATATGTGACATTATACAAAAAAATAGAAACAAAGATGTAAAATTTATTTGGGCAAAAAATCACACCGGGATAAAAGGCAATGAAATAGTAGGCGAGCTTGTTAAGGATTCAAAATATTGGCGATCACATCAAATAATCATTATTACAAGATTCATCCTACGTTGCCATCCCTAACAGAATTACCACATATATTCCATTATAATATATTCAAACGATCAGCAGCAACTATCACAAGGTTAAAAACTAGTCACGGTGCTGTTTCTGCTCATCTGGCTAGATTAATAATATTTCCCAGTGTGATGTTATTCACATCCAGTTTGGATGTATTAAAAATAAAGCACTCTCATCTACATATTATAAAAACCTGGTTAAAAGTAGCATAACCCACCTACTGTCGCTAAATCAGAAATCTATATACGAACTCATATGTAATCACTTATATGCATCCGGATATATAATATAAATTTGTTACAATCAAGTTTTAATTTATAAACATAATATAAATCATTTAAAAATATGTGGCAAACAGAATAGTTTCCATTCTAAACACATGATCATCATCATAACTTAAACTTGCGTTTTACTGATACTGGTATCTAATAGAGCTACTTCTCACAAGCATGTTACTTGTTTTTAATATGAAAATATTTTTCTTTGCGTCTTTTTCCCATAGACCTACTATGATGCATATTGAATGCATCATAGCCTGCTATGCCTTTCTTCGGTTCATATTGAAGTTTCTCTTATCTGTTTTCATTACCTGTTGACTTGGCGTTTAATAGTGGGTATAAAGTTGGCAGTCTGATAATTTCCAGGTATTCTACCAACTTATATCTGTGAATATTTTACAAATAAATTTTATATTTAATTTGATTTTATTTTAAAATAGATCTTATTTTACTTCGATTGTATTATTTAAAATTGTATTCAACTAATATTTATATAAAATAGAAACCTGCTATCCATTTATTTACATAATTTAATTATTGTATATTTCCTACATAATTGCCATTCTTATTGATACTAATGCACTACGAAGGTGTGCCTTTTAAAAAATGCAATTACAATAGTCGTATGTAATTTAAATTTTTAAATATTAATATATAAATTCAAAAAATAAAAATAAAATGTCACGATACTTATTGCTTCCAAAGAAGAAAACCTGCAACTACTTATAAACAGGATAATCGAAGCATGTGATGAATATGGGCTAAAACTTAATAATTCTAAGATAAAACTTGTGGTTGTCAGCAAAACGGAGTTACAACCAACGAACATCAGTGCGTATGGAATAGAGTAAGAAAGTTAGAGTTAGAGTAGAAGTCTTCTATATAATAAAGAAAATTCTAATGAATAGAGATATTACGTTAAACCTTAAAATCATGTTAATACGCTGCTACATATTCACATGATACGCTGCTCCACATGATGATGTTGTGGAACGCATAGCGGAACTAAAATGGAACTGGGCAGGCCATGTAGCGAGAATGCACGATTTACGATGGACGAGCAAAATAACAAATTTATAGGCCAAAAGCAGACCAAACGCAGTAGAGGAAGACCAGCTACACGTTGGGCCGACGACATCAGGCGTATCACTAAAAATTGGCAACAAAGAGCACAAAATCGTGAGGAATGGAGGAGTTTAAGGGAGGCCTATGTCCAGCAGTGGACGTGATAAATAGAGGCTGGATGATGATGATGATGATGACATATTCACCACATTTCTGTATGGTAATGAAAAAATTGGAGGCCTATGAGATATGGATTTATTGACGATTATTGCAGATAAGTTGAGTTGATCGAATAAGAAATGAAATAGTTTTATTTTGAATGAAAAAGAGCACAGAAATAACCATCATCATTAGCCATTTTGCGTCCACTGGCTGAACATAGGCCTCCCGTAAATAATTCCATTGCATCCGATCATTGAGCAACTTGAATCCAGTTAGACTGGATGCGCTTTAAATCGTCCGACCACCTTGTTGGAGGACGTCCTCGACTACGATAAGCATCGTGTCTAGGCCTCCACTCTAAAATTTTCTTTGTCCATCTTCCATCTCTGACCCTAGCAACATGTCCTGCCCAGTTCCATTTCAGGGTTGTAATTCTTTCAACTGCGTCCGTCACACCAGTTTTTTTCCTTACTATCTGACTCGAAACTCTGTCCCTGAGTGATACGCCCAACATTGACCTCTCCATCGCTCTCTGTGCCACTTGTATCTTATTAATTACTTTTCTGGTAAGTGTCAATGTTTCTGCTCCATATGTCAGAACTGGAAGTACACACTGATTAAAAACTTTCTCTTCAAGCACATGGGAATAGCTGATTTAAAGACTTCCCTCAGTAAGCTTTCCGTAAGCTGCCCCATGCCAGTCCTATTCTCCTTTTTAACTCTGTTGTTTGATTGTCTCTTCCCAATTTAATCTCGTGGCCCAGATACTTATAGGAATACACTTGTTCAATTTGCGTGCCATTAGTGGAAATGTTTTTTGCCAGTACCAGGTTGGTCATGTATAGTGTTTTTGGAAAAATTAATTTTAACGGCCAACTCGTGCACAAGAGCTCTGAAGGTCTTAAAGAAGTTGGCATGCATGATCTACCTGATCTGCAATAAGGACTATGTCGTCTGCAAACCTCAAGTTGTTCAAAAATTCCCCATTTATATTTAATCCAATATTTTCCCAATTATTTTTTCTCATAGCACTCTGTAATAGGGCGGTGAATAGTTTAGGAGAGATAGTGTCTCCTTGCCTAATACCTTTCTCCAAGGGAAATGTGTCTGTGTCACCATAGTACATTTTTACAGCAGCTGTTGCGCTATCATATATATTCGAAGAAGAGTTGTGTACCTATGGTCAATACTGCACTCTGTAAGAGCTCTTAACATGAAGCTATGCTGGACTGAGTCAAATGCTTTCTCAAAGTCTACAAATATTAATATCAATGGCTTGTTGTATTCTATAACTTTCTCTATCAAGGATTTTATTACTTGTAGGTGGTCATTTGTTCCAAAGCCACTCCTAAATCCGGCCTGCTCTAGAGGTTGATGAAAATCTAGCTTAGGTCCCAGTCTGTTAGTAATTATTCTCATAAAGAGTTTATATAAATGAGATAATAAGTTGATAGGTCTGTAGTTGCCAGTGGACAGAAATAACAAACACGATAAAAATTCGAAAGACACAATATTTCGGTATAGACGTCTACCCTTCTACACCTCATACTACAGGGTAAGATCGCCGGAAGGAGAGGCCCAGGCCGAAAAAGAACATTATGGCTCCGAAATCTCCGAGAATGGTATCAAGAGACCACGGCTAATTTATTCAGAGCCGCCGTAAACAAAGTTATTATTGCCAATATGATCGCCAACGTTTGATAATCCGACAGGGTACTGAAAGAAGATACCTTGATACTTGATTGGGAGAAGTTAATTCTTTCAGTAGCTTCGGATCAACGTTGTCTTCTAGCGGCATCTAGGCTATAGAGAACGTCATCAGCTATTTCTTTGATACCACTGCTAATAAGACGCCTTGAAAACTACAAATTGGTCAACCTATGGCATTAACGTTAATGGCAACAAGTTAAACCAACTCAGATTCGCTGAGGACATAGTGTTTATAGCGAGCACATTCGAGGAACTGCAAATTATGTTGGGGGAACTAGCAGCCAGCTCCCAATACGTCGGCCTAAAAATGAATATGAAAAAAAAAACAAAAATAATGACAAACACAGAAGACCCCAGACATATAACTATAAACGGCAGTGAGATAGAACAAATACAGGAATATATCTAACTAGGCCAAATCCTGAGACTTGACAAAGAGGACCAAAGTGCGGAAATTACTAGAAGAGCAAGACTAGCATGGGCAGGATTTGAAAAACTTAGTTCGATACTTAAGAACCGCAAAATACCCCAATAAGTGAGGAGCAAAGTGTTCAACCAATGCATCCTTTCTATCAGGACATATGGATGTCAAACCTGGACCCTAACCAAGTCAAACATGAATTAACTAGCCACAACAGAAAGAACAATGGAAAGAGCAATGTCAGGTATACGACTCTCAGATAAAAAGAGAAACGACTGGGTAAGATCCAAAACAAAAGTCGAGGACAACAAAAATTGCCAAACTTAAATGGAGCTTCGTGGGCCACACTGCTAGATAGAAAGACCAACGTTGGAATACTACAATACAACATTGGAGACCTTACGAAAGTAAACGATCAAGAGGAAGACCACAGATGAGATGGGTTGGTGACATTAAAAGAATAGCCGGAACAAATTGGAAATATGTTGCTCAGGATAGAGACCGATGGAAGGAATTGGGAAAGGCCTATGTCCAAACATGGACGACATAAGGTTAAGAAAAAAAAGAAATAAAGTTTTTGTGAAGCTGTTCACATTGTTTATTTTATCCGGGAATATATTCTCTTATATTCAGGACGGCTGCCTTGGATAGAACATGTAGAAAGAATGAAAGAAGGCGAAATGCCAAACAAAAAATTCAAACAGATGTCAGTAGGAAAAAGAACAAGAGGCAGACTGAAGCCGAGATACTTAGAACAAATAGAAAATGATATAACAACCTTAAAATAAAAAAACTGGAGGAAAAAAGCACGAAACAGATCAGAATGGAGAAGAATCCTGGAACAGGCCAAGACCCAAAAAGGGTTGTTGAGCCAGTGATGATGATGATGAATATATTCTCTTATATTACCTGTGGATGAAAATGACGTTGTTCAGATTATAGCCTCATTAAAATCGAACAAAGCTCTAGGAATAGATGGTATTAAATCTGAAGTACTTAAAGAACTATCGCCAATACTAACTGGTCCCATTACTTATTTATTAAATAATGTATTTTCTAGCGGCAAATGGCCCGAACAACTTAAGCAAACAGTGATGTTTCCCATTCATAAGAAAGGCGATCCAAAATTAACAAATAATTACAGACCAATCTCACTAATCACTTCACTTTGCAAGATATTGGAAAAGGCTTATAAAATATCAACTAGTATTATACTTAGAAAAATATAAGTTAATTTCAAACAAACAATATGGTTTTAGGGAGGGAGTATCCGCGGAAAATGCAATATCGTACCTATCTAACAAAATTTACAACTTAGTTGACAGCAGTACACCAACAGCTTGTGTATTCCTAGACCTGGCAAAGGCGTTCGATACGGTTAGTCACTCACAACTATTAGATACTTTAGCAGACATTGGTATAAGAGGAAACACATTTAACTTAATGGAAAGCTACTTAAAAAATCGATATCAAAGAGTGCGACTAGAAGGGAAATTGAGTAGTGCTAAAAGCATAAATTTTGGTATACCACAAGGGACTGTACTAGGACCCATATTATTTATACTGTACATAAACAATATTCTTACTTACCAGACTGAAGGTGAGATATTAAGTTTTGCAGATGATACAGCAATTTTGTACTCTGCAGACACGTGGATGGAACTAAAGCGAAAAATGGAACATGACTTAGGAAGAATTATTGATATATTTAACCACAAACTTCTTACAGTAAATATGGATAAGACAGTTTATGTTCCATTTACAAGCTATAAGAGAGGTCTACCAGATTACAAATTTATAAAAATTAAAAATATGAGTATTAATGCAGTGAGTAACACAAAATACCTTGGTGTTCAAATCGACTCGTATCTACGATGGGATATACACATAAACCAAACATGTAAAACATTGAGATGTCTATTGTACAAAATGCGATATTTACGTAATATACTGGATATCCATCATCTGAAGGTTATTTACTATTCTTTGGTAGAATCGCGTCTACGTTCTGGAATCCTTAGTTGGGGTGGAGTTGCAAATACATACCTCCACCAATTAGACATTATCCAGAGAAAAATATTAAAAATTATTTACAATAGACCTTCGAGATACCCTACTAATGATCTTTATACCGAAACTCAAATGTTAGATACAAGACAGTTATATATTCTTACAATAATCACCAATTTATACAAAAATAAACACTTACTCACACCATTAGGGCATACCTATCATACGAGAAATAGAGCACAGTCTTTTGTCAAATTAAATATTGCAAAGAAAACAGTTGGTAAACGAAATTTTGAGTATTTACAAGGAAGAATCTACAATTTGCTCCCTGAAATTTACAAAACATACCTAATCACTATAAACTCGCAAAAAATGATTAAGACATTGTTTACTAGGTATTTGAAACAAAATCATAGACAACTGTTCAGCCACCTTTTTGAGACCAATTAGGTTATAACTAACGTCAAATCAAGAATAGATTACGAAATCTTAAAAATTTATATATGCTATTATCTTGGTTGATTGCATGCATGAATTGTCTCTCTCTTGATAATTAATTAATAAAAAAAATTTTTTTGTTATTTTTTTTGTTTTATCTTAATATAGGTAATAATTATAACTAATAAAGTAGTAAAACTCGCCTTGCTGTAGGATCAATATAAATAAGCAAATTCAAAAATGGCCCATGCTCAACTTAATTGTTTTAATGGGCACTACTGTTTATTTACCTTGAACCAATTACAGAACTACAAAGTAAAAGTAATATTTTTTAAAAATTTTATTGTCATTTAATTATTTTATTGTAATATTATTAATTGTATATTTCATGGAAATAAACGTTATTATTATTATTATTATTATATTTTTTAAAAGACTATTTTTTTGGAATATTGCTTTTGAAAAGATAACTATAAATTTTTAAAGGTTATTTATGCTTGACCAATGTAAATATTAGAGTAAGTAATTTTGCAATATGTGCCACAATTTTTAGGTTATGTTTTCTAAGTATTAGGTATTTGCGTAAATCTAAAATTCAATTTCATTAATTTCTTTATAAATTTATTAACAAATGTTATTAAAAGTTAGATAAGAGGTATTTCAACTATTACATTTACAAAATAATATCGTAAGTTCAATGAAAAATCTTGACATTCATAAACGTATTTAAATTATGTGTTCTTACTCCTTGATATTTATTTGATTAACCATATCAAATCAAAACATTAAACAAACTGCAAATTTGTTTATAAAAAATGTTTCAATCTTTTCAACATATCACGTACCTCCAACAATTCACGACGAATTTCCAAGAATCCATAGATTTTTATTTAGTTATTACTAGATTTTCTTACCACGGTCACGTTAAGTTTAGTGAAATTGTGATTTGTGAATTATTTGTGATAATGATGATTTGTTAAAAAAAATGTGGAAATTATGAAGAATGTCAGAACTGTTAGAATTATAGCAGCAGATTCAATTTCTTCTTTAAAGGTACAGTTACATTAGGCAATAATAATTTTCTAATTTATTGGGGATACCGTGGGGGACATCGTATGATAAAATCACCATGACGTGTGGACTGTAAGTTAAAAATGGCAAAATTTTAATAATAGTGTTCAGGGTTTACGCTTTCATTTTTTATTTTTATTGTGGTTAATTCCTAGACAATTTTTGTTATTTGACTGTCTACAAAAATTGTTATTGTCATGCTATTTTTGTGACTTCAAACAGTGGCGGATCCAGATATTGATAACGGGGGAGGAGCATGAGTCTGTATGGTGATTTTGATATAGGATTTCGATTTATGCACCTTTCAGTGGCCGATTCCCTGAATTTTTGTTGGGGGAGAGATAGGGGGGTGTCATGAGTTTCTTGAGGGTGATTTTGATATAGGATTTAGATATTTGTTGCACTTTTACGATTGATATGATTTGTGCCTCATGAAACAAGAGAGCCATTTTTCAATATTAAACTATATATTAGCGATATATTAAACTAATGAGAAGTTAGCCACACTTAAAATATTAAAGTGATTCGATTTTAAAAAACCACACAATGTTACCATTGCGTCCATATCACCTCACTCCTCACACAAACTTCAACATTTGGACAAAAGTTTCATGGGTTGTCTCAAAACGTATTACAGTGAGGAAATAAGACACTGGCCAAGAAACAATAAACAGCTACTTACAGCTTATGATATAATGGAGTTTTTTGGCAAAGCATACATTTAATGCCAAACAGTTAAAATGGCAATCAATGGGTTTAAAGCCACATGTATATATCCACTGAACAAGGAATTGTTTCTGATGCCGAATATTTTAAAGAAGCAAACAAAATGCAAATGAACAGCTCCAACACTGTTCAATCTGGCCCTTGAATATGTCATCAGAAAGCTGAATGTCGGAAGAGCCAATCTCCTAACAAACAAATCTGTCCAGCTCGCCGCATATGCGGATGACATTAACCTCATGTCCCGCAGAGTGGATGATGCAGCAGAAACATATTCGCAGCTGAAAAAAACGGCCAAGGAGATTGGACTTGAAATAAATACACAGAAGACAAAAATACTAACACAGACGCGGACAAAGCGAACAAGAAATCAAATCAAAGTAGAGGATGACATTGAAACAGTGAAGAGTTTTACTTATCTGGGAGTCGAAATGAATACGGAGGGAAAAGAAGAGGCCGAAATTCAGAAGAGAATAATGAAGGGAAATAAAGCCTATTTTTCCCTGATTAACATATTCCGCTCCAAGACGGTACATCGAAAATCGAAACTTAAGGTCTATAAAACTATCATCAGACCGATAGTATGCTATGGATGCGAGACATGGGTTTTGACAGAAAGCACTAAACGAAGATTAGAGGTTTTCGAGAGAAAAATCCTAAGGAAGATCTTTGGACCCATCACTCAAAATGGGATGTGGAGATCTAGATATAACCATGAACTCTACCAACTGTTCAAAGAAGCACCTATTGCAGAGTTCGCTAGAGTACAAAGGCTTCGATGGGCTGGTCATGTGGTACGGATGGATGCCGACAGATTGCCGAGAAAGGCCTTGGATGGTAAAATGCAGGGCAGAAGACCAAAGGGAAGACCACGTAATAGATGGGAGAACGAAGTCACAGCAGATGCGCACAACTTATTGAACGTCAGGGCTTGGAGACGAGTGGCGCGGGATCGCCTTTGTTGGAGGCAGAAGTTACAGGAGGCCAAGGCTCAATTTGGGCTGTAGCGCCATTGGAAGAAGGAGAAGAAACAAAATACAAGGTTCATTTTTTTACGAATCCATGTAAAAGCAAAACACGGCAGGTAATGAAAGCTTTACAGGGATCAGTGAATGTGGTATGACGATGTGTTATGACGATGGATAAATTACAATTTAATGCAGTCAATGCGAAATAACAGTCAACATCTTCGGCAGGTCAGGGCAATCCTGTGTTACCATCTACATTTGACAATCCTTTTGTTGGAGTGGGGAGGGGGGTAGGGGGGTGTCATGAGTTTTTTGAGGGTGATTTTGATATGGGAATTTAGATTTTTTGTTGCACCTTCTTTACGATTGATATGATTTGTGCCTCATGCAACAAGATAACCATTTTTCAATATTAAACTATATAATTCGCTATATATTAAACTTGTTCTGAAGCTATTTTCTTGTGGCATTGTAAATTAATTACTATTAAACTGGGAATAAGCCACAATTAAAGATAAAAATACGTTTATTGACGTTTCAATTTCCACTTCGGAAATCGTTCTCAAAATACAAACAGTAAATTAAACAAATTTTGTTTTTTGTTACATAGTGAAAAATTCTTCTAATAATTTAATTTTATCTGACTCATTTATATTGACAATTCAGACATACATTATGCATTTTAAAGTAGACGACTTTAAAATGATATTGCCAATATTGTTGAGTTGCGCTCCTGGGACGACTTTACTTATAAGATAGATTCATTCGATTACATGAAATCAACTTGAGAATATCCGTCAGAAAAAATCATAGCATGTAATTCGTCTTTAAAAAGACAAACACAATGACATGATGACAGTAAAATTCTCCTGTTAGTGATTCCATAGTAAATTATGAGGGAAAACCAGAGCAAAAAACCTCATAATACTATCCCGACATTGTAAGTATTTGTTCGTGAATTTAGTTTACCTTCAACAAACATCAAAATTCTGATTTTATATGTTACGTTATTTAAAAAACATAAATGATGTATCCTCTATATGTTACTGACTTACTAATACTGGTATTTTCTTATTAATAACTTCCTCTATCAATATTGGTAACCAGATCCTACTACATTCTGCCGAGGAATTTGCGACACAATTGGCCTCATTTAGCATAATTAGAGCCGCTTCTTTGATTTTTCTTTTTTTAGCATCCGTTTTTTTTAGGACTACATTTGAATTACTCCATTGAAACCCTATGTTGATTATCCCATGCGTGTTTACAGATTTGAGATCTATCAAATTCTTTATTTTTAATATAAGATTGATGTTCACTTATTCTAACATTTAATGGCCTTGATGATTCACCTAAAATAAAACTGATCGCATTCACAAGGTATTTTGTAAATGCAATTCTTGTCCTTTCTTGTTCATTGTTAGGTTTGGTTTTGGATAAAATAGAGAACGATTTCCGAAGTGGAAATTGAAACGTCAATAAACGTATTTTTATCTTTAATTGTGGCTTATTCCCAGTTTAATAGTAATTAATATATTAAACTAATGAGAAGTTATTAAAACCCAAATACCCTATGGGTGCAAAGAAGGGTACAACATTAAGGGGTCTTGACCTTGTTAACCAAAAAAAATCCATATACCTTACATGACAGTAAAATCAAGTGTACAAGACTATTAAACCGAAGGAAAGTTATTACAATATAAATACTAAAAAAATCAAGGATTGTCGATTTAAACTAAGTATTTTAAAGACAATTAATTTAAACCCACCTATCTTATGGCTACAAAATCAAGAACACACCAAGGATAAATAAGTATAAACCAAAGTTAAGTAATTTAAATGCAATAACTTAATGTAAGTGTAAACAATAATGAATGTGTTAAACATTCCTATTTTAACAAACTCTATCTTATTGTTGGATATCCGAAATCAATTTGTAAAAACATCTGTTTATTCCTTATTGCTATACGGAGTGGAAACATGGACTCTCGGAAAAGTAAAAGTAAAAGTATGAGGTGTATAGAAGTCTTTGAAAATGTGTGTAAAAGATATATAAACAATTTAGTTACTATTGAAATCAAATTATTATTTAAATAACGGAGTATTTAATTACCAACAAATATTAAGTCCGATCTTTGTTTTATATCCTAATTATATTATTTTAATGTTGCGTAAATGATCAATTTATTGCAATGATACCGTAATATTGTAATTGAGAACTAAATTTTTATATTTCGTAATTAAAATAATTTTAAAGCGTAAAATAAATTTTATATTGAAGCCTATTTGTTTATTATTTCGTTAGATTTTGATATATTTGCAACAATGTAGTCTCTCTTCTTTGTAATCTAATAATTAGGATAATTGATCTAATTGTCGATTTTATCGTTCAATTTTGGACATGCAGTAATATTTTATAAAAAGCAAGTGCACTATAAAAATGACATTTCTGTACTACGTTCAGGAACATTATTATTATAGTTCCTATTGGGTTTATAAATTTTTGTCGGTACGAGAGAGAGGCTGTTCTCATGCCAGATTGATTCTGAGAAAGCAAGAAAGTAAACGAAGAAGGAATAAACAACAACGAATACCATTTAAGAATAATTATTGGAAATCTCTATCAAAATCAAAATGTAAATCTCAGAATTGAAGATGAACACACCTAATATGTAAATATCATCCGTAGAATGATTCAAGGCTGTATTTTTAATCCTCAAATCTTCAACTGTATTACTAATCGAAAAAGGTATTCTACTAAATTAGTATCGTTACAATATTCGATATGCAGATGACACCATTGTCATCAAAATCATCAGAGACAGGAGAAAGAGCTGAATAGTAGAATAGGAGGCCGACAGATCAAAAGCCTTAAATAAAGAACTCACTAGAGAAATGAATAATGAAAGCAAAAGGTGTTGGAAATAACTAAAGTAGCTGAATACAGACGTTATATTCTTGATGGTTCCAAGAGTGAGAGAACATATCTTCTTTATAGTGACAGGAGAAAGTATCTACCTTTCAAAAAAGTCAAATATTTGGGCTCAACCATCATCATCAATGGCGCTACAACTCTTCGTGAGTCTTTGTAGCGTTTACTATTGCCTTCCATGTTTGTCGGTCCTGTGCCAGTAATTCCTATTGTTGCACTCTCATTTTCTGTAGATGTTTTTCGACTGCATCTTTCCACCTTTTTCTAGGCCGCCCTACAGACCATCTTCCATCTGGCTTTCCCAAAACACATTGTTTATAAGGCGATTGTCGTTATTGCGATTCACATGCCCTGCCTATCTGAGTATATTGGCCTTTATATATCTGACTAGATTTTCTTTTCCTCTAGCTCGTTATTGTATCTGCCCCTCCATTCGTTTGTCACGCTGTCTCTGCAAGGGCCATATATCATTCGAAGAATTTTACGTTCCACTCCAGCAATTTATTTACTTTCTTTTTGTTAGCGTCCATGTTTCGCTTCCATACGCGACTGCTGGTCGTAATATGGTCTTATATATCCGGATTTTTCTACCTTGTGAAAAAAGTTTTGACTTCATTGGATGTTGCATTGCAAAGAAAGATCTGTTTCCTGTCATTATTCTCTTTTCAACTTCTCGCTCTAATTTGTTGTCATTTGTGATTGTTGCTCCTAGATATTTAAATTCTTTCACCACTTCGAAGTTGTTCTGGACTCAATACTGGACATCAAACAAAGCTTTGGTGAACACGTAATATATGCTTCGAAAAAAACAGATTAATGAACATCAGCGCTAACAAAGACAATGCCAAACATAGGACAGGTAGAAGGAGAATTCTCATGGAAGTGACCCAACTTCGGCATTCTATACGCAGCACAAGTGTGGAAGCATATAATGCGTAAACAAAAATACAGAACAATTCTTAAAAAATCTTAGAGATAGCCTATTGACCTACTAGTAAGAGAAAGAGTACAATCACGTACGGCATGAGTGAAAAGGACAAAGCAGACGAGAGAGAAGTGACCAATGCAAAATGACACGGGAGTGAGAAAACAAACAAAAGGCTGAATAGACAAAAACTCATGTAACGAATGTAATGTAGCTTACGAAGCGCTCGGCACAATCCAAAAGAACAAAAAGAATACTCCATTGTGGTGGACAAATGACATCGCTAATGTACACGACAAGAAACGAGCATATCAAAAGTGGCTGCAAACAAATGATCCAGATGATAGACGAACATATGCAAGATCAAACAGAGAAGTAAAAAATTTAGTAACTAAAGCAAAAAATGTTTCCTGGGAAAGTAAATGCGAAGAACTCAATAAATATATAGGGTCAACAAGATCAAGAGGAGCATGGAAAACGGTAAAAAATCTGAGAACAAACAGAAAAGAAACGAGTAGAATAGATTTAATAGAAGAAAGATATTGGATCGAACACTACTCACAACTTTTGACTGAAACAAGACTTCAATTCACGAACGTCAGTATAATAACATATGCTGGAAGTCAGTGAAGACGATCAAATAACAGTACAGGAAGCCGAGAATGCAATACGAACTCTAAAAAATCGGAAGTCATGCGACCAAAAGGTATACCAAATGAATTATTAAAACATAGCCCACAAGTATTACGGGAATTACTGGAGTATGTCTTCACCTTATTCTATAATGGACACGACTTACCACCGGAGTGGACAAAAGCACATATTAACAACATCTACAAAAAAGGAGATAGAAAGAATTGTTTAAACAACAGGGGGCCAAGTGTCATAAATTCACTCTTCATTTTCATAAGAAAAAGTAGTAGAATATACAGGAGGATATGGTCTGGGCAACAGAAACAAAAGGGGTGACAGGCTTATCGAATTGTACCAAAACAATAATTTTGTTACAGCCAATACATTGTTCAAAATGCCAAAGAGTAGACTATATACATGGAAGTCACCAGCAGATCCAGAAGAGAGAATTGTAAAAAACCCAAATAGACTATGTATTAGTTAGACAAAGATATAGAAAGTTGCAGACTCGTCAACTGCAACTGTCAGAATACAAAATGAGCTCACTAAGCACTTTTCAATAGTCAAAGCATTAAAGCAAGTAGACGGGCTGGCACTGATACTATTTAACCTGACTCTCGAATGACAAAAGACAAAAAGCTGACACAGGCAAGAACTAGGGGAAACAGACGTTTGTTGAATTAGAGAACTATATTAAAACTGTAGAAAGGTTTACATATCTGGGAATAGATATAGAATACACGGATGGAACAGAAGAACCAGAAGTTCAATAAGAATAGTAAAGGGAAACGAAGAACTTTTCACTCGCCCATGTGTTCTGCTCCAAAAACACACACTGAAGATCGAAAATAAGAGTCTGCAAAACTATTATCAGACCAAAAGCATCAGATGGGTCAAATTTGCTAGACGTGAGAACCTGGAGAAGATCAGCGCAGGACCGGCAAGGTTGGAGGCATAGTTTGGAGGAGTTTAAGGTTCGGTTTGGGCTGTAGCGCCATTAAAGAGAGAGGGAGCGGGACTGATTTCTAAGTTAACAATTTACATTGCAACCTCAGACTGATAAGAAAAATCAACGAATAAAAGTACTAGTATTAGTATTTATTAGAACATTTGGAATATGTAGGAACAAATTAAAAAAAAATTTCGCGAAAAACTCGAGTTTGCACTCAAAAAACACACAAAACACTACAAATGATCAGTCACAAGATTTCAGATAATGATTGTAATCTAAGATCGATATCGTTATCCGGCTCGAAATCACTTAATTTAATTGTGGATTATACTAATTCGTTTAACTTCAATCACGTGCATATATTTTTGAACCTTATATTTCGTAAGAATTATTTATATTTATCAAAATTTGTTAGTTATCTCACAGCTGCTATAATAAGAATTTAAATTCAAAAGGAACCTTTTACTATCAGAGATAATTTCTAAGTTGAAGTAGATATTCAATTTTTTTAATATTGTGGCCAATATTTAACAATATAAATTAGAATCATGTTCCGAGATTTAAATCTTGGATATTAATAGAAAACCATTCGACAATAATCCAAAGGTTAAGTAAAAAATTATTAATACCTAATAATAAATTTATGACTTTATGACTTAGGATGAGTATGATGTAAGATATATGATCAAAAAGTTGGATAAAGAATAAAGGCTTGATGTTTGATGATAAATATAGAAAAGACCGAATATCTAGTTGTTGGAAAAGCATATTGAAACAATCAAGTATTAGACCACTGTGAAATTAGGAATGTTGAGTGATTGGGTGATACAAATATTTGCACTAGGATACGTTGTTATTCTGTTGACACCATTTTTTAATTTACTAGAATATAATTTAGATGATTTTTGATTATGCTATCTGTATTATTTCCTGGTCATACATTCTTTCTTGTGTAGTTTGAACAAGGTATTTGTTATTATGGTATATTAAATTATATTTCTCTGATATTAAAATAATGAATGTATTTTATCAGCACAAAGATATACATAAATTTACCTGGGAACAACCAAAGAAAAAGATAAAATCTATAATCAACTATCTCGTTCAACCAGAAAACAAAAGGCTCCAAACAAATGACGTAAGGGTGTATCCTGGTGCCGAAATGCGGATCTGACCACTATATGGTGGTCGCAAAAATAACCATACACTACAGGAAAGTAAACAAGAACAAAATTAAATAGGAGAAGGTAGCAGCTTCCACAAAGATAAGATATAATATTGATAGCCTAAAAACAAGAATCAGTACAATTCCTCTACAAACTTAGACTAGCCTCAAAACTAACTCACTTAACTCGAAGAGAAACAGCCGAAAAAGAATATCAAGATATAAAAAATTGCATTCATCAGGCGGCCAAAGAGGCATTGGGGTACGAAGAAGCTGACAAAAGAAAAAATCATGAGTGGTGGAACGAAGAAGTAGGAAAATTAAGTAAAGACAAAAAAAGCTTATCAAACATGGCTATCCACGAAAGACTCAGAAGACCGTAAAATTTAAAGCAGACTCAACAGGGAAGCAAAGAAGGAAGTCGCTAAAAGAGAAAAACGAAATGTGGGAAGAGAAATGCGAAGAGATGGACCGATGATTAGGAGGAACCAAAGTGACACAAGCTTGGAAATTTATAAAAAGTATTAGAAAAAAATGAAAAGATGAGGGAAATATAAACCTGATTTAAAATAAAAAGTGGAAAAAACATTACGAAACGCTATTAACAGAAAGTAGGCACGAATTTATGGAAAGACCTGACCATATCTCAATGACAGAAAACTCAGATGTGCATAAGATAAACAAAGAAGAACTGAAAAAAGAATTGAAATAAATGAAAAATGGAAAAACACCCGGGCCTGGAGACATTCCCATAGAGTTGGTGAAACATGGACCGGATGCTCTGTTAAAAGCTTAGTGAATATTTTTAATAAATGCTTAATTGAAGGCCAAACGATTCCAGACGATTGAAAACAAGAAAACGCAGATTATATGCTTAGAAAGCTCAAAGATGAATACGAAAAATGGGGGATGAGTATGAATATGTCAAAAACAGAATATATGCGAATAGGCAGTGAAGACGAAGACTCGGATTGAAAGAAATGAAAGAATGTAAAGATGCTACGAATACAAATATTTGGGAAGTATTATCTGCAGTAAAGGAACAACGGAACGGGATATAGACTATAGAGTGCAACAAGGCAGGAAGAGTGTTCAAATTCTGAATTAGATACTTTGCTCCAACAAAGCTACTATGAGAACTAAAATGACTATCTACAAAGTAATTGTAGAGCCCATTGTTACATATGGAGCAGAATGTTGGTAAATGACAGTAAAAGGAAAGAAAAAAGTTGACACGGTTGAAATTGACTACCTGAGAAGAGCTTGCCGTATATCAAGAATAGAACGTATACCTAATTCTGAAATTAGAAGAAATTATATGGAATACAATCCAAGTAATAGAAGGAAACGAGAAAGACCAGCCAAGTCTTGGATACAAGGTGTTATGGAAACCGTGAAAGACCATGGATGAAGACACCTGGAGAGATAGAAAAAGATGGCGATCGAAATGCGGGAAGCGGTAGAAGCTGTAGGATCCCCACCTCCTATCGGAGTGCCTATCGGATTTGAATGTTGGTGACCATCATTGCAATCTGTAAAGGTTCGTGGTTGTTGTGTTTATCTCCGTACGTAGATTTTTCAGCCAGAATTTTGCCTTCGTGCTCCTTATTTTTCTTCTACTTTTCCTTGTAGAATTAATTGCAGCAACCTATATCTTTCACTGTTCCCCATGACCAATGTATTCGATTTTGGTTAGTTTGATTGTAGTAAACAACTCTTTTCTTTTTTGCATTTTGAATAAAACGTCCGGGTTAGTAACGTGGTCGGTATAGGATATCTTTAGGATTTGACGATAAAGCCACATTTTGAAAGTCTCAATTTTCTTGCAGGTATCATCTGTGAGAGTCCACAACTCAACTATGTACAACACTATATAATAGATATAATATTATAGTAACCTGATTTTATGGGTACTGATAAATCATGACATTTGAATAGCTTAGCCATTTTTTGAAATCCAGATCTTACTTTCTCTATCCTACTTTTGATTTCTAGGGAATTGTCCCAATTTTCACTGACGTTCGTACCAAGGTAGGTGTATGGTTTGTACTCTTTCTATTAGTTGACCATTTACACTAATTCTTTCAATTTGCTGTTCCGTCTTAGAGATTATCATACCTTTTGTTTTCTTAATGTTCAGTGAAAGTCCATATCCCCTTCAATTGAGTTCCTAATGAACTCTATAGAGACAGTTGTGAAAAGGTATGACAATACAAGGTATGGAAACGATGATTCCTAATTTTTAAAAATCAAAATAGATTAGATTTAAAAGTGACTATGAATGTAATAGTAGCGTCAGCAATTTTTTTAATATCATCATAGAAAATGGAGTCTTATTTCTATAGATCATAATATATTTTTTTAATTTCCGTATTGCCAGATTCCAGTGAGAGCCTAAGAAGGCATCCATTGAATTTTGAGAGGCAACGGTGGAGAAAATCTTTTTTGGACATCTACGTCACGGAACAAGACATCCTAGCATATTTCGGCCGAGTAGAATACTAGTAGAAAACCCTAACCATCGTTCCAGAGAGGTGGTCTTGCCACTCAATGAGCAACTAAAATAAAAAACTAAACATTTATAAACAACCATATCTATTACCGTAAATCAGAAAATGTTTCAGACGTTAAGCCATAAACTAATAAATAATATTAACCATGCAATTCGGATCCCTCACTCAATTTCCTCTTCTGTCCTCCTGCTCCTTTTTCTTTATCACCCCAGAAATCAGACAGTGTACTTCTCTCCATTCTTCCATTATTTCTCTCCTCTCAACAATATGTTTACAATGTTTCTTTCACCCAGCCCGAAACCCATTCGCCTCTTGAAATCTTCCCCTCTCATTTGCCATCTCTGACAGTTAAAAATGTAGGCTGGAGCGTCCATTACCCCACAAATAGTACAGTCTGCCGAGGCAGATTTGCTTGTTCTATTTGTGAAGGTACCAAAACTACCATTTTTCGGTCAGAAACTGCATCAGGAAGTAGTCTAGTTTCCTTAACTTACATTCCCACCATGGTCTCAGATCGGAAATAAGCTCTTTTATCCACCTTGCCTTTCCACTATCTAATGGGACCTGGCGGAACACCCTGTGACAAACTGATGCTGGTACCTTTGTCTCTTATGGACTTGTCAGTAAAATATCTGTATCATAATCTAGATCTACAAGAAAACTATTTAATTAAGACCATAAAAAGGAAAAAAAGAAGACAATTTCTCTTAATTTCAAGGTGAAATTGAGAGAACATTATTGTGAATTATGCAGCAGAACATTTTACGGAACTGTTTTCAAAACTTCTACAAAATTTATTATAAAATATTATTACTACAGCTGTTTTGACAGAGTACCTTTCTGAAGTGATCTATTTTTGCTATGCGTTTACACTTTAATCTTTAACAAAATAGGTTGAGGAGGGGAACTGTTTATCTCAAGTTGGTCATCCAGAATGATGTCTTTGTGTTTTTTTAATTTGTTAATTTCCATAGATTCTAACATTTATTTTGTTTATTAACTATTTTTAAATATTTTTAATATTTTTTTTTGTATCCATACAATTAAAAAAGAGACAATAAAATGAATGATCTGATTATTATTGTGTAATCAACAGTGATTAGATAATCTCTGGAAATCATGAAATATTTACTTTTTTATTGGGTATCTGATATCCATGTGAGCGGCTTATGTTAGAAAATCTTCCAGGGTTAAACCAGTTGCTTATATCTTAAGACCGTTTTATCAAAGAACAATGGGAAGCTGTAGCGCGAATTAAAAGCTTTTCATCAATATGTTGTCCTTAGCGGATAAAACCAAAGGATTTGTAGTTAATGTAAGCAGCTTACTTGACTTAACAAATATGAGTTACTCTCAAAATTCGCGTAAAACCTTTTAACCCGATCGATAAAAATATAGGAAATATTTTTAAAGATCATTATCAACATACTTGTTTTTCTGTTAGTGATGTAGATAATTCTTTTGAAGTATATCTTAACATATCATCGACAGACATGATTATTCGATATGATTAATTATTAGATAGGAAATAACAAAAAATCCCTAAAAAGATGTCGTCGCAATTTTTTTATCGTTGGCACGTAATTTGATAAAATATTTTTTAAGTCATACAATGTAATTATATAGATCTGGATAATATGGATATTTTCATAACATACCTATCAATTGTGAATACTCTGAATATTCTTCTTCAAAAAGTTCCATCTTCTTCGCGAAGGTTGGCTATCATTTGAGTTGAAATTCAAAAGCATAAAAAAGCCCTCAAGAAGCTGTGGCTCAGAAAAATGTGGCTCATTAAGCTGATGGTCCGGAAATCATTGCAGGATACGGATTTGGTTTTCTTTGGTAGAGCAATAAACGCTGATTTCAGCCGTGATCTTGGTATTACTTCGTTTAAATATATGTCAATGAATATTTTTGTTAGTAGTTGAGTAGCGTCGATGTTAAATAGCTTTATGAGTTTAGCATATGCATTGTCAGGTCCAGGAGCTTTGCCATCTTTTAGTTGTGATATTGCTTTTTTCATCTGATGTGATTGATAAGTTCATTGATAATAAGATTGATCTGGTAAGTGGTCATTACATATGTAGGATGAAGGTCATTCAGATCTATTATCATCAAAGAGTTCTTGGATGTATTTTGCCCATATGCATATTTCTCGATTTTTATCTATGATGATGTTCCCCTGTTGATTTTGCAGTTCGCTAGCTGTGTTGGTTTTTTAAAGACCAGCTGTTTATTTAACTTTTATGCATACTAAATGTATAGTGTTTTTGTTCCAACAACTTTATCTCTTTACACTGTGTTTTTAACCAATTTTCTTTTCCCTTTAAAATTTCGGTTCTTAATTGTCTCTGAATATTTATGTGCATTTTTTGTTATTATTTGATTTTCTTCGTTTTTCCATGAGTTTTAGTATATTATCATTTATTATTAGATGTTAGCTTTTATGAAAGAATCCGTGCGACTGTTTTCTTTGATTCCTTATTTTTTAGTCTTCTTATATCACATTTTTTGTTAATATCTTTTTTTATAAACCTTTCACTGATAGGCATCCATTACGGAATCTCTGGTCACCATTATGTAATTAATTCGATTCCTTATTATGTTTCCTGGTTGATCTTGCAGAGAAACCCAAGTATATAAACGTATTGGTGGTAGTTTGATGAACGTATTTAGTATTGCAAATTCTTCTTCCTCTAAAAATAGTTTGAATCTTTCTCCCTTTAATTCCTCTTCCTTAAACCAAAATCATAAATTAATTCACCAATTTTCACTCTCATTCACTCAATTTTCACATTGAAGTTACCTATAATAATAGGTATATCTTCTTTTTGAATTTGTTAAAGTAAATTTATCAACAACTCATAGAATTGCTCTGTTTATCCATGGGTTAGATAATCTCATCATTGGTGATCCTTTATATCCATAATATTCGCAGTATCCTTCTGAATATATACGTGGAGAAGGCTTCTAATACTTTTTCTGTTTGCTACTAACGAGTCCGATATTAAGTCGAGGTACAAAAAGTCATTTTGACTCCGAATACAACGTACTATTTTTTTTAAACGTCGCAAATAATTTGTATGTTACTATGGTTATTTCTATTGTTTGTGATTTAATAAGACAAATAAGACAAATAAGAAAAGTCACACATTTTTGCGCTACTCGTTAACTTTTGCGAACGTTTGTGCTAAGGCCGATCCTCGCGATTCTGGGCATAGGTAAATTCCAATGTAAAAGTTTATATCAAATAACGCAAAAACTATGGCAGATATTGAGATGATTCTTTTTTTATATGGAAGGTCTAAAAAAGTTCTAGTGCACTATTTGGTTGTAAATTAATAAATTGTTTAAACAATTTTTTTTTTCAAATATTTTTGGTTAAAATAAACGTAAAAATTTTTTTTTTGAAATAGGGCACTACAGAATTTGACCCACTTTCCGAATCTGTTTTTATTTTTAACATAAAGTGTAACACAAAGCAGCTATTTGATATAAACTTTTAAAAAATTTCAAATTTCTGCTAAATGCAATTTTCTATCCGTCAGCACAGGGTGTCCTTGTCGGTAGCTTCTGGATTCTCGCCAGGTAGGTAAAACCCTCGGAGGAGGATAAATAAAGTTGAATAACATTATTAGGGCTTATTTCGACTTTTGACAAACCAGTGTGTTTATTGTATTTAAAATAGGAAATTTTATATAAATAAGCAGTAAGTACCTATAATTTTATTAAATTTTTATATGAATAGAAATATTTTCTGTTGATTTTCCATTTTCCTTCTAAATATTTATACTGTTTTTATAATAATACAATTGTTTCAGTATTTGCTTATATAATAATAATTTATTATATAGAAACAGCGTAAAGTTTTGGTCAATCATCCAGTATATTTTTTTTTTGTATTTCAATCAGAATTATTATTTTCTTTTCTTCTTTACATGAGCTCAGAGTAATAACCAAATATTTTGCAGTATTTGAATATGAAATTTAATTATTTATATTTATTGCTCAGCAACCTACCAATCGTAAAATCAAATACTGCTCAAAGAAACAATGTACAGTCTCGGAACTGGATTGATACTATGAAGACGACTACGGCAAGAAATAAGGACAAGCGAAAAACATCCAAAACCCAGATGAGAATTACTTGGAATATCAGATCACTCAACTCAAGGGACCAAGAAATAACCCAAGTGTTGAAAGAGAAAGAAATAGACATGTGTGCTCTACAGCAAATAAAAAATAAAGGAAAAGGTCAATCAAAATTAGGTGAATACATACTAATATACAGTGGAGTAGCAAAAGAAAACAGGGCCAAAGAAGGTGTAGCCTTACTAATACACCAAAGGTATCAAAATTACATCAAAGAGTGTCAATACATATCAGAAAGAATAGTAACATCAAAGATAAGAATAGAGAAGGAAAACCTGAACATTATCGGAGTATACGGCCCAGAAAATAATAAGCCTCAAACAACAAGGGAAGTGTTTTACGACCAATTACAACAAGTAGTAGATCAAGTCAAAGAAAAGATGATAATTCACAGCTAATTTGATTATAATAATTAAGGAACCTCATTTTTTGCCATGTTAAGGAATGGGATTTGTATTTTTTGTTAAAAAATTTGCACAAACATTGTACCTTTACAGGACCCTCTACGAATTTTCAAAAATGCAGTTCAAATGGTGACTAGGAAGAACCTACAAATCCATACCGAACAAGCAATTTCAAACTAATAAAATTTTCTATATCTCCGGAACTACTCAATGGATTTTGATCATTCTTGTTTTAATTTGTATGTAATTTCTACGTACATTAGGAATTAGTAATTTGTTTATATATTAATTAATTAATAAATAGTCTAGTTTGTTTAAACAATTCGTGCAAAACAATTTTCTTCCAAAAATCTATTTTTTTTTAATACTAGTATCAATAATAATAGAAACAGTCGCGTTTTTTGCATTAAATTGTCAATAATTAAAAAACAGCTCCAGATTCAAGGCAAGAAACAAGTAGGTTTTTTTCCTAGAGGTCTACAATAACTAAAAAAGTTGTCAGCGACCTGGATTATTGAGTGTCACGAACATGGTCTATTTTTTGCTTATTTCCCTGGAGTATATATTTGATTAACATCTGTGTAATTTCTTTGTCGCTTCCTTGCTGGTTTTGCACATTGCTATGATAGCAATATCTTCGGTAAATATTGCAATTGTATATTTTCTAGGACAATAATACAACACGTATACAAAAGGTAAAGACACTTCTTTGTGGCAGCCCTGCTGTAATATCTGTCAATTCCATGTATGTTTCTTCCTGTTTAATTCTGAAATATCTTTCCAAGATGCAGGAGTCAATTATTTGAGAGTATCGTTTTGGTAAATGTAATCTTAGTTTATAGTTATGGCGTCTTTGCCATACTTTATCATATACCTGAGTCACATCCTAAATTATTGATATAAGGTTGAATGCTCGAATAAATGAACTTTAAAAAATGAAGGCAAATTTCGAGCACAAATTTAATAATAAAATCTTGCCAAGTACTTTCGCTTTCTACAGCATCATCAGGGGCATCTGCGCTTGCTGGATAGCCCAAATATGACGAAGTAAGTCTAAAATGTTAATCACAAAAAACTTTTATCATCCATTAACTTCGAGTTTTTTATCGAAGTTTATTAATTTTCTTCATTTAAAAAAACTTTTCTTGGCTTATTTCAGATGCCCCTGATGATGCTGTAGAAAGCGAAAGTACTTTTGCAAGATTTGATTATTAAATTTGTGCTCGATATTTGCCTTAATTTTTCAACGTACATCCTAAAATATCCATCATATTATCCTTCATGATCCATATTTCACATCCATATAAATAGTTATACAGTATATTTCATCATCATCATCATCATCATCAATGGCGCTACAACTCTTCGTAAGTCTTTGCCGCGGTTACTATTGCCTTCCATGTTTGTGGGTCCTGTGCCAGTAATTCCCATTGTCGCACTCCCATTTTCTCTAGATCTAGGAGTATATTTACATATAACAAATTAAATCCTTAGTTGTAAATTTTTGAAATAAGTACTCAGTATACATCTAAGTTTCATTAATGCTCCTCATAAATCTCGTAAATCTAAACTTTTGTACTCCGTTCTTTATTGACAATTAGTTGCATAGGGCCGACGTTTACTAACCACAAGCACACAAGTAAATTATCTTATTTCTTTCATTTGACAATAATAATTGTCTGTTAGATTAGCATTGTAAGAAGTAAATTAGTCTCTTACTGAATGATAATAAACAACACATCAAACTTATTCTGAAACTATTTCTTGTGTCATGGTATATTTTATTAGATTTTGGTGTAATAAATCACAACCTATCAAATTCAATATCAAAAATCAAAATTGGAAATGATAGCGTAATTAAATTATTCCTTCCTTCATGAAATTTTAAAAAGAACTGATTTCTATTACTATCCAGTGCAAGGACAGTTATTTTGTTATTTATATCGAATAGAGAATACTGTTAGTTTGCGGTATGGACCCAAAAAATATTTTATTCGAAAAGATTGATAAATATATGGAACTGTGGGAAAATATGCTACAAAAATTTCAAGATTTTTATTATAATTTTTATTTGAAACACCTTCTGAAGAAACATTAGACATAATTCTATATTTATATAGTTTCATTTTATCAATTTTAATGATCGTGATACTAATTAGATAAGATTTTTATTATAATTTTTATTTGAAACACCTTCTGAAGAAACATTAGACATAATTCTATATTTATATCGTTTCATTTTATCAATTTTAATGATCGTGATACTAATCAAATTTTTATGATATATAATAATAATCTTTTTTTTATAATTTTTATTTTCCGTAAACTTTAATCTACGTTAAACTTCAGACAGCCAATTTTTCCGTAAAAAAAATAACAAATAAATTATGTATGTACATTTGTTACATTGTAAATTTATGAATAGATTCTATTACTTTGATCTGTTATTATATTTACTCAAAACGCCACTAAAGAGATTTATGGTCTTATTGTAATCCAAGACCTGTCACTGCAGGGGTTGTCTCGGTGTATAATCGGCTCGAGTAAAAGGTAAACGCATTTTTGACCTGGGCTTGAGAGAGATACGAAGTTTAGAATATTACTTCATGACAGATTTGTTTTCGTAAAGAAAGAAATTTTTGAAATAGAGATAGCAAACTGAAATTTACCGTTACAATTTACGAGGATAAGCCTTAAAGTACGAGTACTAGCTTTGTTTGCGGAGACATTTCTTAATTTCGCATTCTGTATCCTCTTCCTTTGTTAATGCTTTGGATGATTTCATCCATTATCAAATTTAACAGCATGGGGCTCAATTAATCCCCTTGTCTTATTCCACTGCCTATTGCTAAAGGTTCTGTAAATTGTCCATCTATTCTGACTTTCATTTTGTTGTTTTGGTAGATGTTTTCGGTAGTTTTTATAATATTTAGGAAAACTTCTCTATTATTCAGAAATGGATCTTTCACTCTTACTCTGTCAAACGCTTTCTTTAGGTCAATCAGACATAGAAATGCTGGCCTATAGAATATGCTCTAGTCATTTTATCTAGAGCATATCGTCAATCTTCTGATTTATTAGCAGTTGTAAAATTTTTGTTAATTTAACAAGTTTATACCTCTGTAGTTTTCTGACTCCTTTTCTTTTTTTTTTTTTTTTTGAATAGTATAATTAGTTCGCTCCTTCTCCCTTCTTCCGGTATATTATTGTGTTTTATAATTTTATTAATCAATGTTGTTAATTCTTCTGTCATTTCTGCTCCACAATATATAATTAATACGTTTGTTATCCCTTTTTTTACTGCTGTTTTTCTTTAGGGTTTCAATTATTTTCCGAAGTTCCTGTTTATTTGTAATCAATTCTTCGTAGGTGGTAATTTTTGGTGTTTTCGGGTCTAGCGTCGTTTGTTCTTCCTTTGCATAGAGCTTTTTTAGGTAGTCAATCCACGTATCCTTTTCTATGTTTTTTGGTTCTATTAGTTTCTTTACCTCCGTTTTTTGACCTCTCATGTAACGGCATATTTCCTTTTGCAATCCGTAAATCTCATATTCCATTTCTTTTGAAAAGCGTTCCCAGTGATCCCTTTTTATTTTTCTTAAAAGTTCATGTATTTCGTTTCTAATTGTCTAGTAATTATGGAATGCGTCTTGTGTTTTGGTTGACAAGTATTTCAGGTAAACTTTTAAATCTTTACATTTTCCTTTATTTCTGTACAAAACCAAGTTCTTCATGAATATCTCATAAGTTTGTTCTCTCATTTTATAATCGCTTCGTTATTTCTATTTCTTAGGATTGTTTCTTGCCTCTTTATACATCTGCCTGTCGTGTCTTTTACTTTCTTACTACGTCAGGTATACTATCATTACCTGTAACATCATTGTCTATCTAAATAATATTTTATAATTACATTTTATTTTGCAAAAGGCGACAAACATTACTTGTAAAAACTTCTGATTCTCATTTGCATCGTGTACTTTTAGCTAAATAGAGATATAATCTAATCTTTTTAAGGTCAAGTAGTAGGGTAAATCCAGATATATGTTCAAAAATAAAATACACTTAATTAAATAGTTTAAAAGTTTAATTTGTAGAATCTTTTTAATCGATGCCGCTTGAGATGCTTAAAAATATGACTTTTAATATTTTAAAAATATCTATTAGAATCTGCGTAGATAATTAAATGTGCTTATTATGTACGAGGGGAAGTTTTTAATTTGTAACACATGAATATTTAGTTAGAATTGATAAGATTTATTTACAAATCAAGAAAATAGTAATGCATTTTTAACTCAATTCCAACAATATTAATTAATAGATCTGCAGGACCAGTAGATTTCTATGCTAAGCTGATAAAATATGAAGCACAAAAGTTTTCTGAAGCTCTCATTTTTGTTGTTTCTTTTCGCGAGGTTGATCTGCTGGGCAGCATTTTTTACATCTGCTATTAGTGCAACCAAAATTTTCAAATTAATGAATAATGGCCAATACAATTTTTTCTATAGGGAATATTGCTGAATGTAATCTTAGATAAGTTTTTTTTTGGAATATTTTGTATATAGAACTAACTTGGTTATTGATAATAATCATAAGATTCCTGTTGGAGTTTTATTAAATAAAAAAAATGTTTTATTTACCTCTTTTAGATACCAAAAGTATAAAAACAAACAAATAATTCTCCTTATATCCCATGTTTTATTAAGGGTTAATAGAAAAATTATTCTTTACATAGTAGGTTAAACGATCTAGTTCATAGGTCATAATGAATCTAAAAAATTACATGTGACGTATTGGAGATTCCGGTGACGAATATATCTCTTTTGTTTACAATACAATCACATAATTCTTTTACAATAGTTTATGTTATTACTAAGTCATTGATCTATATTTTTTAAAACATACAATCGTCGAAAGCACAATTCACTATTGGCTGTTTTTATAAACAACCAAGTATGTCAAAAAATGCTGTCTTATCGACGTTTATTTTTTACAGTTTTGCTATTTTTTGGTTGTTGTAACTTCCATTAATATTTATCGATTTTTAATACGAATTATTTTAATAATTTTACAAAACAATTGTTAATAACGTCAGCGTATTTTAAAATATGTCTTTTGAAATACAAGGTGTTTCACGTATACAACATTTTTCCCGTACACTTAAAGATGAGAGTCTAGAGCCTGTTTGTGACAAGTCTTCTTTACTGCTACCAACCATTTTTTCTTTGGTAGTATTGTTCTCAGTATTGTTTTTACAGTTCGATTGTCTGGAATTCTTATAATGTGACCAAGCTATATAGTTCTTTGGGCTCGAATTTTTGCTGTAATTGTTCGTTTTCCGTATATCCTCATTATTTTTTTGTTTGTTCATATCTTCCAAATATTCTCTGCCGTCTTTATTCTTCAAAGATTTTGTGAGCAGCTTTCTTCCTAGATCTGTTCTTTCTTTTCTTCCTGCTAGTTCATGATCCACGTTTCGCTGGAATACATCACTGTAGGTCTGATAACTTTCCTTTAATAATCTTTTGTCTATCTCCTTTTCTTCTTTTCCCTTGTTTGTAACTGTTACTCCTAAGTATTAAAATTCTGACACTTTTTCAAAACTACAGTCTCTGCTCATTTTATTTTGATATATTTGTTATTATTTGTTATATCTCCTCTCATTTCCATATACTGCGTTTTTGTTTGGTTTATTAGTCCGTATCTTTTTGCTTCTATTTCTGGAAAACGCTATGCACTGTTCCCTAATATGGAAAATAGTCCTGTTTGGTCTAAAACCTCCCTGAGATTCTCCAATTACTCTATTGTTATCATCATCATCATCATCATCATCAATGGCGCTACAACTCTTCGTGAGTCTTTGCCGCGTTTACTATTGTCTTCCATATTTGTCGGTCATGTGCAAATAATTTCTATTGTCGCACTCCCATTTTCTCTAGATCTACTTTGACTTTGTTATCATGTTATTTTACTAATTTTTTCCTAATAATTTTTGCAATTATTTTATAGAAAACTTTCCGAACAGGTTTCGCACTCCGTTTGGTCTCCTTTTTTATATATAGGACAAATAATAGCCCTATTCCATTGTTCCGGCATTTTTCATTTTGCCAAATTATGAATGTCAACTGAAATATTCTTTCCTTTCATTTTTCGCCACCATCCTTAAAAATCTCAGCTGGGATTTCACTTGTTCCTGCACTTTTGTTAGTTTTTAGTGTCTTATTATTTCTTCGACAGTTAAAGTTGTTTCCTCCGACATGCCTTCTTTTGGTACTTGTAGCTAACACTAAAATTGCAGTGGAGACATCAATATATGGTTTTACATCCCAATATCCCAATATACAACAAATACACAAAAAAACAGAAAGCTGCATCTTATATTGGACTATATAAAAGTGGACAAAAAAGACCGACTTCTAAGGTTTTAAATCGTAGAACGATCTAAACTTTTGCGCCTCTCGGAAGTTAGTGTGGGTTCCACGGCACTCGGAACTCTCTATGGCCACGCCTATGGGGTTAAGTGTAGAAAATGATCTGTATAAATAAAATATTTCCTATTTCACATAGATCTTTCTGAAAATTGCTTCAATAACGATTACTTTAGTTCTTACACCCTCTATAAAGATATAAATATGTATGTATTAATAAACACTGACCTTAGTAAACCTATAAAGAAAAAAAAATGAATTGTTATAATCAGGTAAACAATATTTTATTAAAATATTCGCTTTTAATAATTCACGCGAACGTATGCGGGTGAGTAAGTTTAAGGAAGTTTATCGGAAATATATACTTGACGCTTAACGAAACAAAACCAAGAACAATTGCAACTTCTTTATCGTCTAAATATACGTAACTGAAAACATAATATTGTGCAAGGGCAACATATTTATGTAAATGATATACGTACGTATATGATTGTATGTGAGCATTCTGATTTTCTGACATTAGCATTTAAATTTATTAAATTTTGTCTAGGATCCAGGGGATGAGGGGGATTGAATATGGAATTTTATGTCCCCTCAGTAGTTTGATGCGTTTTGAATGTTTCAAGATTACATCTCATAAACTATTAGAGATATTTAATTTTACCACAATGAAAAAATTAAGAAAACGGACATCGCCCCTCTAATTTTACCAATCATTGCAGCCCCTCCATCACTGCAAATATCTACACATTCTTCTTCTTCGTATGGTACACATTACGGATGTTGGACACTAACATGACTACTCTGACTTTGTTGACTGCTGCCCTGAAAAGTCCGGTAGTGGTTAAGTTAAACCATTTTCGCAGATTATGCAGCCAGGATATTCTTCTTTGTCCTGGACCACCTCCTTTTTCATGCACTTTACCTTGAAGTCTGGTGCAAAGTAGGTCATATTGTTGTTCATTGAGCAATATATGGTCCAGGTATTCCAGTTTGCGACGTTTTATAGTTATAACTGGTTCGCGCTCTTTATCCATTCTATGTAGTACTTCGTCTTTGGTAACTCTGTCTATCCAGGAAAATCATCAACATGCGTCCATAGCACCACATTTCAAATGCTTCGAGTCTCTTCAGTGATAATTTCAGTTAAGGTTCCATCCACACATTCAAAACCTTTACACATCAGGAGTTCTTCTTCTATTTTATTCAGAATGGAAACCCATAAACACTGTAAACTAAAGAATTCACTAGTTTTTTAATTTATTTATAATCTCGCTCTCTACAAAGTCTGAAATAATGTGAATTCTCTTGCTTGTAGTGCTGTTTGATACCTGCACATTAAAAATCTTCTTGGTCTGGACCAAACATGTATTGTACGACATCCTACACGTAATGCTTAATCAGTTCCTCAGCAATGGTATGAAGTTTTCTAGCTTTTGCAATGTGCAAACCAACAGCAAATGATGCTCTAGTGGCGTTTTCATTTTTATGATCGTTTTTGCAGACTCTTTCCATCATGCATGACCCTGCCTGAAGAGGTAAAGCACTACGTTTGAAGGTTTCTTTGACCTTATCGTATAAACCAGGATGATTACTTTCCAATTGTCTTTTTAATTTTGATGGAACCAAGCGCCCTATTAGCAACAATTTTGTGACAATTAACGCATTGGCCTTCTGGTGCCTGTTCGTTGCCAACTTTAATAAAGCCATATAACGTAAGATAGCTAGGATCATATTTTCCTATTCTTCCCCGAATTTCTTTTTGTTAAGGAACCTTCTTTCCACGAATTTAGGGAGAACAACTTGCAGGAGCAAGACTCGAATTTTCTCCATCACTGCTAGTTGTCACTAAATCAATTGTTGTGACTTTGATCTCTGATCTTTAGTGATTTCATTACATTTTCTTTTGAATGACCCAGATTTCAGACAATTTTCTATTATTCTGGAATGAAAAAAATGTCCCAAATAAAAGAGAGCAAAACATTACCAACAACGAAAGATATTTTCTAACCGTACTAGTGTAATAGATATTTTATGGCAAAAATAGCAACAAAAGTTCATAATAATATACATATTAATTCTAATGAATATGGCAGCTATCCCTGCTACCCTCTGGGTGTCAATGCTACGAATACCCAAAGAGCATCCTTCATTAGGATTATACTAGGCCGCGCCTAATAGAAGAATTGTCACAGGAATAGTAAAAACCTCCACAGGCAATTAAAATAATATAAAAATTAATAATATTATTACTAGTATTACTATTACTTCGTACAATTTATTTTCCGTTTCCATGAGCAACTTTATGAGAAGGAGAGAGGTGTTAGTTTAAGACGAGTAGGTCAAGTGTACGTTTTTTATAATATCTAACCGATTTCTTTCCATTTTTTATGTATCTTCTCTTTATCTCTTTACAGCTGTTTTACTACCTTATGTAGTTGGTTTATATGGGTTTATAATTCCTTTCTAAGCAATCAAAAGCTTAATACTACAGTCATGTACAGTGTTCTTTCTATATTCACCAATTTTTACCGTAATTTGCGAATTTCTATTTTTCATGTTATGTAGGATCGCTCATTTATGAAAAAACGGTTCACTTTACAAAAAACTGCTAAGCAACTTTTGTGTTCATAATTTTGTAAACGAACGTTTGAACAGAATTGGGCTTTTCAAATTCAATATTTATTAAAAATGCACAGAAAGATACATGTGAAATGTTATTCACAAATTATTTATTTATACCTACTTTTTAACGACGTATATTATGATTGTTTTGAACAACGTATATTTTATAACATTAAAACTTGTGAGTCACTTAAATAATTAAGTAAGATCATGGTATTTAAACATTTATATACAATTTTGATAGCAATCTCCAAGCTTTTATGCATGCATCATGTTAATAAGAAATACTCTAATTCGACCTATGCAATCATAACAATATAATATCTGCAAACAAACATGAATGATAAATAATATTAATAAGTAAAAATGGACATATGTATAAAGACCAATAAGGACTATTTCAAAGAGTTAAAAACATTTGAATGTGACAAATATTCTCAATGGCCAAATACATAAAATAATAGTTAAATCAGACAAAAATCTGTTTCTAATGCAGGATGACATGATATTGACATAAATGATATCAGTAAAAATATAATTAAAATAAATAGTACATTGTTTACCAGGTAGGAAAAGCTTAACATTCCTGGACGACTGTGAAGAGTGCTAAGTCGAGGCGCAAGCCGAGACTTAGCAACACAGAGTCCAGGAATGTGGCTTTTCCTACGAGGTAAACATACTATTTTTCCGCAAATCGTTTAAAATTCGACAGATATTGATTGATTTAAAAAAAACGCCATAATTTTATTCCCAAATAAATGGTGCTTTGAAATTCCTAATAAAATTACTTGGGTTACTATGGAAACGTATTGAGGTTGAATTGTCAAACTTGACGCTTATAAATTTAATTTATGTAGAGCACTAACAACTGTACGGAAATATCATTTCCTTACAGTAAGGAAATGACATTTCCTTACAGTAAGGAAGTCCTGACTTTTTCTTCAAGAAATTTTGACAGGAATGTCAAAATTTCCTGGCGATTTGCGGAAATAGTACATTGTTTACCGGGTAGGAAAAGCTTAACATTCCTGGACGACTGTGAAGATTGCTAAGTCAAGGCGCAAGCCGAGACTTAGCAATACAGAGTCCAGGAATGTGGCTTTTCCTACGAGGTAAACATACTATTTTTCCGCAAATCGTTTTAAAATTCGACAGATATTGATTGATTTAAAAAAAAACGCGATAATTTTATTCCCAAATAAATGGTACTTTGAAATTCCTAATAAAATTACTTGGGTTACTATGGAAACGTATTGAGGTTGAATTGTCAAACTTGACGCTTATAAATTTAATTGCTGGTTGTCCAAAATGTTTCTCATAGTTCTAAGAGTGTTCCTCCAATGTTCAATAATTGTACTAACTGTCAAATTACTGTAAATATAACAAATTGATCTTAAAAATGTATTCAGCAATGACTTGATGTTTTCAAAATATAAATTAATTCCTTATAAGCAATGTGTTTTCTATCATTTATGTAGAACACTAACAACTGTACGGAAATATCATTTCCTTACAGTAAGGAAGTCCTGACTTTTTCTTCAAGAAATTTTGACAGGAATGTCAAAATTTCCTGGCGATTTGCGGAAATAGTACATTGTTTACCGGGTAGGAAAAGCTTAAACATTCCTGGACGACTGTGAAGATTGCTAAGTCAAGGCGCAAGCCGAGACTTAGCAATACAGAGTCCAGGAATGTGGCTTTTCCTACGAGGTAAACATACTATTTTTCCGCAAATCGTTTAAAAATTCGACAGATATTGATTGATTTAAAAAAAATGCGATAATTTTATTCCCAAATAAATGGTGCTTTGAAATTCCTAATAAAATTACTTGGGTTACTATGGAAACGTATTGAGGTTGAATTGTCAAACTTGACGCTTATAAATTTAATTTATGTAGAACACTAACAACTGTACGGAAATATCATTTCCTTACAGTAAGGAAATGACATTTCCTTACAGTAAGGAAGTCTTGACTTTTTCTTCAAGAAATTTTGACAGGAATGTCAAAATTTCCTGGCGATTTGCGGAAAATGGAATTTATTAAGAAACTTCAAATTTAGATTTAATTTAAAAAACTAACGATAGAGCAAAATTCGTGTCAAAAGAAAATTTCATGGAGAGAATATACGTCGAATTCATTGACCACGTGCAAATTATTTTAGAAATTGGTAAATAAAAGATTGGACTGGTTTTTGAAAAAAAAAGTAGAGTTATTTCATCGGCACAATCCGGTTTTAGATCTCATCGTTCTACATCAGATAATTTGTAATTTTACAATCACATATTTCCGACTCTATGGTCTGTAAACAAGATTTATTGCAGCCTTTTTTGATGTCGAAGGAGCCTTTCAAAAATCTGTAATACTCCAAAATCTTCAACAATGTGGACTTGGTGAAAAAATTTACTACTTTGTGCAGCATATCAAGATAGAACTTATCTTGATAGATCTAACTAGAAAGTTATTTTAAACGGAAAGCTGTCATCTACTCGTATTCAACATAATGGAGTACCACAAGGTTCTATTATAAGCACGACATTGTTCAGTTTGGCATTTAATGATATAGGCAAAAGTATTCATCTCCCAGTTAAATATGTATTTTATGCTGATACATTGTACTATTTTGCAGAGGAAAGAATATCAAACAAACCTGTCGACTAATGCAAACAGCCATTGAATAATATAGAAAGTGGTCGAGGCATATTGGGCTTTCCTTCTCATCTCAAAAAACTAAAATTATGAAATTTAGCAGAAAAACGACAAAGGATAATCCAACTTTGACATACATTGGAGTATTACTAAATCTTATTAATCATCATAAAGTTTTAGGACTGACCTTCGATTCCAGACTTATTTGGAACACGCACATACAGGAAACGAAAAGCAACTGCTTTAAAAATAATAATATCCAAAAAGTTTAGCATATTTACAATAAGCAACTGATGAAGAGGTATAGCTTTCGCTTACAGTTTACAAATCCATTATTTGCTCCAAACTAGACTATGGTAGTTTTGTCTATATGTATGCCTCCAAGTCACATCTAAAAGCTCTTGACTCTGTACAAGGATCTGCTTAGGTGCCTTTAGATCTAGCCCAGCTCAAAGCATGTACTGTGAAGCTAACGAACTATCACTCTGGTTAGGAGAAACAATCTTCCTTTGTCATATGCAGCTAGCTTATGAGCCAATCCACAAAATCCAGTCTACTTACTACTTATTGAACCAAATAATCTCATTCGTCATTCTCAGACCAGTAGGGCTGGTCTACACATCCTCCGTGGCTTAAGCAACTACAACAAAAATGATGTAGGGGTGGATAGTGCGGTTGTTGCTTCAATTTTCTGTAAAGTTACGTCAATTGTGTGCCATCTTCTTCCTCTCTTCCATTTCCTTAAGAGTGTAGCGCAAAATTTCGGGCCAATGCTTTTTAAATGCATTCATTTTTTTCGAATCCTGAGAAAACTAATACATATTTTTGAAAAATTTAAACGCAGAATGAAAGAATACATTATTACCGAGGGCTGAAAGTTCCTTAGAATAAACAAAAAGCTTCTTTTGAATGAGATATTTAAAATTAAAAATCACACTTAATATTTCTCTTCTTTTCACCCCTGTAACTTACTAAATTAAACATTATAGAATTTTTCAGAGACTTTCGGCGCTCGGTAATATCGTAATCTTTCATTCGGCGTTTAAATTTTTCAAAAATACTTTTTTTGAAAAATTTTCCGTGGATTTTCCGTGGACAATTTTCAGTTCGTCCCACATACTGCAGACTTCTTTAATGGCCTTGTTTGCGAATTCTTGACCGTTATCAGCGTGTAAAATATTGGATGTGTTTACCAAGTATACTAATCACATCCAAAATGGTACGCAACTTCTTCGGCACGCTTGGTTTTTAACGGTTTGAGCTGGACAAATTTGGTAAGATCATTTTGATAGACCACTATAATTTATACTCATCCGCTTGTGACTGCATGTCAATAAGATCGACATGACATCTCGAATGAAATGCTATGGCTTAAAATAGGCTTCACAACGAGTCCTTTGGAATACTTATTTTTGTTTAACGCGGTATATAATTATTTGAGCAAACCATGATAAACTCCACAGTGATGTTCTAATATTTCGTCTTAAGTTATGTCATCATTCTGTTATGACCCCCATGCCCAATTGAAATATGAGTCTCGTGAATGATATCGAAAGTTTCTTCCATAAAAACATAATAAACAATAGGATCTCTTTCATGTTTTACTGGCACGAGTTTCTCGACATTACCAATTTTTACAATATCTTTCCGTGACAACCGTTGGTATTCCTCAGGTGTTTTGTGAAAAGTCTTGTTTTTGGTTGTTTTAACTTTTATTAAAAATGCATAATACTCATCTCTTGTGAATAACTGATGATTGTTAAGAGTATTAATTTGAATTTCCGATTTCTTTCGTAGGCTTTAAATGATGACGCACGGGTAAAAAACCATGGACTCAACTGTATAAAATGCATACTTATAAAAATGTTGAACAATAATATTTAGGGACGATATTTACTGGGAATCGCCAGGGCGGTATAGAAAATGTCACACCGAGAGTGCAGTACGGCTAATATAGGAATGCACAACTGCCGGATTTCACGCCTTATGCTTGGCGATACAAACAGGTCCAAGTGGTAGTCACAGAACCGTACCCAGATCTCTACGCCGGGCTCTGTTATTTATTATAAAATAATATATTGATAAAATAATTGCCTTCAAGTAGCCAAATAAGAGGCATGAATTTGAATAAAAAGACCTTAAGTTTTTAGCGAGAATTTTATTATAAAACTGTATACTTTATTAAACTAACAAATGTATTTTAAATTACATTTCTTGATAGCTATAAATATACCGGGTGAAACCTCCGGTAACTCGATTTCCGTGCACCCAGCCCAATATCCAAAAAAAAACTTTTTCTTTTGTAAATATGTGAAAAATTATCAGGAACGGTAATATCGAAAAAGCTTTGCACATTTTTTAATCCCGGCGATGTTATTAAAAAACAAGTTGCGCACTTGAATCACTGCGAAATTTTAACACCTACTATGAAATTTTTTTTTTGTGGAAATCTGAAGTGCAGTTTTTGTCTTTGTTAAAACATAATACAGCCTCGCATTTGTTACACACAACATAAGTTTACCTAGTTCCTTGGCATAGCAACCTGGTAGTTTTCAGCGAAACTTATAGACGTGAGAGCATGCGGGACGTCACTAAGAGAGTGTTAAGGAGGTAATTTCCAGCCATACAACTAGCTACAGCGCAACAGCAAGAAGAACAACAAGCGAGCCAAACATCAAGAGTTCCACTCGCTTAAGGTGCTGCGCTGGACAACTGCTGTATGCCGAATTGTGCAGAAAGTATCCAAATATTCAAGTATGTAATCAACGAGTAGCAGATTAATACTGTACGGTACCATTAAAAGCGAAGTTGTACGGTGATTTATAACCAAGAGCTAGTTGCAGATCAAGTCCGCTTATATAAAGGAAGAAGAAAAATAAGAGACATATTATGACTAATATGGAATGAAAAATTATTTGTAATTTGCAGTTTGTATGGCTACAGAATCCAATATTGTGTCTTTCACGACGTCAAGTGCAAAAGTTTCATACTTTTGCCAAGCAAACTGAGCTAAATTAGAATTCGTACTTTGTGAAAAATTCTAGCGCCCTAAATATTTTCTGATACTGTTTTAGTTTTCCGTACATTTAATTAAACAAGAATTAGTTGAAATTATTTTAACAGCTTTTTGGTTTCAGACTTTTATTATCAAGTACAGACAATAATTATTTAAGTGTTTATACATACTGTCATACTTTTACAACAATTTAAGTGGTGAAATACCAAATAATAATAAAAATGTATTTTTATTACCAAATATGATTTCAATTTAATTGGAAATAATGGATATTTTGTAATTAAGAATATTGCATATACGGTTTTTTGTGTTTTTAATAGAAAATAAATATTTCAATAAAAATGCGAAAACAATATTATTGCACCTTTCACTGACATGTTTCTCCGTTATCAAGATCTGACTAGTAGATTTTTATCTAAAATAAAGTCAATCAAACTACTGATAAAAGATCTGCACTGTTGCCGTCTAAATTCCTTACTAATCTGCTTTATTTTGGCTTAAAGTTTACGTAATGTCCGCTGTGGATTATTTCTTAGTCTACTTGATTTTATGCTTTACTGTTGTAGTAATACATTTAGATTGGGTTTGTTAAAAGGTCAAGAAAGAACGTTTCTGTTGTTGGTTTATAAACACCAGCTTTCTGTGGTTCTTGCCATATATCCTGCCGTTTCGTCCTGCTAAAAAATATGATTTGCCAACATTTAATTTTACAATGCTTGACAGTGCCGGATTAAGGAGGGTGGAACTATTAGCCCCCGGCGGTAAATTTTGAGAGGCGGTACGTCTCTCCCAAGATGGGTTTATTTGACTGTTTAGTTACTTTTTTAATAAAATAAAATTTGCAGCAGGATCTTCATCACGTCGAGATGATTCATCCACAGCAAATTTAGACACACTTTGTGATATCGAGTTACATCCTGAAAAGAGTTCTCCTGAACGTCAAATTCTAGTCGAAAGTAAATATAGTTGATGACACATGGACATTAAATTCTTTAAGACTTAAAATTTTCACAAAATTCAAAAAAAAAAGAAAACAAAACAGGTACTGCACTAAATTAATATTCAATAAAGTTTTAAAGAATGGTGAAACAATTCGGCGTCACTGGTTAGTTTATTACTACGAAACCTTCAGAAGGGCCTCGGAATGGACGGAAATCAAGACGACGACTTGGCAACGGAATATGGAATTTTTGCTGGGAACGTGGAATGTCAGAACACTAAATAGACCAGGAGCACAGAGGATTCTTCTACACGAACTGAAGAGATATAAAATTGGAATCACTGCAGTACAGGAAACTAGATGGCTGGGAAAAGGTATCCGAGACACTAAAACTCATACTATTCTGTATAGCGGTAAAGATGAAGGAAATAAAGAACTCGGAGTAGCCTTTATCGTAGATAATACAATGAAGCACCTGATAACAGACTTTCAAGCCATCAATGAAAGAATCTGCAAGCTTAGGATAAAAACTCATTTCTTTAACGTAACCTTTATAAATGTACACTGCCCTACAAATGAACAGGAAGAAGACACTAAGGTAGCTTTTTATCAAGATCTAGAACGAATGTATGACTCAATACCAGGAAACGACATTAAAATGGTGATAGGTGACACAAACGCCAAAATCGGTTAAGAAGAAGAGTACATAGGGGTAATAGGGAAACATAGTCTGCATAGAGAGACAAATGAGAATGGTCAGTTTCTAATAGACTTCGCAGCTGGAAAGAATATGGTTATCAGTTCAACCTGCTTCCCACATCGGGACATACATAAGGGCACTTGGATATCACCTGACGGAAACACAGTCAATCAAATAGACCACGTACTGGTTGAAAGAAGAATGGCCACAAGTATATTAGATGTAAAAAGTAGCGTGGAGCAAGCTGTGACTCCGACCATCTACTAGTACAGATACGGTTTAGATGTAAAATCAGTCGACAAGCAAAGGAAAAATATCCGAAACAAGAAAAACTAAACATAGATAACCTAAAAGTCTCTGAGGTACAAGAAAGATTTGAGAGAACAGTGAGTGAAAAATTACTAGAAGAAAACATAAAAGAATTCACAATAGAAAATCATTGGAACACCATAAGCACTATCATACTAAACACGGCACAAGAAGTTCTTGGAACAAACACTCAACGGAGAGAAGAACAGTGGTTCGATGAAGAATGCAAACAAGCTATTCACGAAAGAAATAAAGCACATAAGAATTTCATACTCAGACGAACTAGAGAGAGAAGGACAGAATTTGAGAATAAAAGACGAAGAGCTGATAAACTATGCAGACAGAAAAAGAGACGGTACGAAAACAACCGAATACTAAACATAGAGAGGGCGTTCAAGGAAAACGAAACACGCAGTGCATATCAACTTATCAAACATTTAAGACAGGGTTACAAACCGAAGACTAGCCTATGCAAAAATAAGAATGGGGAAATAATTAGCGATATGGACGAAATTAAGAGAACCTGGATGATGTATTTTAAGGAATTATTAAACGAAAGGGCACAAACACCACTACAACAGCGGCAGCAGCAGGTAGAATAGGAAGGTCAACAACAGGAGCTGTGGGAAGATGGAGAAGATAATGAATTGGCTAGACCTCCAACGCTAGAGGAGATTCGAACAGCAATCCAAATGCGAAAAAGCCATAAAGCGCCGGGAATAGATAAGATACCGGCAGAACTGTTCAAGCAGGGAGGAACAAATTTGGCAGAACAGATGTACCAGCTTATACAAGAAATATGGAGAGAAGAAAAAATCCCACAACAAGGAAGAAAAGTATAATCTGCCCTATTCATAAAAAAGGAGACAAACTGTTATGCCAGAATTATAGAGGCATCTCTTTACTTTGTTCGGGATACAAAATACTCACAAACATTCTTAATCGAAGACTTCAACCCCTCACTGAAAAAATTATCGGGGAATATCAAGCAGGGTTCAGGCAAAATAGATCTACTATTGACCAACTATTTACAGTTAAACAAATACTAGCCAAAGCATGGGAATATGACATACACGTCTACAATCTCTTTGTAGATTGCAAGCAAGCCTATGATTCAATAGATAGAACAATACTACCTAATATATTACAAGAATTTGGCATACCATCAAAATTAATAAGACTAGTGCAAATGACAATGACAGAAACAGAAGCACATGTATGTATTCAAGGACAGATCACTGATGCGTTTATGACAACGCAAGGACTGAAACAAGGTGACGGACTGGCTCCAACACTTTTTAATCTTGTTCTTGAATATGTAATTAGACGGTTGACGGTGAGCAGAAATAACATACTTACAAACAAATCTACCCAATTAGCAGCATACGCAGATGACATAAACATAATGAGCAGAACAAAGACTGCGGCAGAAGAAACCTACGTTCAGTTGAAACAGAGTTCAGAAGTTGTAGGGCTAACAATAAATACAAATAAAACAAAACTACTCATACAAACCAGATCAAATAGACAGGCGCAACAACAACAATTTATAGACGATATAGAATACGTGAATAAATTCACGTATTTAGGAATGGATCTGGTCGAAAATAATGAAGAAGAACCGGAAATAAATAGAAGGCTTATGCTGGCAAACAAAGCCTATTTCGCGATGGGCCACATATTCAAATCGCGAGACGTACACCGGAAAACAAAACTCCGGGTATATAAAACAATAATCCGACCCATGGTAAGTTATGGGTGTGAAACATGGGTTATAACACAGAAATCTACCAATGCATTAGACGTGTTCGAAAGAAAAATATTGCGTAGAATACTGGGTCCAATAAAGGAAAATAACAACTGGCGAATTAGATATAATAACGAAATATACGAACAATACACTGAACCAACACTAGCACAATACACTAGACTGCAGAGATTACGATGGGCAGGGCATGTGGCCCGCATGCATGAGAACAGAATCCCCAGAAAATTACTAAACGCAAGAATGCAAGGAAAAAGACCTGTTGGAAGACCAAAAAAGAGATGGGAAGACGAGGTAGATGAGGATGCCAAAAATCTCCTAAAAACGCGTTCATGGAAAAGAACAGCAGTAAATAGAGATGTTTGGAGAGGTTTAATGAAGGAGGCCAAGGCCCGGCTTGGGCTGTAGTGCCATTGGATGGATGGTTAGTTTATTCCAAAAGCACAGGCTCTTTATTTTGCTTATATTTTCGACTCTTCTCAAGCGAAAATTGCACTTTTTCTTTTTTACTGGATTTGACGACTGGAAAAAGGCCAAAGAAAAATATGATAGTCATGAAAGGTCAGTCGTTCATTTAGAAAATCTTAAAAAAATTATTTCAAGAAATTCATTGAGTATGAGGACGATCAATGATTCTCTGCGGCAACAAGAGTGGATAGTTTCATAAAAATGGTAGTCGGAGACTACCCTTTAAGGAACCGACAAAAAATTTGGTCCTACTAGCAATGGCAACTACATTGGATTACTAGATTTGCTGGCGGAATATGATCCTCTTTTAAAAGAACATATTGAAAAATATGCTTCAAAAGGCTGTGGTTCAGTATGTTATTTATCAAAAACAAGGCATTTGACTCGGTCAAATGTTAAAGGCTTGTAAAGACCTTAAGATGTAAATTGGAGCTGGAAGGTTAGATAATAGAACAAGCGATGGAGTTTAAATATCTAGGCATTACATTATCTAGTTACGGAAAGCTCGAAACTGAAGTGGAAGATCAAGTGAATTGATCAAACAGAGCCACATGCTGCCTAAATGAAACAATATGGAGGAATAAAAATATCGGAAAAGAAACGAAAGGCAGAATTTACAAAACAGTCATCAGACCAATAATGGCATACGCGGCAGAAACAAGACCTGACACAGAGAGGACAAAAAGGATGTTGGAAACAGCTGAAATGAAAATTGATGGTAATACACTATGAGACAGAGCTTCTTCTTCCAATTCCATGACCGTTATCGATCGTTGGATATCATGTTGGCTACCATATTCGCTATCGTGACTTTATTGACAGCAGCTCTAAATAACGATGTAGTTGATTTTCCATACCATTGCCTTAGATTTTTCAGCCATGATGTTCTTCTTCTACCAGGACCACGATTACCTTGGATCTTTCCCTGAATGATCAGATGTAAAAGATCATATTTTTCAGGGTGTCTCATAATATGACCGAAGTATTCCAGCTTGCGTTTCTTTATTATATTGACAGTTGTGTTGTTTGGTTCAGCCGTCTAAGGACCTCCTCATTTCTAACTCTGTCGACCCAGCTTATTTTCAGTAGTCGTCTGTATACCCACATCTCAAAGGCTGTCAAGCGTTTAAGCATAGCCTCAGTTAGGGTCCACGCTTCTACTCCATACAGCAGGACAGGAAAGATGTAGCAAGATATCATACGAACTCTAAGGTCAATGCTAAGATCGTGACTGCAAAGTACGTTTCTCATTTTTACAAAGGCAGCTCGGGCTTGTTCTATTCGGCTTTTAATTTCTGCGGTTGGATCCCAGCTCTCATTGATATTACTGCCGAGATACACGAGTTTCTCTACTCTGTCCAGTGTGGCATCTCCGACTTTTATACCGTCATCATGTATATAATTTTGTTTGCTAACTATCATATATTTAGTTTTCTTAACGTTGAGTTTTAATCCATACTGATCACAAGTCTGTTTTATTTTGTTCATTAGATTTTGAAGGTCTTCTCCGCAATTGGCAAGGACTAAGGTATCGTCGGCATATCTAATATTGTTGACGGTTACTCCATTCACAATAATACCTTCGGTTGTCTCCATTAAGGCTTCCTTAAATATTTCCTCCGAATATAAGTTAAAAAGTAAAGGCGACAATATACAGCCTTGTCTCACTCCTCTCTTTATATTTATTTCATCCGACAGTTCTTGTTCAACCTTTATTCTTGCCACTTGATGCCAGTATAGATTTGTAATTATTCGTAGATCTTTATCGTCCAATCCAGCTGTTTCCAATATTTCTAGCATTTTGTTATGTCGGACTTTGTCAAAAGCTTTTTCAAAATCGATTGCACAAATATACACATTTTGATTTATATCTCTGCATCTCTGTACTAGCACCTGTATACTAAACAAGGCTTCTCTTGTACCCAAGCCACTCCTAAACCCAAATTGAGTATTGCTAATTCTGTCCTCTAACAGCGTGTAAATTCTGCTGTGTATTACTCGCAGAAAGATTTTCAAAACGTGACTCATCAGACTTATTGTCCGATAATCACCGCATGTCTTTGGACGATGTTTCTTAGGTATTGTGACAAATGTCGACTTTAACCAATCAGTTGGTAATATCCCAGTGTCATAAATTCTGTTAAAGAGATTACACAGAGCTTTAATTCCATTTTCTCCCAAAAACTTTAGTATTTCAGCACTTACTTCATCGGGGCCAAGTGCTTTTCCATTTTTTGCCGTTTGTATTGAACGTCTTACCTCACTTTCTGTTATAGATGGACCTGATATAGCAATCGGTGTATAGTGTTCTACTCTCTCATCTTCAAATAATTCAGAAATGTAGTTTTTCCCATTCTTTTAACTTTTCATTGATGTCTAATATTCTGTGTCCGTTTCTGTCTTCTAAACTTTGGGATACTTGTTTCCATTTGTTTCCAGCGACCTCTTTCAATTTCTTGTGCAGATGAAATGTATCGTGTTTCTTTTCATATTGTTGAATTTCATTACATTCTTTACTATGAAATTGTGTTTTCGCGTGTCTTATCTTCTGCCTGATTATTGCGTGGATCCTCTTGTATTCGTTTTTATCTTTATTTCTGACTTCTCTTCTTTGATCCATAAGTCTCAGTATTTCTTCTGTCATCCACCCTTGTTTTTTTCTTGCTTTTAGCGCACTCAATTTTGTTTCTTGAACAGTCTTTAAGATGTCTTTAATTCTCGTCCAGTTTTCCTCAGTACTTTCTTCTTTGCTTGATGTTAACTTCATCTTTTGTTCTAATATACTAGTTATTTCTTGTTTTACAGTATCATTTAGCATCGTTTCTCTATCAATAGTAACTGTTTGCTTATTCGTCCTTGTAACTCTTTTTAATCTCAGTCTTATTTTTCCTACTAAAATATTGTGATCTGTTGGTACATCTGCCCCTGGATATGTTTTTACTGATAATACTGAATTTCTGTATCTCTTATTTATACATATGAAGTCTATTTGGTTACGAAAATCTCGTTCAGGTGTATCTGCTGGTGATTTCCAGGTGTAAAGACGACGTTTTGGAAGTTTGAAAATTGTGTTCATTATTACTAATTGCTTTTCTACGCAAAAAGATGCCAACATATCTCCTCTTTAATTTCGTATTCCCAGACCATATTTCCCTATGACATCTTCCTGTTCACCTTCACCAATCTTTGCATTAAAATCTCCCATGATAATATTGAGATCGTGTTTCTTTGTAGGTGCTAATACTTTTTCTAAATCATGATATAATTTTTCAATTTCTTCTTGTTCATAGTCTTGTGTGGGTGCATATACTTGTAATATGTTCACATTGATTGTTGTTGATTGTATTTGTATCATCAGACAGATATCAGATAGAGCTAGAAGTATATATAAGACGTACATGCAAGGTGGAGAACAACAAGAACTGGGTAAAAAATAGAAGAGTGGAGTGGAAAGAATGAAAGAATGAATAGAAAGAATGAAACGACAACTTACTGGAGGCATATTGAAAAACAGAGAGAGTCATGTCTATATAAAAAGAAGAAGAATAAGAGGAGAAAGAAGAAGTTGGCGACCTAAATCTCAGGTATCTTGACGATGTGCAGGACGATTTAATGGAGATTGGAGTAAGGGAATGAAGAGGACACTTGACAGGGAAGGATGGAAGAATGTTTTGAGGCAGGCCAGGGCTCACGAAGGGCCATAGCGCTAACTGCTAATGATTTAGTCATTTATTAAGAATGATACTACATTACGACTAATAATATTTATTCTTCTTTAACCTATTAGGCTCTTTATTACAAAAAGAACAAGATTATATAAATTCCAAAAATTAAGCTGTTGTTAAACATACAAAAATATATTCAAACTGCATATTCCAATTATTAAGATAATTAGGAAAGCTATTTAACAATATTAATTTACAAAATAATCGTTTATCAAATCCATTAAATTTTACATTCAATTGTATAATTATTCTGCAGAAACCATTAGTGTGACGTCATATTATCTTAAAATCTTTATCGAAATATTTTATCGTGGGCAATAAAGAAATACTTATTGTAGAAAATTCCGAACTAATCAAAAATTAACAAAGAAATTCTTAGGCCAAACATCAATAAAGACAGAGCTCTAGGAATATGTTAAGAAGTTCAGTAAATAAAATATATGGATAACTAGAACTGTCTATTAATCAATATAGTAAACAAAGTACACACAAAACAATGTCTATTTATTACACAGTGTGAAGCAAATATACGGAACAGTTGAATTATTACATTGCATATTTTATAAGTTTTTAGATAACATAATTAGTAATTCCTAACATTCTTATTTATAACTACACTCGGAAAAATAAAATATTAGCCATATTTTTTTTATAATTATGTTTATTTACAATCTACATCATTGACAGAGTATTAAGTACATGTGTTACAGGTTTTGGCCGTGAAGGAGAGACAGCCACTGATGTCTCTCCTTATTCTATTTTGGTTTAGTTTTGAAGTAGCTCTTGAGGCTAGGTTCTATCTAGTCTTCTTATGGCCGGACCATTGTTGAGTAATTCCCTTACTAGATCGTTTTTATGGTAAATGGTACGTACATTTTGTGACTCCGTGGCTCGACGGATTTCATATTCATCGACGTTGGCTTTGCACAGCCCACAGGTGTTGTACGTAGAAGCCAGATAGGCTTGAGTATGGTTTTATATAGAAGAATTTTGTTTTGGATGTTAAGTTTTGATTTACGTCCAAGAAGCCAATACATTTGCCGGAATTTTAAGTCGAGCTGCCTTCTTTTGGTCTGGATATGTTTCTTCCAAGTGAGACGTTGGTCAAGATGGAGGCCAAGGCATCTAGCGTCTGTTACTGTTGGTATTCTTACAGGTGGGCATATGTTGTGACGGCTGGTAAATGCTATTTTAGTTGATTTTGTTCTATTTACTTTTGTTCTCCATTTCGTATACCAATCACTGAGTATGTTCAGATGATGTTGCAGGTTTTATGAGGCTTTTATGGGATCTTTAGTATTGCTACGTTGTCAGCAAAGAAAGCTTTAGTATTATTAGTCTCTGATATATCGGCTATGTAGAGTAAGATAAGCAGCGGCCCTAGAACACTACCCTGCGGGACTCCGGAGTTGATAGGACAGAGGTTGGATTGTTGGTCTTTGAATTTTACAGAGAAATATTTATTTGATATATAGGATTTAAGTGAAGAAAATAATTACTGGATAGTGCTATTTTTACTTTGTGAAGCGGACTTTGTCAAACGCTTGTGAGATGTCTAAAAATACAGCGTTTCAGTATTACGTTTCGTCAAGACTTTTGATAATTCATTTATCATTCAATAAACTTGTTGAGTAGTAGACTGATTTTCCCGAAAACCAAACTGATGTTTTGGCAGTAATGTTAGGAATTCATGATCTGCGTATATCCTTTGTAGCAGCAATCTTTCAACTTTGCTTACGGTTGGGAGTAGACTGATAGTCGATAAAATGTTACTTCATTGGGCTCTTTTTCTGGCTTAAAGATCATAACGACTTTAGCAAATTTCCCTATTTTTGGAATGTATAATAAGCTTACCATGAGGTTAACTATAACTGTTAGCAAAGAAATGTATTTGCAAGGAAGTTGTTTTAGTACTTGTGCCGAAATTAAATCATAACCTGGAGTCTTTCGTGAATCCAGCTTGCTTATTTCTTCCCTGATTTCTATAGGAGTAAAACTTATTTGAGAGGGACATTTAACATGCTGCGCTAATTAGTTCTTCCACTTCTTTATCAGGTCTTCTGGCTCTGTTTAAAATACGTTTGTAAGATATTCAGCAAAAACGTCCGTTTTTTTTTGTTGGAACAGACCCATTCCCCATTTGGTTAACGGATGGGAGGAATAGTGTAAGGTTTCTTAATCTTTTTAGTGCCTTTAATAACATCTGATCATTTGCTGTAAGTTGCGGCTTTGATGGCTACTCCAAGTTGATTACGCAGTCTATGTAGATATATGTAGATCTTTGTTGTTTCTAGATCTTCGCCAGGTTTTCTATATATTCTCTATATTCTGCAATCCAAATAGAGAGAAGGGTTTAAAAAAATAGATTGAGATGATTGGGGCACGTTCTACGTCAAAATGAGAATCACCTTATTCGAAAAGGTCGCTGAATATTAAGTTTCACGAAGACGGAAGAGAGGAACACCCAAAAAGACGTGGGAGACAGTCAGATAGGACATGCCACTGATCAAAATCAATATTGGTATGGCACATAATAAAAAGTTTAAAGAAGTGCAATTGTTGAAGCTGACCCCGTGTATAGATAAAAGCAAAGCTGATAATATATTTGGACTTTTAGTTGAAACAGTTTTAGTAAAGAATTAAATATCAAAACTTGGTAGAAAAATAGTTTATTTATTTTACAGTTACAAAAAAATTAATTGAGAACATTGTTTCACATTAATCACTGTCAGAATCTGAACTGTCTTCACCAATATTTATAATAACAGTTTTAAAATTATTGTTTATCAAATTCTGTTCACCAAGTAAACCAGTCTTCGGTAAGTTTTTCAGTGTGTTTCACACATTTTTGCCAAACTTCCACATTACAATATTTTTATGACTCTACGCATGCTTAATACTTTATAGTCACCATATCCATCAGCACCAATATACTTATTATAGTATGATTTACAATTATCCCAAATTAACTCGATAGAAAAAAATATTTCATGACCATGATCTCGTAAAAGTTCATCAATAACATAACCATTTTCTTTTCTATTCATTTTAACAAGTTGTAAACAATTCAGATCTTGTAAGTGTTTCATTGAATAAACATTATTTGCTTTTGGTCAAATAATTATGTTATCTTTTCCGGAATAATAAAAAGGTTGCTTTTTAACTAGCATACTGTGGTAAGGAGCATTATCCAATACTATTAGTGATGGTTCCTCTACATTAGAGATTAACTAGTAGTAATCCACTGTGTAAAGATATGATGATGCATTTTTCCGTGATAGTCCATCGACAAAGATTTTGATAAAAACAGTAAACTTGTTTCTTAAACGAACACTTTAGAAAAACCTTCATGCACAATAATGAAACGTTTGCCAATGTAACCTTGTGGTTTGCGTATACTTTTTATATTACTATCCTGCCAAGAATTTATTCTGGTTGCTTTGGCATATATCTATGCTTCATCTAAAAAATTAGCACTATGACGATTTTTCACATACTTAGGAAGAAAGAATGCCCTATAATTAGTAATATTGGTACGTTCCATTAAGGATCTATAAACTTTAAACTGTAACCACACTCACCAACTACAAAATTAGTACAAACCTAAAAAAGTCTTCAGCTTTAAATCTTCGTGTACATTTATTATTAAATATAGTTTGATCATCTACAGAACCCAGCCATTTTGCAACGATATTTCTAATTTTAAAACTAGTCACTGAGGTTTGTTTGTACATTTAATGCAAAAATTCTTTTTGTAAACGATATATTTCTGCATTTGCACCTCCATAACATAAGGTACAAATAACTGCAGTTATGCATCTTTGATATCATAGAATGACATAAAACTCTTCTTCCACTTGGACCATGTTTCTCTAGCAGCACATTTTCTATCGCTGTTCTACAGTTTTTTAAAAACATTTCGACGGTTTTCTGAAGACTAAAATATGATGCATCTATTTTGGATCATAGGCTATGGCATATGGCATAGGTGCAGCTATGACATAACTTCATTAAGCTATAGCGAAATGATTTCTACTGTTGCCTAATGCAGATACTTACGGCGGATATCACATAATGATTCAACCGGTCGTGATACTGCGATCAGGCAGGCAAGGGGAATCCACCTGATTATATTCTCGTGATACCTCATGATGTATCCAATCAGTTAAATATGCTTAGCGATCCGATTAGCGATCGGCGCTCAGATTGTTTCCGGGCCTACTAGTGTCAAATGGGCTACCAGGCATGTAGCTTGTAAGCAACCAGGCAACACATGCGAAATAAGCGATTGGAAGAACATCAGATTTTCAGTTAAGAAAAGCAATGCGAATGGCAACCTGGAATTTTCGAGGATTATTGCAACCAGGCAAACTACATATATTAAAACTAGTCGAAAGAGGGAATATAGAATGTGTGCAAACTTTCAGAGGCTTATTGGAACGAACAAAGACACTTCCGAACGGCAGATTATGTTATAACATAGGAAGAAATGATGATGCAATTATGGTGACTAAAAAATTTTCACAATACGTGTATGATTACCAACCGATCAATGATAGACTCATAAAAATAATATTACTAGCATCACCAAACAAAATGCACATTCTTCAGTCTATATGCCAACCTCAGAACGCGTTAAACGATAAAGTGGAAGACGTCGACTCCTAATCATGGGCGATTTTAACGCCAAAGTAGGAGAAACAAGAAATGATGACATCCAAAATGTAGGAAACTATTGGTTAGGTATTAGAAACGGCCGAGGCGAATGTTTAATAGATTTTGCAACCGAAAACTGTTTGGCCATTGTAAACACAATCTTTAAACATCATGCCCGTCGTTTATCGATGTGGACCACACCAAATGGAGAATACAAGAACCAAATCGACCACATATTGATTAGAAACAGATGGAATACATGTTTTACAAACGTGAAAACTAGACCAAGAGCTGAATGTGAATCCGATTATAAATTGTTATGGGCTTGCTTCAAGGTAAAAATAAAGAAACAATACTGCATCAAAATCAATAAGAAGAGGAGGAGGGTTTTTGATCACTGTTTCATATTGAGCTTGCAAACATGCAACAAGAAAAATATCGTTGTTCTTTAAAAGTAAATATTTTCGTTCTGTTGACTGTGAACAAATGCGCTTGACGTACACTGACTACCTGAAGCCAATAACTTCAGAAGGCTGTAGTTTTAGAATAATAGTTTTTCAGACCTAGGTCCCATTAAAGATGACTGCGGGGTCCTTTAAAACGTTAAAATAAAAACATTTTAAACTAAAATGATAGTTTACTCTTAGTCAAAATTGAAAATATCAGACTGGCAACGGATCCCACAAAAACAACTACGGATACCAATACAACACAACGATTATTAGAGACATTACTTTAGAGACTTGACTTCTGACTGGAGTTTTTCTTCTGGAGACATTGACTGTAATGTTAGTGATTTTCTAAATAGACTTGTATCTATTTTTAATAAAGCATTTCCTCTATTAAACATCAGGCCATCAACATAATAAACCTTGGATTACCAAAGGCATTCGCATATCTGCGAAAAATATGCGTTCTCTGCTATATATTAAAAAATTTAATGACAGTATCCCCATCTCTGATTACATCAACAAGTACAGAAAATGCTATATAAAACTACTCAAAGTAGCCAAAAAATCCTACTTTCATAATCGCTTAACAAGCTCCAAAAATATTTCAAAAGAAACTTGGTCAATAATAAACGATTTTCGAAATAAAACCAGTACAGCGGATCAAACCTTTTCTTTTCCTAACCCCGAAAATCTAAATGATTACTTTGTTAATGTGAGTAAAAATATAACCTCAACTAATTCGCCACATCAAGATCCAGTTTCCTATCTCTCTAATTCAAAAATCATTGCTGATACCTTCTTTTTAAGACCAGTTGATAAGACGGAACTCATTTCAACAATTCGTAGTATAAAAAGCACATCGTCCTGTAGTACAGATGAGATTAGTCTATTAAAATCTTCTCAAATCTACCGCATAATGTTTTGGACGTCATGGTCTCGCTAGTAAATGATTCCCTTGAAAAAGGTACATTCCCTAACTGCCTAAAGACTGCCATCGTCATTCCTCTTCATAAAGGTGGAAAAAATCTGATGCCTGCAACTATAGACCTATTGCCTTGTTACCAGCACTATCAAAAATTATTGAAAGACGTATAAAAGTTCGACTTATGCCCTTTCTCCTTAAATATAATATTTTATCGCAAAATCAGTTCGGCTTTTTGTCTAATAAATGCCCTAGTGATGCCATATTTTCTGTGTTACATGATGTATATCTATCACTAAACAGTAACCTCTCCTCCGCCACCGTTTTCTGCGACTATTCCAAAGCCTTTGACTGTGTAAATCACGACATTCTATAAAAAAAATTAACTTTCTATGGAATTCGGGGTGTGTCTTTGAACTGGTTCAAAACTTACTTGGTAGGTAGGAAACAATTGGTTAGAATAAATGACACCGACTCTAGTTGTAAAGATATTGAGTGTGGAGTACCGCAAGGTTCAGTATTAGGTCCCATTCTTTTTTTACTTTTCATTAATGACATCACTTACTTGAAAATTAAAGGGAAAATTTTTCTATTTGCTGATGATACCAGTATTACTTGGAGCAGCTCTGATATTTCAACGCTTCATTCAATTATAACCGATGATTTACTTATAATCAAGGCTTGGTCAGACTCCAACTTACTTAGCTTTAACATGGATAAGAATGTAGCATTATCTTATAAAGGAGTCATGCAACCCTTGCTTTTGAATGGAGCCAAATCAATATCGTAAATTCCGTGAAATTTCTAGGTATTCTCATTGACAGTGATCTCAAATGGTCCTTGCATACTGACTCCTTAAGGAAGAAACTAGCCTCAGCTTGCTTTGCAATAAGATCTGTTTCGAAGGAACTAAATTTATCTTCTGCCAAAATGGCATATTTCTCATTGTTCGAGTCCCATCTTCGATATGGGCTTCCATTTTGGGGTTCTAGTACAGCGGCCCAATTTGATACTATTTTTAAGTTGCAAAAAACGAGCAATCCGTTATCTATTTGGTCTCAAACAAACAACTCATTGCAAGACCTACTTCAAAAATCACGGAATTTTGACGCTTCCCTCTTTATTTATTTTGGAAACGGTTTGTTTGATTCGAAAGCATCTAAACATTTTTACCGATAGACCTGACCATGGCTACTCCATTAGAAATTCGGATTGTAACGTTTATTTGCCGATCCCGTCCACTCAGCTAGTAAAGAATTCTATTCTATATCGTGCAAAGAAACTTTATAATCACCTTCCAAGAGAAATTAAATCCGCAACATCCTTCATTAAGTTTCGTAAGGTGACAAAAATCTATCTCTCAGAAAGACCCTATTATTCAGTTGACGAGTTTCTTAATGTATAAAAAGAAACAAAATTAGTATTGTTTATAATTACATTTGGGTGTCTCAAGCAGTGGCTACAATTTGTCTCATTTGTTGTTGTCTGTACAAATTATGTAGGTTATACAATAATTTTACTAATTTATAATTGTGTTATTCTGTTTTTTACTATATTGTTTTTGTTTTATACTTTTTGTATTATTTGACTGATTTATTTTTTAGCTTTGTCCATAAAATTGTTCAATAATTTTCAGTGACAATAAAGCATATTTCTATTCTATTAGAACTAAAAATCACGAATGTACGAAAGTTACCAAAAAAAAAAAAACGCTGAAAGACACAGGACAAATAGAATGAAACAACTTATAGGAAGATTATCTAGAAACAGTTTCGTAAACTAAAACAAAATATCGATTACTACTCAAAAGCAATAGAATGTCTGAAACAAATGTGGTCGTACAACATTAATGTTAAAACTGGTGTTAAAGTAAGTTTATCGAGAGAGACAAAACATAAAACATTATTAAAAGCCAAAAGTCTTAAAAATCTATAAATTTTGTATACAATAAATAAAAAAAATAGTATAGATATATACAATTGTATATGAAATTTGTAAACTCATGATTTTCGATGGTTTTCGTAGCTATACCTGCATAATATTAAGAGATAAGCCCTTCCGAAGTACTCATGTAAACTACCACTCCAACAACCAATTGATCGCGGCCGCCTATTTGATTAATTTCATTATCATTTTAATTTGAGTTGTAGTAGGGGAAGGCGTGCAGTGAAAATCTTAAGTTTATATATTTATCAAGCATGGCTGGGAGATTTGTCACACTCGATTGTTTATACCGGCGTCTGTGTTATGTGAAGTGCAACTTAGAAATTTGTATTAATTTTTCAAATTTTTGGGAAATTTTTCGTGACTCTTACCAAAGTTCTGAAACCAGTATTTTATATTTTGTTTATTTGTTATCTATACAAGGTGAGTTTTTAAGTTTTTTTTTTCAAATGTGAATTATTGTTGTAACTCTTTTGTTTAGAATTAAAAAAATGTTTTGCAAATGACAGATTTATGCGATTATTGACTATATTAATTTTTTTATACTAAAAATAAATTTTATCTTCGAGTGGAAATATTTGATAAGTATTGATTTTATGTAAAACTAAATAATCCACTTTTCGTTGTACAGGATTTTGACATATTCATTTTCATAAGTAGACTTCGGCAAATATGCAAATAAAAATGTAGAAAATATGCGCATAAATATGCACGTGTTTACCCGAAAATATGCAAATATTTTACAAAATATACATACAAATAAATAAAAAAATCGTACAATAGTAACAATTTTATTTAAAAAAAAAAGTGTACATAACTAAATATTTCCTACTATTCATTAAGATTTACATTTATTTTAAGTAACTACATCATTTTTAAGTATGAATAAACTTATTTAGAATTATGGTAACAATAAATGACCAAGTGGTGTTCAAAATTTTCTAACAAAAACTTGTGGCTTCTGTCTGGGTACATATATTTATATATGGAAAAACTTCGTTCAACATCAACTGATGTAACGGGAGCATTTTTCAAACTAACCAAAACATTTGGTTCTAAATTAATTGTTTCCGAAATATTTCCAGCTAGAACACTAACTACTTCAGAAAGAATATGGTAACCTTTATTTTTGTCCATAGTAGCTTCAAATTTTTTTAAAATATCTTTTCCAATATTACCTCTAACGTTCCGACAACATGACGCAAATTCTTTTATTAATGCTGTACTTTCGAACAATGACAGTTTTGGTGATTCTAACTGAGTAATTGTTTTTTGAACAAAACTAAAATTTGATTTTATAAATGAAAGTTCTTGTTGAAGCAAGTTACTCTGAAAAGTTTGTTTAGAAATCCAAAAGAGATTGGGAACTTTCATCTCTTAACGTATCAATTATGTTCTTTTATTTTAACAAAATGATATGTATAAAAATTAGCTGCTTCTAACCATATTCCCCTATCGCGTTAAAATAGGTTGTGGTGGAAGAGGAATGTTAGGTAGCATTTCTTTATAAAGTTGAATTCTTATAGGAGATTTAAGAAATACTTTTTTGACACTGGATATCATGGTATTTACAAGAGGAAACTTTTTCGTATTTCCTCTGCAACTCTGTTTAAATCCATGCGCTACACAAGTAACATGTATTAAATCTGGGAAAAATATTTTTAAATTTTGTCCTGCTTTCACCATATAAGGAGCAGCATCCGATAAAATAAGCAGTAATTTATTAGAAGGAATAGTTGTCGGAAGAAAAAAAGTTGCTAATGTTTCTTGTATAAAACGCGAAATTGTTAAAGCATTTGTTTTCTCAAGTTGCTGGCATGAAATAAGATGAGATTTTGGTAAGGTATCTTCTTTAAGAACACCAATCAATAAATGAGCAATATACTTTCCTGAGGAATCAGTGGTTTCGTCTACAGATATGTAAAAAATAATTATCTGCAATTTCTTCCTTAATATTAATTAACACCGACGAGTATAGCCCGTTCACATTATTTCTTCTTAGAGACAAGATCACTTGGAACATTAAGTTTGCAATATTTTTTTAGAAACGAACTAAAATTTACATTTGCTAATTTTGAAAGCGGTATGTTTGCAGACACTAATGCGCGACACAAGTCTTCATTAAAAGTTTCTTGCTCATCTAATTTTTTTGAAGTAGATTGGAAACATTTAGCCATTGACGTTTGATGTTTTCCTATTTTTCCTTTTTTTTTGCAATGTGTGAAGCAGTTCTCACATGTTGGTCTATCTGAAATTTCTTCTCACATGCTATCTATAAATAAAAATAAAAACCTTTATTTTAACTAGTTTGGTAAAAACAAACACTCGCTAAGTGTTTTAAAAGCAGTATTAATCCACAAATTAGTTTTTGTTACTAACCATTAGTACATCATATAAACTTATTTTAAAATTCAAAAAAAGTTTTTCTTTTGTTAATTCAATTACAATAAAAATAATTGTGTTTTAGAATAGCTGACTTCATAAAAAAAAGTAAAGGTGAAAAATTTTCCTAAATACACACCATTGTATTGTACCATGGACAATTTTTTCTCACTAAAGGAAGCTATTTTTCATTTAAAAACAACCTACGTACTAAATTTCAAGTAAATACGTTTATTGGTTTTAAAGTTATTGTTGTTATTAACTAAAAGAGTTTAATTTTTTTAATTTTAAAATTTTAACACCCTGTATCTTGAAAAATAAATAAGTTTGACCCCTCATTAACTATATCGTTTTGTTCAATTTTTCGAGAAGTATCTACAGTCAAACGTTGTAAGTGTCATTTGGAAACACCCTGGATGTATGAAATATTAGATATTTAATAGAAAATATTAGATACTTACAATTTTGCCACAGACTGAACAGTAGATTTTTCCCATATCCATAGACAGCTCTTTATAAGGTTTAATCCAAGTTGAAGCACTGGTTGTTTTAGGCATTATAAAATCACAATCTTCCTTTTTGTTATGCACAACGAGTGTTTACAGCTTTGAATATCAAAACAAAAATGATTTACAAATCTGAGCATCAAATCAGAAATGTTTAGGTACCTAATTCAATAAACTGGAGATTTTGGAAAATCCCAAATTAGGAACAAAACTATTAGCCGTTTACCTGCTGTTAAGATACAATAAATTGTAGATAGATTTGGGAATTAGATCATAAAATGCAAATGAGCGAACCCTTAGCGATTATCCAATAACTGAATGCCTCAGTGACCGAGACTTTCTAAGAATGTTGAGGGCTACTTAAATTGATCTTCTTTGAAATTGTAAATGCTTTTGTACCTGTAGAGATTACGTACTTAGATCATTTCTTGATTAAAATGACTACAAAATTTTATACAAGAATTGAAATAAATTGGTATGTTTAAAAAATTTTCAAATACAGTATAAAAATTTGAACTTTTATGCACTTTATGCAAACTTTTATACAAATATGCCAAAATATGAAATATTTGCATAAAAATATGCACAATATGCAAAATATGCAATATGCATATTATGCCCGAAGTCTAGTCATAAGTGTTACCCTTTGTTTTTAGTTTTTAACAAAAATATTTTGAAAACTAAAAATTTTACTTACCTTTTGTTTTAATTTTACTTTTAAACTCATAATTTTCTAAAAAACCTATTAACATTCTTCGTCCTAAATACTCAACTTTTATCCTTCCGGTTGTGTATTAAGTGGTTTTATTTGTTTTCTAAACCATTATTGTTTATTTTTCATTTATCACATAAGGGTACATAGTAGCCCTTATTTTGATGATTCTGATAAAATTACAATATAATTGGGTCGAAATGCAATCTTTGGGACCTTTTTGCTTATGTAGAGAATAGAATAAAATAGAAATATGCTCTGTCACTGAAAATTTCACAGTTTTATGGACAAAGCTTAGACCAAGTCAAAAAAATTACAATAACAATTAAAATTGACTAAAATTACAATCCATTACAAAATTTCACTAAATTGCAAATTGCATAATAAAACCTTACGAACTAGTTTACGAAGAAGTTTAAGCTGCTGCATGTGAATTGTGAAACCCAAATATATATAAAAATACTTTTTTGCTTGTACCCAAACGTACTGTAATTTCTTAGTTATTCGTTAAGAAACTCTGCACTGAATAATATGGTCTTTCAGATAGATAGGCTTTTGTCAATTTACGGAATTTAAGAAAAAAAGTTGTAGATTTTAGATGCAAAGGAGACGTTTTTATAATTTTTTTTTCCGAATATAATTTAGATTTCTTTACTAACTCAGTGTACGGGATCGGTAAATACACATCAAAGCTTGAATTTCTGATGGAGTAGTCATGATTAGGTCTTGCTGAAAAATTATGTAGTTGTTTACGAATTAAGCAAACTGTTTGTAGAGTATATAGATAGGGTAGAGTTAGAATCCCGTGATTTTTAAAGTAGCTTCTGCAATGTTTTATTTTACTGTGAAAAAAAAGTTACCGTATTGCTCTTTTTTGTAATTTTGAAATAACATCAGATTGAGCAACTGTGCTAGAACCCAAAAAGGAAGGCCATATCGAAAATAAGACTCGAACAAAGAAAAATAATGGTAATTTTGGAAGATGCTAAATTGTTTTCCTTTAAAACAAATCTTATTGCATAGAAGGCTGAGGCTAGTTTCTTGCTTAAACAAATCTATATGAAGGGACCATTTAATGTTTCCTTTAATATACCTACCTACTATAAGCTACCTATATTTTCTTTGCCTTCTTCTGTCAACTTTGTTAATGGCTTGAAGATGTTGGCAAATCCTTTGTCCTACCCTGTCTAGGGTAGCTTAAAATCGGTGCACTGATCAGAGCCATTTGTAATTGTTCGAAAGCTTTTGGGCACTCTTCGCTCCATGTATATTCTTTGCCTTCTTGTGTTAACTTTGTTAATGGCTTAGATATGTTGGCAAATCCTGTGAAAAAACGTCGCTAATATGTATATAGATCAAAAAAATTTCTAATTTAGTGTTTATCACTTGGTACTGGCCAATTCTTAATTGCTGCCAGTTTTTCAGGATCAGTTGTTATACCTTTACTTGCTACAACATGTCCCCCCTCTTAAAAACTACCTCCATTAATCTTTCAAATGTGACAGGGGCATTACATAAACCAAAGGTCATAACTGTGAACTGTTAAAGCTCTGATCCTATAGAGAATGCGAAAATTTTGTAGAAACCAATGATACTGATCTGGCTGTTATTAAAAAACGAGGGTTAAAGGGCTCTTTTATTGGATAATGCTACTGTCTTATCCACGTTAAAAGAGAGTAAATTAAAGTCGGGTCAGGTTTCTATTTTAACTAGCTCAGAAGTTGTAATTGAATTCTTCTTCTTAGAGTGCCAACATATTTCTTCCTTAAATCTTTCCCTGTATTATGAGTCTCAAAAATTTATATTTTGGTCCCCTCAACACATGGCCTAGATATTCCAGTTTTTTTGTTTGTATAGTGGTAGATTAGTTCTTTTTCTTTATTAACCCTCTCCAGTACTTCTTTATTTGTAATTCTATCAGTCCATGATATTTTCAATACTGTGCGGTATAACCAGAGTTCGAAAGCCTCGATTCTTTTTAAATTCCATTTTTTTAATGTGCAAGTTTCAGCTCCATATAATAATATTGAAAATATATAACAGCGAATAGTACGTAGCCTGATCTCTAAATTTGGATTTTTGCACGTTAGGAGTGGCTTCATTCGTATAAATGCTGATCTGGCAATCTCTATTCGCCTAATTGCATGAAAAGTAGCAAAAACAAAAATTTTTCATCGATTTTTAAGTAAATGATATCATTTATAAAGATAACGAAAAGTAGAGGACACAATACAGAACCTTGTGGTACTCCAAATACAATGCTTTTGTGAGTAGAAACAGTATCTTGCTCTAACTAATTTTTTCCGATTCCTCAATTCTAGATGTCAATTGCGACCTCATTCAACAGCGGAGTCATACCATTCAAAGGGTAAATCTACAGAAAAGTTATTTAAAATTAAATTTTGTATCGAAATGTTACTTGAAGTTAAAAAAATTTTTTTAACAAAAATATATTCAAAAATTGAAGCAAAAAACAAGAATACACGCGAGTTTTTTATGCCCATAGCTTTTTTACTTTTACACAGAAAAAAAATTATTCTTCCTCTTCAGAATGATATTCAGTAGAAGCCTTTAAGATTTAAAATATTCAAGATAAAATTTTTAACGTCACTCACACTATTTTTGAGCCATTTCTCCTATTTTTTCGCAAAAAATGTACCATATCTCTTTTTTACGTAGTTTAAGGTAGATGTAATGGTTAATTAGATGAAAAGAAAAAATAATTACCGTTAAATTGTCTACTATATAATACTCTAACACTAATTTTAAGCAATATCATCATCATCAGTAACACTACAGCTCATTATGAGCCAAAGCCTTCTTCAGAACAATCTTCCATTCGCCCCTGTCTCTGGCAACTCTTTTCCGTGCTTTAACTCCGATGGATTTTAGACCTTGCGCTATGTTATTTTAATTCCTAAGTTTTGGTCTTTCTCTGGCTCGTCTTCCCACTGGTCCTCTTCTGTCGAAAATTTTTCTGATCATTGCATCTTCATCTCGCCTACTTACATGTCCTATTCATCGAAGGCGTGCTAATTTAATAGATTTTACAACGTCATGTTCCCCAAAACTTCTGTATAACTCAAAGTTGTAGTGCCTACGCCACAAATCCTGTTCTTGGACTCCTCCATATATTTTCCTTAGAATTTATCTCTTGAAACGGTTAAGCAGTTCTTGGTCATTCTGTGCAAGTAATCACGTTTCTGATCCGTATGTTAACACTACCTTTATTAGTATATTATATATGGTAACTTGAAATTTTCTGAGTAGTTTTGGGGCCATCTATTTCCTCAACCCATAATAGCACTTATTGACAAGCACTGTTCTTTAATTTCTTCGCTGACACTGTTGCCTTTGGTAAGCAGCGAGTCCAGGTAGACGAAGGTTTTCACACCTTCTAGTTTTAGATCATCAATTAATAGTCTAGGTATTTGGTTGCCTGATCTAGTACAATACATATACTTGCTTTTCGCCAGTCGCTTCAAGTGTTGTTTCTGAGAGAATAGTTTATTCTGCAAATGAGTGCCAGTGAATAAAATGTCTAATTAGATATACCTAAAACTGCGCAGAAAACAGTTACATTATATAGAACAATATTTGCGAAAAAAAGGGGAAAAGACCAAAAAATTGTGTGAGTAGCAAACTTGTATCTGGTATACTGTAACTCCTAAATACCTTTACCAAATGTCATTTTGAAGATAAAGGATAAAAGTTTTTTTATACACCAATTCATATAGTTACATCTACCGTCATTAAATAGTTTACAATCTTACGTATTCAGTAACTGATTGTTTTAATTTTTACCTCGTTTAAACGCACATCTTACGTCAAAGTGACGTTACCAGTGGCGGGCCAGGACAGAATATGTTGAATAAAATTAATAAATTAAAATAAGATAAATCGACTTTACAAAATGTAACAAAACGAAAGTTATAGAACAAAGTTTTTGTTGTTCTTCGAGTTTAGCAATTGCTGTTTTTTGTAGCGCGTGATTCAAATGCATTTTGGACTAGTTTAATAGCTTTTTATAGACGTGCGAAATTTTTGATTACCACTATGACTTTGACATTTATCAAATCCGTACAACAATGCAATTTTACAGTACTAAAATGTAAACATTATGGTGTTAACTATACTGTGATCGCAGCTGTATCTATACCCACGTGGAAAAAAGTTATGAGCAGAAAAAAAAATCGCATGTGTAGAAATTCGTCAAAAAAAAAATAAGTCTGTAGTTTAGAATCCTTGGGAGTATTAAGCCCGTAATTCTTCTTTTCCTGGTAAAGAAGACCGTTTCTGTTTTCTTAGGATTTATAGAAAGTGAGTGTTCCTTTGCACCATGTTTCTATTAGTCCGAGAACAACTTGTAATCTCCAGATAGTGTGTTCTCAACCTCTTTGCAGGACAGCAATATCGTCTGCATCGGCTATTGTGTAGAACTCGTTGCTGCTGAGTTGGTCAACCAGGGTATCTAGAACTATGTTCCAGAGGACTAATAACTCCCCTCTCTGTAGACATTACCTCTTAACCAGGCCTCTAACAGAAACGTCTTCTACAGTTATGCTTATTGCTCTATTAGAGAGCATACTGAATATCCATTCGCTTACATCCAGGGAAAATTCCTGAGGTTGAGCTGTTGGATAATGGTTGGAATGTGGTTTTATCAAACGCTCCCTCAATGTCCATGAATATAACTAGGGGAATTCTTCATTGTCCAGCGACCTTTCAATTCTTCCCACTAAATGAGACACAGCACAATCGGTAGATCTTCCCGAAGTATAAATATGCATGCTGATTTGGGTGAAATGGGTTATAGACCCATGAATATATTTTTGTCAGCAAATAATTATTTTTTACATTTTTTTTACTTAATTAGATGGCTTTGGTAAAGACCAATTAGCCAGACGATTTTTTTTAACTATAATAATTTAAAAATGAAAACTTTAAAAGAATACTCATCCTTCTTCACAATAACAATGCTTAAAGTATTAGTAGTGCTTAAAGTTAAGTGTAAGCAGTGTAATTTGTGTGTTTTTTTTTCTATGTAGAATTTAGTTTTTTTTTTATATATATATTTTTATTTTCAATTTTTTTTTGCTTTGTTTTTGTTTTTATTTTTATTTGTTTTTTTTATATGCACTATTTATTTTTCTTTTTTTTTAAATTTTTTCGTCGCCCACTTACAAAATCTAACTAGTTGCAGGATTGCTAACAAAGAGGTGGTTAGTAATTTACAATTTCATTTTGCACTGTTTGGTGTGATTATATAAGCAGTACAATATATTAATATTCTTATTGAATAATTCTTCTTCTTCTACGGCACTACAGCCCAAAATGAGCCTTGGCCTCCTTTATTTTTTGCCTCCACCCTTGTCTGTCTGTGGCTGCTCTTCTCCATACACGGACTCCTAAAAGTGCTTGTGCGTCGCTGCTTACTGTGTCTTCCCAGCGCTTTCTTGGCTTTCCAACTGGTCTCTTTCCCTGCATTCTGGCGTTCAGTGTCGTTTTGGTAGCCTATCCTCTCCCATTCGTATCACATGTCCGGCTCATTGCAATCTTTGTATTCTAATGAAGTTTGACAGGGGTGTTTCCTTATACAGTTGATAGAGCTCGTTGTTATATCGAATTCTGAAGATTCCGTTTTCCCTCACAGGTCCTAGTATTCTCCTCAGTACTTTTCTTTCGAATGTGTCGAGTTTGTTTTTGGATGTTTCTTTCAGGACCCATGCTTCGCTGCCATAACATGCTATTGGCCGAATTAAAGTTTTATATATTCTCATCTTTGTATTTCGGTGGACACTTTTAGACCGAAATATATGGGAGAGGGCAAAATAAGCTTTGTTTGCCTGCGTTATCCTTTTTCGTATTTCTCCATCCTCTGCTCCATCGGCATATATTTCTACTCCCAGGTATGTAAACTTTCCAACCGTTTCAATGTCATCTTCATGTATAATGTTTTGTGGGATTATATTTCTTCTCGTCTGTACCATTATTTTTGTTTTTTCTGTGTTAATTTCCAGACCTAGCCTTTTCGTTTGTGTTTTTAACTCTGCGTATGCTTCCTGTGCTCCTGTTGATGTTCTACTCATAATATTAATATCATCGGCGTAGGCAGCCAGTTGAACCGTTTTATTGGTCAGTAGGTTTTCTCGTCCAGTTTGCATTTGCCTGACCGCATACTCCAGTGCCAGGTTAAACAATGTTGGTGCCAGCCCATCTCCTGCTTTAGTCCCTGCGAGATTTTGAAAAAGTCTGTCCGGTTGTTTTGTATTCGTACACATGCTTGAGTTTCATCCATTGTGGCTTTAATGAGTCTAATTAGCTTATGTGGTATTGCTAATTCTGCCAATATATAGTATAGTCTGTCCCTTTTGACTGAATCGTATGCCTGTTTGAAGTCTACAAACACGTTGTGAACATCAATGTCGTGTTCCCACGATTTGCTCAAGACCTGCTTGACTGTAAATATTTGATCCATTGTCGATCTTCCCCGTCTAAAGCCCGTCTGATATTCTCCAATAATATTTTCTGCTAGTGGTTGGAGTCGCTGGTTTATAATATACGTGAGGACTTTATACGCTGTACATAGTAGAGAAATTCCACGGTAGTTTTTGCATTGGAGTTTGTCTCCTTTTTTATAGATTGGGGCATACTATACTTTTCTTCCATTCGTCGGGTATTTTCTCTTCTTGTCATATTTCTTTGATAAGCGCGTGGATATGACTTGATAGGTGGTTGCCACCTACCTTATACAGTTCTGCTGGAATCTCGTCAACTCCCGGAGCTTTATTGTTTTTCTGGGCCTTAATAGCTTCGAGAACTTCCTCTATGGTTGGAGCTTCTACTTCAACTTCGTTCTCTTCTACATGGTTCGTACCCATTTCATCTTCCATATCTACTTGTGTTCCAAGTAGGGTCTGAAAATAATGCTTCCAGGTTTCTGTGACTTTCTGTTGGTCACTGATTATTTGCCTACTTTCATCTTTGCATATTCTTGTTTGAGGTTTATATTCACTTTTTATCTTTTTTAGGTATTCGTAAGCTCCTCTAATTTCGTTTTTTTTTTGAAATTTTGTTCCATTTCTTCTATTTGTCCATTTTCATAAGCTCTCTTTTTGTTTCTGCATATCTTGTCTGCTTTCCGTCTTGCGACTTCAAATGATGTTCGTCTTTCCCGTGTTCTTCTTGTTATGTACATTTTGTGCGCTTCGTTTCTTTCTTCTATTGCTTGCCTGCACTCGTCATCAAACCATGTTCCTCTTCTCTTCTTTTTCTTGTTTCCCACGGTGGACGCTGCTGCTGTCAGCACTGCTGTTTTGATATTATTCCATTTGCTCTCTATGGAGTGCAGTTCTGTGTCCTTATTGAAAATTAAACAATTTAAATTTATAGTTAAGCAAATTTTGTTATTAATAACTTCATTATAAAATTTATCTGTGCTTTGACTATTTAATGAACAACCAAGTAGAATATGTGTTAAGTCTCCAAGTTCCCCACATAAACATGAGGAATCATCAATTAAACCAATTTTACATTTATAGCTTGGTAACATTGCATGATTTGCTCTTATTCTGTTTAAAGTAATAATAAAGTTCCTGTTGTTTTCGTTGTAGAACCATCTTATTATTGGGATTTGGACTTGACATGATTTATAATTGAATCCCATTTGTTTGCTGTCATATAGTTCTTGCCATTTAGCCTTAAGTTGAACTTTAAGTGTGGAATTCAAATCTGTGTATGGAATACACTGGTTAATAGAGTCTCTGTGTAAGTCTGAGGCGGATTTTGCAAACTTATCAGCAATTTCGTTTCCTTGAATACCCGAATGCCCTTTGATCCAAACTATTAGCACCTCCCGTTGCGAGCTAAGTATTTCGTGATTGGTCTGTAGTATTTCTACTTCTAGATGACTTAAGTTCTTGGCCGCACTTATATTTTTTAGTCTCTCTATGACACTTTTGCAATCTGTAAATATAATACTTTTGAGTCTATACGTCCTAAGTATTTTTTACATTAAAGGGTGACATTTTGATAAAAAAAATTACTTTTTCTGTACTTTTCAATACCTTAGTCGTCAAACTTTATCTTTTGTTGTGCTATTCATTACTCTACTAACTACTTAAACCGCATTAAAAAATATTAACGATAGGTTAATCTATAAAGCAAAATAGTTTTCGAACATTTCAGACTTTTGAAAGATTATCTAATTTATTACTTAGTTATGGTGTTATAATTGAAAATTACGAAATATATGGAAATTACTATTTGGAAAGTACAAAAATGCTAAAATGTGTATTAGTAATAAATAAAAATAATAAATAATAGATATTATGGGTAGCAAGTTTTATAAAGTGTTAAAAATATTTAACAAAATTTTATAAAGTTCATTAAGTTCTTAAGTTAAGAAAAAAATGTAATAAAAATACAAATAAACTTAAAGAAGAAGAAGTTTTATGTAATATATTAAACAATGAAAAAATGCTGTGAGTTTTATCGTAAACTTATTCAGATGTTCATAGATTTTAAACAGGCATCTGATCGAGTACATAGGCTTAGACTGTGAAAAGCTATGCAAGAATTTGGCTTTTAAAAAAACTAGTCACCTTAATACAGATGTATATGAACGGGTTACGATATAAAACGATATACTATGGACAGCGAAAATCACAAATATAGATGTCCTTAAAAGAATAAACCAAGAACGCCAACTTTTCGAAACCATCAAGAAAAGGAAAACGGCGTTTTCTAGGTCACCTCATGCGAAATGAAAAATACCAGTTCCTCCAACTTATAATCGAGGGTAAAATTGAGGGCAAGAGAGGAATGGGACGCAAGAAAATGTCCTGGCTCCGAAACATAAGGCAATGGACAGGGATTAACGACATACAATCTCTGATACATATTGCAAGAAATAGAGAATTAATAGAAAATGTGATCGCTAACATCCATTAGTGGATTTGCATCTGAAGAAGAAGAAGATAAAACGAAACCGTACCACGCTTGTGTTTATTTTGGTTAATTTTTATGTTGTGAAGAAAGCTCACATAGAATATAATAAATTCTTGTATTGTATTACATTTGTTTTTTTTTTAATTTTTGCTTGTGTCTTTTATTATTTTATTCATGTTGCTTTATCAAAAGGCAAATGCTCTTACAATTCTTTTTAGTAGCAGTCGATAATACACATTACGAAATTAATGGCTATCTAATATCTGTCGTAATTGATGTCTGATTATTTCCTGTAATGAATATGTTTTGATATCTTATTTCCTTATTTACTTTTATTTCGAAGAATGCTTTATGACTGTTATATTTTAATTAATTTAAAAACCTTTAAATGCTTTCAAAATTTAAAAGTATCGGTATTATTTAAGATACTCATTGTTTAATATAATATCTTTACTATTTTATATTGCAATGTAAAATTATATAAAGGAAATAAAATACTATACTTTGATTGTAGCTATTTTTTGAATAAAAATAAGTCCATCTTTTTCTTCTTCCTCAGCTTTTCCATTTTTAGGGGTCGCTGTTCCTTACACTTCATCGCCACTGATGTCTGTCAATCGGGTCTTCTTCACCTAAACCTTTCTCTCTCTAGTCTTTTGCTACACAATCCTTCCATCTTTTCTTTGGTCAACCTTCCATCTTTTATCGACTTAGTTTTCGTCTACAGTTTACTTTTGTATGTCTGACATTACCAAACCATTGCAGTCTTTATTTGTGAATCTTTTTTAGGACTGTAATTACCCAGAATCTTTTCCTAATTAAGTCGTTTTTGATCCTGTTTCTTTTAGTCTTGCCCAACATCCACCATAACATTTTCATTTCAGCTACCTGCATCTCCTTTTCCTGAATTTCCTGCACAGACTACATGTCACCGCTTTACATCAACTCAGGTCTCAGCACACTCTTATATATCTTTTCTTTCAGCCCTTACCGATTTTTTGATTACAAACTGGCCGCTCATTCTTTCTCAATCTAGTTATGTAGGAGCCAAGATATTTTAAATATTCTTACTCTTCCTACTTTTTTTTAAGCAGTTCTATATCCACAACCATACTTTGGTGTAAACTATTTTTAATATATCTTCATAGAGCTGGTCTAGGGACCGTGTTGTACGCCTTCTCAAGATATAGAGTCTAGAAATACCAGATGTAGCTCTGTTTTCGCTGTATTTCTCTACCAACTCTCTTAAAGCAAAAAAGTTCTCCTCTCAGGCATAAAACCTAAACTGTTCTGCTATTGGTATCTCTCTCCTTAACCTTCCTTTCTTCTTCACATATACTACTCATCATTTGTCACAAAATATCAATGTTTTCTCTTATAGAGAAAAGATTGATATTATCTCTCATAATATTTAAGAAACGAAAACCTTATATCTCATTATCCCCGGTATTATATTCTCATTTGAGATCCCGCATTCTTTGTCTATCTTATAGTGTTTCTCTCATTTGGCAACTTTCTAAAGCACTCATACCATATTTGCTATATTCTGACATTGGTTTTAAGACTTTTTCATCCGCACTCTTAATTTGCCGCACGTGGATAAAGTCCTTTGATGATTTGTCCCTTGCTTTACCAATGCTGTATAATTCATTAGAAATAAATGCGTTTTAAACTATTTTACGCGCATCGTTTTTGTGATCTTTTCCATCATTAATTGACTCCTCTCCTCTTTCTGTATTTATTTATTGATTCATCTAATGATTTAATACTTTTTATTTAATAATTTTGGTGTTAAGATTTTTTTTATTATTTTTTTTACAAAAATGTACCTTGTTTCTTGCAATTAATTTATTTGTTTCTGATAATTATAGTCTACAAAATCACATAGTGGTTTGTTATCACATTTTTGTTTGTCTGCTTGTGTGTAAATCATTTGTTTTTTTTTTATAGAAGATATAGTATCTTATATAAGGGCCACTTATATTTTTGTACGAATATGAAAAGTAATTGTCTAAAAGAAAATAAAATTCAGCCTTTAGACTCATATGTAAATTTTTTCATAGCAAAATTTTTTCCTTCGATAGCTACAAGCGGAGGAGATTTAAAATGGGTGTAAATTCGGTAGGTCTTTTGATAATATCCAATCGAGCTATAAATGGTAGCAAAAATATAGGAAAAGAAAAATAGGTACTTACAAGATATTTTGGCCGGCAAACATATCACGAAACGAAACTTTTCACGATAACTTCTGCACGTGGTCACCAACGTGGTCGCATGTCTTCGTTCAACCAACTGTCTCTTGCTTCTCTTTAGAAGCCAATCCATGTTTATGCCGAACGCCGAATTACATCGTTGCCACATGTAACGAGGAGAAAAGGACATGAACCAATTAAAGCTCGACCTGGCTCGTCTACCAATGAATGATTACCGAACAATTTTTCTCTTCAGATCAATTTCATCATTTTTATGATTTATGGGCATTGCTCAACATTTAAACTTTTCTACTTTTTCATATTTTTATCCATTGATTCTAAATTCAGAAAGTTTATTGTGTATTATACCTATGTTTTGATGCCTTTTTGACAATATTGTCAGTTGTTCAAATTTATAACATTAATTTGTGAATACTCACAAAATTAAGACTGACCCATTGTAACCAAACCAACGCCACGTAATTTATTCTTTTTCTTCAGCCTTAAGTAATCCAACTTTGGACATAGACCTCGCCCAAATCAATCCAGTGCCTTCTATTTTGCGCCTTTTGCTTCCAGTTGTGTTCTCCAATATTCTTAATGTCATCAGCTCATCACAAATGAGATTTTTTTCTAGAAAGTTTTTCTAGGATTTGCCTAAGTCTAAGGATTTGAACTATTGTCGATTTCTGCCTGCAAAAACTACATTGGAGTATCCTTACTATTTATTCCGAATACGTTCTTAGTTGCTCATATACTATATTGGACAACAAACGTATTTAACAACGTTATTGCTGGATAATTTCCACATCGAAGTTGTTTTCCTTTTTTGTCTAACGACACGATTATTCCGATGTTCCATTCCACTGAAAGTTGTTTATTGTACCATACGCTTAGTATCAGTTCTTGCATTGTGCTTAATAGTAAGTCTCCACCTCTTTTGATCAATTTTGAACTAATGTTGTTTTATCCAGGTAACCAATTTTTTTTGTGGTTAAGGAGTTATTTGTCTTTGTTTGTTTGTTCCGTTGATTTAGTTCAATCTGGTCATCAAATGCATTGCTATTTTCATCGAATTTTTTTCTAAAGAAATCGTTTCATTCCTTTAGTATTTTCCTCAACTCCGTGTGTATTCTTCCCCCTTTATCTCCACATTCCTTGGTGGGAAATCCACGTGTTTAATTTTTGGAAGAATTTTCTAATTTCTGTTGTTTTCTTCACTAATTTTAGTTCAAGAAGCAATATGAATTATATCTGTTAGGTTCATAGTACCTACTAATTTCTTCTCATTATTAATTTACTTCTTGTTTCTGCTAAAAACGACTCAATCCATATATAAACACACTTGCGGTCTATAAAACAATTGTCTCGTTATAGAAACAAAGTGCGAAACTTAAACTGTGTACTTAAAATAAAAAACCAATTTAAAACACAATCTCAGATTAACAACTTCTTACCTTGATATTGACCTTTCAATGTAGACAATAAGTATATATTGATCAAGGCGCAAGTATTTGTTTCAATTAAGCAGGCAGGAAACCTCTATGGATTTACGAATGGCATAGGAAAGGTGCTTATTTATAATTGCAAATAACTTAACATTATATATCATTCCTGTTACAATATGTACCATAGGAAATGCAAATGGATATTAATTACATATGTAAAACAATTTAAAAATTACCATACCAGAATTTAGTAATGTAAAATTAATTCAGACAGATAATACGAGGACGAAATTATATAAAAATTAATAAAAAATATAAATATACGTCATGTAAAATATCAGTTTTCAACAATGACATAAAAAGAGGTTAATATCTACCCAAACTTACTCTTAACTGAGAACATTGATTGGACGTAATCCAATATGTAAACTATTACTGCCTTGCTGTAGAGGCACACATCAGGAAATCAGAGATTTCAGCTGAACGGAAAAGTATCCCATGGTGGAACTTTTCTTGCGAACACGCTATGCAGCAGCAAAAATCTGCTCTAAAAATTTACAGCAAAAACAAATGTGAGAAGAATTGCACAGACTGCAGTAAAAAGAGCAAGAACCAAATCTAGACACACTAATAAATTAAGAAAAAAAACTTCATGGAGACAATATATTTCCTCCATAAATGAAAATAGTTGCCCAAACCAAGTTTTGAAAAAAATGGGACAAAATCAAAAGATTATCATTGACAATCAAGAGCTAGACAAAATTCTGGCAGAAAATTTTGAAAAAATATTTCGCAACAAATCTCGACCTAACTCCATATACTCTTCTATGCTCTCACCTTTTTCTTATTTATTCACCATTGAAAAAATTATAAATAAACGTCTAATCTGGTATCTTGACAAATAGAAAATTATTCCGAAAGAACAATCTGGCTTTCGACGACACAGATCCACTAGATCATTCTAGATTTATTAGTCTGATGCCATTGTCATTGGATGCCTTATGAAGGCTGTGCTTACCTATAGTTGGTAGGAATTGTTGCTCTTTTCCTATTTTTGCGTTGAGATCACCATAAATAATTTTGATGTCATTCTTTGGGCATGAATGGTATGCAGCTTCTAGTTCTTCATATAATTTTTCTATGACATCGTCTTCCTTTTCCTCTATAGGGGCATGCACTTTTAAGATTTATTTTTACGCACAACAGGCGGTTATAGCCTAGGGCATTCTTTTATACATAATCCTAATATTAACTGATTACAATTATTTTAAACAAAACTTTAACTTAAATATGTATGTACAACATTTTTAACTACTCTGAACGACCTGGCGAACAATATTTCTCCATTCACTTCTATTTTGTGTCTTATTTTTCAGTCCCTCACCTTCACGTGTTTAAGGTCTTCCTCCCCTTTACTTAATCCACCTCGTACTGGTCTAGTCTTCTTTTGGGGCCAATTAGTTTTCTGGTTATTACTCGTTTGAGCATTCTGTTTGCTGCCATTATTTCCACATATCCCAACCATCTGATTCTTTGTGACTTAAAGAACTTGGTTATGGTAGGTTCTTTGTATAAAGCTATTAATTCATTGTTTGTGCTTCTCTCCCAACTATCTTCTGTCTTCCATCCTCCGAATATGCGTCTCAATATTTCCCTTTCTCATCTTTCCAGAGATTCCTTCTGATTTAATATCCATTTAATATTCTCTTTCTTCCTTCTGATTTAATATCCATATCTCACTGGCATATGTTACTGTGAGTTGAATTACTGTTTTATATATTCTGAGTTTACCTTCTCTAGAAACGTATTTTGAGTTCAGTAACACTCTTAAACTAATTTTTTTATTCCCTTTTGCTATTCTGGCTTCGAGCTCCCATTTCTCTTTTCCATTTTCATCAAAAACTACACCTAAGTATTTAAATTTGTCCACCATTTTAAAACTATAGCTTTTACCATTTACAGACCTCACACTAAAGTCTTGTTCTTTCCCTTCTGTCCCTCCCATGATCATATATTTGGTTTTGTCTTCATTTAGTTCCAATCCGAATTTCTGTGCTTCTTCGAAAACTTTTAAGATGCTGTATTTAAAAAATGTTCCCCTTAGTCTTAGTATGCACATTTTAGTGTTTAAAGCACGAAAGTCTCTTACGAGGAGTTTAACCTTTTTATTTAGAATAAAGCCAGTACCTAGTGTGTGGTCTTTAGCGTCGTAACTATAGAATATAATGTGGTGTTTTTTGTCAATGGTGCCACTCCCGGTCCATATCATTTCCTGCAGAGCTCTTATATCTATGTCATACCTTCTATTCAGTTCACCTAGCAGAGTAACATCACCATGTCTCCAGAGTAACATCATCATGTTAAAAAATGAAAAGTATGAAGTATCTGCTGCCCTCATTGACATAAAAAAGGCATTCAACACACTATAATCGCAAATCTAAAGCAACATAATATCATCGGAAATTTTTTCCAATGATATTATGTTGAAAATAGGTAAAGAAATAATAAATAAGACTTAACTATCCATACGACCGGTTTCGGTTTCGGAAGCGAAACCGATCGTCGGATAGTTAAATTAAATTGATTGTAAGTCTTATTTTATTATTTCTTTACTATTTGAAATGGACTCACACAAGCAACAACTCATGATTTGATATTATGTTGCTTTTCATTTCATACAAAATTTTGTCTCAAAGGACCTTTAAAGTTTCTGTAAATGGTATGTTCTCTTCTATAAATGCACACCATGCAAATGTAGTGGGCAAAGGACAACCTTTATATTGAAATATTAGGCAAAAGATCGTTACACTGTATTGCTAAAAGAATTAGAAATAGCGTACCGGTGCGATGTTATGCAATTTCAACTTAAAAAGTATTTTTTGTATTTGTTCCATAACTACTCATGGTACTGGCAATTATTTAAGCTTAAATCATTACTCAATTGAAAAATTTTATAATTTTTGCACACTTAACAAGATTGGTCGACCGCACGAAAAATACATTATAAATCTCAATACTCTATTATTGTAGTGAAAAGGTGATGTGCAAATACTTAAAAAACGAATTGGTTAATTTAGTTTCATAAAAAAATATTTATTATGCAACTATAAAAACCGTTATCATTGCGAAGATTTTATTGGAACAATGAATTAGTTTATACATTGTTATAATATTCTGTTGTTAATAATATTTTTTCATTCTAGCGAGTTCTGATGAAGCTCGAAATTATGTGGCGAAAGTTTCGCTAAAACTAATAGAGTATTTTTTCGCAGGTTAATACATATCAACCAAATATTATATCGAATTTATTATCAGTAGTAATATCCCTCTTCTTCTCTCTTCGGGTTCCTTCTCCTAGCGGAGGTTGGAAATCATCATCGCTATTTTAACTTTGTTGGCCGCATTTCTGAATAATTCTAATGAGCTGCAGCCGAACCACTCTCTCAAATTTCTTAGCCAGGACATTTTGCGTCGTCCTGGGGTTTCTCTTCCCTTGTATCTTCAGGGTAATATCTCTAGTAATATCCCTAGAACATTGATAACAGACGAGATAATTTCATGGACAATCGGAAGCTCGTTCCTTGGTAACAGAAGGCTGAGTGCTGTTACCAAGAAACGAGCTTGAGAAATTTGTCATGAAATTATGAGGCATTCATCAATGTCCGAGGGATATTCGGCGGATAATTTTTTGAAAAAATAATGATAACTCAATATAACGAAACATTTATTTATTAAAAGTACAGTGAGTGTAAGTACAATTATTACAATTTAAGTTAACATTAGATTCGTTGCTGTTCTCTACTATTGAAGATCTATTACCACGCATAATATTTATAATCTTGTTGCGGTGTTCTTGATCGAGATTCAAGTATGGTTTTATAGAATTCTGATTGCCATGACCAGTAATTTTTAGCAATTGTTGTTCTTCTACACCACTTTTTGCTAATTCGCTAACAGCAGTTGATCTATTCGAGTGATTTGTTACTCATTCTCATTGCCGAAACGTGGCATTTTGAAATTTATTTGGATGAAGTTGTCAAACTCGATCGTGTTGTCATAGGGATTGAAAATTGCACTGAATGCAATTATCAGTCTAATGTTGACATGATTGGGTGAAATTGTTCCACATGACACAAAATGACAAAATTTGAATGGTTGTTAAAACAGTCGAAAAATTATCAGATAAATCTTTAAACTCCTTTGTTAGAGTCCCATTGTCAAAAATTTTCCCGCTAGGCTATCTTGGGTTAAGTACGTATTACTCCGCAGTAAGTTTAAATGTTAGAGCTAATGTCTCTATCAGCCTTATCTCTATTCACAGTATTTTTAAGTTAAAAGGAATACCGTTGTAAACCTTCAGACGATTTCCTAATTCAGACATCGTCTGAGGGTGAGCAGCCACCCTTAGTGGGAGTCTTACGATGCCATGTAGGTTATCTGAGAAATATTTAAACATCACAACATAGTTTTAAATACTATGGTTGCTTTTAATGCCTTTATTTTCAACTAAGGCTTCTTTGAAAATAAATTCGGAGTAGATATTAAAAAATAGAGGCAATAGAATACATCCTTGTCTCACTCCACGTCGAATTTCCACTGCTTTCGTCGTGTTGTGTCCAATTCGTATGTTTGCACAATTTATGTCAATACAAATTTTTGATAATACGGAGGTCTTGGTATCAATTCCCCTGTTACAAGACACCAAGTTCGAAAAAACCACGTATATACGATTTTAGATATTCCTACATCTTTGAACCATGACCTGCAAACTGAAGAGTGCTTCTCTGGTTCCAAGGTTGTTTCTGAAACCAAATTGTGTTTCACTTAGTTGTACTTCTATTTGTTGTAAGTTCTCGAGTGCAGTATTCTTAGGAGATTTTCAGTATATGACTCATCAGACTGATAGTGTGATGATCGCTACACTGTTTGCCATTTTTAGGTATAATTACAAATGTTCACAATAGCCAGTCTGTTATTATATGTCCTGTTTCGTATATTTTATGGAAGAGGCTTAGAAGATAATGTTTACCCTTATCGTTGAGTAGTTTCAGTATCAGCTTTCGAATGACACCCTTAGCATCATCTTCAATGGCAAGACTTTGAAACATAATAACAACCCTAAATACCTGGGTGTAACGCTCGACAGATCACTGACGTTCAAAACCCATCTTACGAATGTAGGTGCCAAAGTGAGAACCCGTAACAACATAATAAACAAAGCTTGCTGGAACGACATGGGGTGCCACTGCGGATACACTTCGAACCTCCTCACTGGCCCTGGTGTATTCTGTCGCTGAATACTGCGCACCGGTAATGGCTAAATAGCGCTCATGTCAACAAGATTGATGTTCAACTAAATTACACTATAAGAGTAATATCTGGTACTATTAAATCAACTCCACTAAGATGGCTTCCAATCGGAGCAATATAGCACCTCCAGATATTCGGCGAACGGCAGCACTTGTCAGAGAATATCAAAAAATCATGGCAAATCATCGTCTGTCAATTCACCAGTATATTCCGCACGCCGCACGAGACCAACAAAGACTGAAGTCCAGACGACACCCCTGTCCAATCCGTTCAGGGAATGGGTGATAGCTACAATAAGCAAGAGCAGAGGACGAAAAGATGGATGCCAACAACAGAGCCAGACGTCATCAAAATAACAAGTACGTCGATCGGCTTCACTGGATCAAACCTGCCAGCCCTATATGGACAAAATTAAATCTCATACGCACGGGTCATGGCACATGTGCCGATTCTCTATACCGATGGGGTCATGCAGAAAGCCCACAATGTGATTGTGGATCCCGAGACAGACCATCCAACACATCATAGCAGATTGCCCAATCCGCAGATACAGCGGAGACCTTCAAATTTTGCAGAGTGTTCACCTGGTGCAATTGAATGACTGTGTAATTTGGACATTAATATTTAATATTTAACTTAGGTTACAATTCCAATTTGAACATAATTATTATCTAAATACTACTTTTATCGTATTGTAATTATCCATACGCTAAATAAAATAAATAAGTTGAGTAGTTTGATTAGTTAGCTTGGAATTTCAACTGTACCGGTTGCTTTCATATTCTTTGATAGCTTTACAGCTCTTTTCATTTCATCGAGTGTTACGTCTGGACCAGTCGATATATTTTCGATTTGAATTTCTGTTCTCTCGTGATCAAACAGCTCCTCAGTATATTCTTTCCACCTCTCTAATCTGTCTTGTTTATTAACTATATTATTTCCTTGTTTATCAAGTAAGCTACTTGCAGTTAATCTATATGTTCCAGTTGTTTCTTTCGCCTTTTGGTATGTACATATTAAACGTGTCATTCTTTTTCTGCAGTTCTTCTATTTCAAGACATTTGTTGCTGTACCATTTTTCGTTTGCATCCCCAATTTTCCTTCTGATCTCTTTATGGATTCTATTGTATTTTTCAGTGTTTTTATTTTTCTGTTTTGGTATGCTTTCCATTAGTTCTAATATTTCATCAGTCATATATTGTTGTTTGCGCTTATTAGTAGTTTTATACATTTTAGTTACTTAGTTATTACTGCTTTTGTTAGAATGTATTTATTATACCAAGACGATTTAATATCAAGATATGCCATTATCGAAAATTTGAAACAAAAGTAAATAAAACACCCTGGGGAATGAAGTTCTTCCTCGTTTAAATCATGAACCAAAGCATGATCCGTAGAATGGAAATACGAGGATTTTCATGCTTCTTTTATATGTAGACTTATATATTATATTAAAAACAATTTTTACGTTCGTGCGTAAATTATTAAGTAATTGGAGGGTGCCGGTTTACAACACAGTTTCAAAGTTGCTTTTATCTGGCCTGTTGAATTGAATAGTGAAATAAAACAATTACTTGTTTAGAAAGAAACTGTAATTGAAAAAAGAAAGGAAAGAAATAGAGCTCATAAAATTTGAGTGTGAACTTATCGTAGGAACTTAATTTGAATATTACAATTTGCGAACAAAAACGAAAACACCATAACACTTATTCACATATTACGGCTTCCCGGTCAATTGCGTAAACTGCAACGTGGAGAATCCTCTCGAACTTTTGAAATATAGATGTTAGCCCTACGAAAGTCGCTAAATCACTGTAGGTGTCGACTGGTCGCCTCCCTCGCCCCGCTGGAATATTTTTTTGTTGATTCATTTTGAAAAGCCGGTCTGCTTCGCGTCACAGAAACAAGGTCTAGGTAGACTGGATTTATTTAGGTAACCGACGCGAAAATAGAATTATTTGATACAAATAGAATTATTGGTTGGAGATATAGTTCTCCAACAGTAATATTATTAATAAAATATTTCTGAATTAGGGCAAATTAGAATAAACGGTTTCAAATATTTCAATAATAATTTTTGTTTTTTTTTCTTTTCAGAAATATGCTTAAACCTATAGCTAAATTTTGGGAATATGGCGGTGGGAAAATCGTAAGTACTGAATTTATAAGCTTTTAATAATTTGACTTAGCCAAACAATTGATTAATTTAGTCAGTATTCATTTAAAATATATTTCAATGATCTTAATTAGATAGGCCAGCTTTAAATCAAATGCTTTGCGGGGTCCTATGGGTTCAGCAGAAGGAAATGAAAGAAATGTAAATTGTTGTAAAAAAATCAAATTTATTGATGCAACACCTTTGAAAATGTTTATTAACACAATAGAATTGGAAAAACTGGGCAACTTAAATTTTATCCGCTTTACTAAATGGCCTATACTATTTATCTTAACTTACTCGCTCTCTTTAATATTGTTCTAAAACTGACCTGGATCCGATTGTCGATTCATTCGCTAACCTCCTTCCTTGAATCTGCTGCCACAAACCGAATCTCGATCTCTAGTTCTAACCAAAACTTCTATCCGGTCTAAATTCTAAATTTTCTCGATGTAATGATACATTTTGTTGTACTTATAAATCATGTTGCCATCAAATATCTTTTTGGTCTCAGTAGAATAATACATTGCAGAAGCTCTCTCTTTATATATTTTAGAAATTATTAGATTAATTTAGTATTTTAATGCAATTTATATATACAAGGATTTCCACAGTTTTCACTGTATTCCTTCACTCGAACCGTTTTCTCCAATTTTTCCTGTTTAACCAGTCCCCTTCCTGTAGGTTTCTTCTTTTCATTGCTTCGTCCAGTTCATCTCTGAAAGATCTTCGGGGTCTGCCTCTCTTTCTTCTTCCTATCGGGCTCCACTCTGTTATTCTATTTATCCACCGATTTTGGTCTGCTCTTCTGACATGTCCGTACCAGGTTAACCTCTTCTGTTCGATGTAGTCTATTATGTCGGAGTTCATTCCTATTCTCCTCTTGTTCTCCATGTTATTTATTCTATCTCTTCTTGTTACTCTGCAGCTTCTCCTTAGGAATTCCATCTCTGTTGCTCTTATTTTGTTTTTGGTTTTCTTATTTATTGTCCAATTTTCACACCCATAAGTGAGGATACTTCTTGTCATGGTATTATATATTTTTTTCTTTGTTTTCATGCTGATGTTCTTATCCCATAGTACCGGGTTCAATTTTTGTATGCAGTCTCTTGTTTGTCCTAGTCTATTTTTTATATCTTCCTCCGTTGTTTCTTTGTTTGATATTATGAAACCTAAATACTTATACTTGTCTGTTCCTTTGATTTGTTTACCTTCGTCTATTTTCAGCTGTTTTATTTCTGTATTCTCCGTTGTTAGGTATTCAGTTTTCTTTAGGTTTATTTCCATCCCATTCTTTGTATATTCCTGCTCCAGTTTTCTCATCATAAAACTGAGGTCATCCTCGTCTTGTGCGATCACTATTTGGTCGTCAGCAAAACTTAGCGTATATAGATATTCGTTCCTTACTGGTATACCCATTCCTTCGCACTTTCTTTTCCATGGTTTCAGGTTTTTTTCCAGGAATATTTTGAACAGGGTGGGGGATATGGAGCAGCCCTGTAGTAGTCCCTTTGTCGTTTTAAATGGACTGCATATTCTATTGCCTGTTTTGATAGCTACTTCGTTATTCTTGTAGAGTGCTTTTACCGCGTTTATTAATCGTCGTGGAACTTCGATGTCTTCCATTGCTTCCCATAGCTTGGTTCTAGGTATTGAGTCATATGCCTTTTTAAGATCAACAAAAGCCAGATGGACGGATCTATTTTTGGGCATTATTTTTTCTATTAGTTGTTCGACCGTGTAAATGTGATCTAAGCATGCTTTCCCCGCTGTGAAACCTGCCTGGTCTTCTCCGATTTTATCTTGTATATATATTTCTAATTTTTTCTGTATGGTCTTTCCATACAGTCTGCCTATAGACGATATAATGCTGATTCCCCGATAGTTTTCGCAGTTTTTTTCTATTTCGTTTCTTGTATATTGATGTCATATATGCTTGGGTCCATTCTGCTGGTAAGTCTTCTCCATTCAGTGCTCTCTCAAACATTTTGTGTATCATATGGAATAACTTTTCCGAATCCGTTTTTTTTTTTCAATTTCCGATTTCCATTGCATTTATGGCTTCTTCATGCGAAATCATTTTCTCCTCTTCACCAAATACTCTTCTTATTTTCCTTTGGTTTGTTGGTTGCTAAATCTAGGATTTAATTATCATTTAAAAATTAATTTTCAAGATTATCGTCAAATAGTATAGTTCAATGTTGCACACCTTCTGCTGTCATGACTGATTACCCGATAACTTCTGAAGATCTTATAGAATTGATTTGTTTTCTTCTTCTTTAGTCCCTGCAACATTCGTTATTACTAGACTCTTAATATCTGGCTAAAGTTTTCTCCAATATATGACAAACGTTGACGAGGGTATTTATTGAAACGTGGTAGCTAACATCTAGATAACTTCTTTGATATTGATCTTTTTGATGGCCTCTAATGGACCTTAGTCTTCACTTTCTGAATTAAACAGAATTTCAGCAATAGGTTTATGCCCGTACAGTCTTTTTTGCATTCACCACTCATTGGTCCATCGTTTGTAATATACCGAAAAGGAGTACGTTCTTTGTTTTTTTTTAATCCACAAGCAGACTCTTCCTACTGCCTAGAAAAGATTCTGCTGGCAACATTTTTATATTAAACCCTATATCGTCTAGATTACAACTTGGTAAATCTCTGGTTCAATATTTTCACCAAACTTTTGCACCAGAAGTATCACCTTTATTAATTGGACCGCCAATCGGTGTACCTCTTCGAAGTTTCTGAAGGCAACAAGTTTACAAAGCTTCATGGGCAAACTCGAAGATCGATTTTTATCTCGCAGAATGCTTACTGATTCACCTCAACACACAGGTGAATTTTGGGTGAAAGAAGGACGATTTTCTAAGTTGAAATAGAAATTTCAAATATACCCTATTTTCAATTAGATTGCAGCTAATTCCTATTTTATGTTTAAATAAAGGAAGAAATGGGAGCCAAGAGTCGTTTCTTCATTTTGTCAAATAAGGTCTTAATAGATTTTGTCTTGGATTGGGTTTTATCTATCTATATAAACAATCTAAATATCAAGATAAAGATAACATTATATCCTCTAATCTTTGGTAGATTTGTTGATGTACTTAATTAATTCGTGATAAAGAATGCATATTTGGTTAATATCGTAGGTACATTTACAGAAAATATAAAATAATACTACTAAAGATAATTACATAAACATTTGTATTGATTTATGGAGCATAACTATTGGCATTACCAAAATTATCAGGACAAAAGAGGACAAATAAAAAATTTTTTGACGTCATCACGCAGATACAAAGTTATTCTAAATCCATAAGTAGCATTAAAAAATCATAAAAATACATATAAAATATTAAACATATGATTTATCCAAACAACGCGTTTCACATCAGATAATGCATGCGGTTTTTTAATGTTTTCATAGCCACAGAGATCGTATTGCAATTAGAAATATCACAGTGTACACACAAATATAAATTAAAATCGACCTTAGGATAGGTAATTTATTAACCAGCAACTTTAGTTCAAGTTCACGAAAAAAAAAATCAATTATATTTGTCGGAAATTATGACACAAATATATCGAAACACGTCAATTGTTATTTTAATGATTGTAGAAAGTTACGAATCCAGTTTTGCAAACAAATTAAAAACACACAGATTTGTAACTAAACAAAGTACAATAAAGTAATGGTATTTTTGTTTGCTTGATAAAATTCTTTTTCTATTTTTGTTTAATATGGAATTTTGGAATCTGCTAAGTACTTCCCTTACGACTATGTCCTTGACGTACATGCAAATCTGCTCGAAAGACTTTCATATAGGTATTATTCCAAATTTGTAGCTGTGGATCAACGATATTTTTCTTCATTGTGTCATTGTGTTCATCTTATTCTTCCTATTTCTCTTTATAAGCAATTTTAGTTATTCATTGGCGGATTAATACATCTATGGAAGGTGGTCCTTCCATAGAGGATGGTGAAAATTTAACCTTATTTAAAAATCCATAACCAACTAATGTCAAAAAAGAATAATAAAACTAGCTGTCACAGGTCAATATTGAATTTTAAAAACTGAACAAATAAAATGACAGCTAAGACCACACCCCAAGATTTACAATATTTATTATTAAAAGTTTAATTTGTTATGAAAGAAATTATTACTTTAGCCAAAAAAATGTCTGTCTTTACTTTGAAACATTAATATATTGAATTGTTACCTTAAAATTTACATATTTCGCACTTAAACCTTGAAACTTGCTACATCTCTGGTACTGAAACTGCAAGGACGAAACTCTCGAACAAAGGGAACCATTTCCATACTCAGGAACAAAAGCAGACCATCTCCATAATTTGGAACGCCGATCTGACGTAAATGGGCTGGATCAAACAAGAAAAACGGCTGTGGGACATCCTATATAATACTTTTCAAAAATTTCCAGTATCTATACAAATCTAATGACTACTCTGCCAAAACTGCTTCTGCAAAGCAAAGAGTAGGTATCATCATTTTAACTGGTCTCAAAGACATCACAAAAAATTGAATCGAGCCGTTGATTCAAAAATTGCCCCACATTTTACATTTTAAATCTTTTCAAACTTAACCGTCGACTTCCTTAGCTCGACTCACATTGTAGCGTCTGCCCGTTTCAAATCTCTTCTTCGACTTCTTGTACACGTTGCCCGTTGAAATCTATTCGTCTACTCCCATCTGCGTTAAATTTTACAAATTCGACGCCAAATAAAATTTCCCTTTTGGGTCTACAAAGCCTAAACAAACAAATATCCCCTTGTTATTTGTTCCTAACGATGGCAGACAAATAAAACCTCTTTTTTTATATTAGGGGGCATCATGAAATATAATCCTCTAGGCAACAAAAAACTTGTTGAAATAGTTATAACATAATACAAATTAAAAATAGCACGTAGTTTATTGACGATCACAAAAACTTTGTAACACAGAGATAAAAACTTGAAATATTTACAAAATACATTTAACTTCGTCGAAATATTAAAAAAAAAACTTCCTATTGTTCATCATCAGTTCTAGTGAAGACTGAAGAATGAAGTAGTCTCATCTGCAGACTATCTTCATCTTGGGCTATCAATATTGCGTTGTCTGCGTAACAGAGTATTTTTATTTCTTTGTTTTCCATTCTGTCTCCTCTTCCTTTGTTAACGCTTTTGATAATTTCATCCATGATCAAATTGAAGAGCATGGGGCTCAATGAATCCCTTCTCTTATTATGCTGCCTATTTCTATAGCTTCTGTAAGTTGTACATTGACAATTTTAACTTACATTTTGTTGTTTTGGTAGATGTTTTCGATAGTTTTTATACTATTCAGGCGAACTTCACTATTATAGAGAAGATAAATTACATATTTGAGTCTTACTGTGTCAAACGCTTTCTTTAGATCAATCTTCTTTTTAAGGTGCCTTATCCAGTACTGAAAGTTGGCTATAACCAACATGTCCATCAACCAATATATATTCACATGTCTGTCCAGTCTCTTACATTCTTCAACCAAGAGCATTTTCTTCTTTCTGGACTCTTTTTTCCTTCCACTTTCCCTTCCATTATATTAGGTGAATCAGACACAGAAATACTGGTCGATTATACTTTTTTTGATTTCTCAGTAATTTGCTTTATAAATACTGCATCTGTACACGATCTTCCATTACGAAAACCTTGTTGTTTATCTACTAAACTTATCCCCTGATTTATTAGCACTTGTAAAACAGTTTTAAACTCTTCAGAAACATGAAACATAATTGCCCTTACAAGGATAAAAGATGAAAATAGTCAAGCATTACGTTAAAACAAGAAAGTAAAAGAGAAAGAAGTAAAAACAGAAAAAGAAGAAAAACAAAGAAGGCAAGACAAGAGCTAAGGAAAAAAATGAACAACAAAGGTTTAAAATAAAGAAAAGGTCAGCCTACTGAAAAGACTTACTAGGGAAACCCTCAAATGCATTTATATTTGTAAGGACAGTGATTATGAAGATGATTTACTCTGTTTGAATGAAAATAAATGTGTGGGTTGTTATGAATATTACGACGAATCCGCTAAAACAAAAGATTCGATCAAATGTTCGCGTTGAATGCATGAAAATTGTACTTTTTACAAAATATGTGGCTGTTGTGGAAAAAGAGAATTTAAAGTTAACAAACTATTATAAATCAACATTTTTTACACACTTGATGAAAATCAAAGGATGAAAAATAAACGTATTTTTGAAGTGTGCGAAAAATTTTAATTTCTAAGTGGGCTATGATCAAGTTTTAAAAAGCACCATTACTTAAGAGAGATCATATTTATTGAAAAAATCCACAATTTTTCCTTTTCTTTACAAAAGTTAAGTTATAAAAACTTTTCTTAAATAAAACAAAAGAGACGGAACCTAAGACTTACAAAAAAAAAACGCTTCTGCGTTACAGATTATTTTTATTTTTTGTTATACATTCTGTGTCCTCTTCATTTGTTAACGCTTTTGATAATTTTATCCGTGATCAAATTAAAGAGCATGAGGCTTAATGAATCCCTTTATCTTATTCTGCGCAGAATAAAGTCGTACCAATAAATTTGTAGTTTTAGAATGAAGAAAACTGCAAAATATATTATTGATACAAATTAAAAATAACCTTTTACATGACTCAAATAAATAAAAAGAAACAGATTGTACAAAAGGCTGAACAAATATATCAATCAATAAATTAAACAACAATAATACATTATTAGTATGGTACAATAATTATTGTAATTCTCCGTTTCAACAACGTAAGTACAAAAATTATGTATGTAAATCTATTTTAATGAGCTTATAATTTCGATTCATGATCATCTACCATAAAATAAGTGAAGTTCATTATCAAGGCCGGTCGATAAATAAACGAATATGCAACGTGGAGTATTGTTAAATATAATTAAACAGTTAAATGGTTTTTGAGTTTACTACATTTCCGCAAACAACTTCATGTGTTGGTTATACACATAGGATTCACCACGGGATTTTTAACATATTTTTCTTAAATATTTAAAAAGGAGCTAACAACTAATAAAACTGATTAAAAAAAAGATATCTAGCATACTAAAGAAGAGCCACTAGTCCCCAAAGCTGTATCCAGAGCGAAAACACCGATAAATTTCAGATAGGTTTGCGATGCTTATCAGAAATTCTAAGAAAAAAGTTCAGCAACATGAGGGACCAGGATGTTGTCGCTAGCAAGGTGATTATTCCGGAAACAAATTACCTTTTTGAGGAAACTTAATGTAATACATGCTGGAAAGAGTCACTAGAGAAGATGAGCCACTAGTCCTGAATAGTATCAAGACAGAAACCTGTATCATTAGCGAAAACACCGACAAATTTGAGATATGTTTGCAATGCCTATCAGAAATTCTAAGAAAAAAGCTTAGCTACATGAAGGACCAGGTTGTTGAGACTAGCAAGGTGATTATTCCGGAAACAAATTATCTTTTTGAGGTAACTTGATGTGAGACATGCTGTGAAGAGTCCATAAATACTTTTATTACTAATTAAAAAATTATAAAAAAGAAGAGAACTCTAACTTCCTTTTAAAATATAGTGATTGTTGAAGTTAAAAGCATTAATAAATGTAGATATAGGAGTTGTAACCAAGAACTGCTGATACAACAATCTATCCGAACATAAAATATTACACATAAAAATACTCTAAGAACAAATTTTAGCCTGCAAGTCGTTTATGTTTAAAAAGTTTTAAATTTAACCTTGTGATGGATTACCTGCCTGAGATATACAGGTTGGATCTGAAGGTGACATTATCCTGTATTAGTAAACAAAATAAAAAACTACAAGGAGCTCTGCTAAAGTTTTGGGTTGCTCTGGGTTCTAAGCCGCCTGTTATTGGAGGACTAGAACTAAATCTCTTAGTCTGCAAGTATTAGTCTCTCAATCACCAAATTAAACAGGCTACAGTGAAAACTTTATTATGAACTCCGTGCTACTAGGTTGAGCTAGGTGGATGTAAATTTTCACTAATGAACCAAAGATAGCGATAATTACTTCCAGGCAATTAATATAGATAAAATAATCGTCAAAGGAACAAAACACTAAGAATTATATAGTATGGCGCCAGTTGTTGAGCTTTCTGTCTCCGGAGGCGTGTCAAGCAGAAGCTGACCGCCGTGCCGGACGCATTTAGAAATTCGGAGAAATACTTGGAAGTTCCAAGTGTGGGCAAATCCGAATTTCTAATTGACTCGATGTAGGGAAATTCCACTTTTACTACGTAAAACAAAGGATTTGTTTTATATAAAAGCAGACGGAATTTCTCTCATAGTCAGTCGAGCTTGCCTCTTCTTCTGTAGACCTAGTCGGTGCTATTATTGTTCCGACTAAGCTATTGTTTTATTTCTTATTTCCTGATAACCATTTATATTTTATTATTGTATATTCAGACCTTTTCAGGTTAGAATATTACTTTGATTTATATTTGTTCATATACTGATTATTTGATATTTTATTTGATTATTTTGATTGTTTATTTTTCTTGTATTTTGTATCTAAGTTGTTCTTCCGTAAGTTAAGAACACTTAGAAATATTTACCTTACTTTTTTCTATTTTATAAATTTGATTTTGTACTTTGTGTCTAAGTAGTTCTTTCCGGTAAGTCAAAGAACTCTTAGAAATATTTCTCTGATATTTGATTTGTTAATTTTATTGTGTGCCTAAGTCATTCTTTTCCGGTAAGTCAAAAGAACACTTAGAAAAATTTTCATAGTCATTATTGCATTATTATTTCCGATATTTATCTAAGATATTTTCTTAATATATTTGTCTCTTTTATTTTACCATTTTATGCTGAGTTGTTTCTTCCGTAAGTCAAGAAACACTTACAAATATTTGTATTCTTATTTTACTATATTTGATTCTCTTGTTTGTTTTCTGTTCTAAGAAACACTTAGAAATATTTCCATACATTGTTTCATATTTATATATTTCATTTATCTATATGTCTGTCTTAAGTTGTTTCTTCCGTAAGTCAAGAAACACTTAGGAATATTTCTGCACTTTTCTGTTCTTTTATTCTTGTGTATTTTACTTTTCATCTAAGTTGTCTCTTCCGTAAGTCAAGAAACAATTAGAAACATTTTCTGTGCATTGTATTTTTTATATACCATTTTATTTCCTTATTTACTACGTTATTTTTTTTTTTTTTCGTAAGTCAAAGAATACTTAGATTATTTTAACTGTTCTGTTTTCTATTTTGATCTGCTATTTTGTAACTGTTCCTTGGAACTGTTAGCTATAACAGATACTTGTCACGGTAACTGTTATTTTATACCAGTAGCAGTATTAACACGTTTTACCAGCGACAAGCAAAGATGGTCAACACCCGATCAAATTCCGGGAACAGGAAGAAGTCCGAAGAGCCGGCGATGGGCCCTACAGGCCCAAATGCCCCCTCTCGGCAACATTTCATAGTGTATGTCAATAACGATAAGAAATCACAAAACTTTCTCGTCGCTATCTTTCGTGCGTTAAGTCTGCTTGTGTCATACATTTTTATAGAAAAGTTCGAACAAAGAGCTTTAAAATTATAAGAAAAAATATTGCTGTTGGTTCCGTCATATGGATTGTATTCCTGTAATCTGGAATATTACAAAATGCTATAATAGCCCAAGGAAAGCATTGTAACATGGTGAGTATTGCCTTCATTAAATAAGCATAGCTTAACTCCCTCTTACCCTATCAACTGACTGCCGGGATGCGCAGTACCTCTTTTGTTAAACAACAGCTTCGGTTGACGAACTGAAAGAGAATAAGTGGACACCCTTAAAGACACCCACTTATAAGTCCCTGAAATAAGAAATTTTGGCAAAAGGCGAATGAACTGCTAAACGGCCGACGGCTTGGAGATATAAAAGGCAACGGAAAACCTTTGTATCAAAGATCCCCAAGGATCCTCCTTCTCTAGCCTTTATCCTTCGTAAGGATGTGGTGACGTTATGGTATTGGACGAATGGTTGCTAGCCATTTTACTCTCTCCTGGGCGCGGTGTGCTGCCTCAGACAGACAAACTTCCTCGAGTTCTTTTACCATTTACCTTGCCTTCAACTACCAATCTCTCCATACCTTCCATTCGTCTGGTAATGTGTCCAAAGTACCTCAATATATTTTGGTTGATGATTGTGGTAAGCCTAGTATTGATGTCGACTTCTGTCAATATTGAGACATTTGTGAAATGTGATGTCCAGGGTATGCGCATCATTCTACGATATATCCACATTTCAAAGGCCATTATATGTCGTGGGTCGGGCTTTTTAATGATCCAAGTTGCTGACGCATAGGTAACGATAGAAAAGAAAAGCGTCCGTACTAGGCGCAGTTTCGTGTTCCTGGTTATGTCCGTATCTTTGCAGTTTTGAGTATTTGGTTGACTTTGATCATTGCTGATCTGGCCATTCTAAGCGTTCGACGTATCTCTTCTTCGCATCAACCACTGTTTGTGATAACAGAACGACGTTGAAGTAATTGAAACGGCTTATGAAACACCACTACATTTCGTATTTCCGGCTGGCTATTTCTAATTCGATCGACTATCATTACTTTGGTCTTCGGTACATTCATTTTAAGTCTATATTCACAACTAACAGTATCCAGTCAGTTCATGATTTATTCAAGGTCATTTGGATAATATCAAGGATATTACAAGAAAAATCGGAAAGATTTTTTTAAAAAGGCTTTTCATTTAGGAAATATCGAATTTATTCTGTACTTTACGGACACACTGTATATATTATTCTATCTCAAGTATTTCCATATTATGTTCTCAAATAAATATGTACACAGTAACTTGCATCAAAAATTTCTGGTAAGCTTGTACCATCTGGTGAATATTCCATTTTGGTACCATCACTGAGGTACTTAATTTTTATGTATGATCGCGTGCATCTAAACGACAGTACTTAAAAAAGTCAATTTTCCGAACAAACCATGTGGAAATCGATAAGTACCGACTACGGAAAATTTTGCAATATTATTATGTGGGTTATTAACAACGAGAAAAACTGAAAAATGCGATGTTATTTTATAATTTTCATATCACTGCATTTAAAAGCAATTTAATATAAATAAAGTCAAATAGAGGAAACGAGTAGTTTTAATACATTATATATTTTTTTAAGAGCGTAGGTGCAAAATTTCGGGCCAATTCTTTTTAAATGCATTCATATTTTTCGAATCCTGAGAAAACTAATAAATACTTTTGGAAAATTTGAACGCAAAATGAAAGAATACATTATTACCGAGGGCCGAAAGTCCCTGAAAACTTCTATGTGTGATTTTTAATTTTAAATATCTCATTCAAAAAAACTTTTTGTTTATTCTAAGGAACTTTCGGACCTCGGTAATAATGTAGTCTTTCATTCTGCGTTTAAATTTTTAAAAAATATTTGTTAGTTTTCTCAGGATTCGAAAAAAATGAATGCATTTAAAAAGCATTGGCCGCAATTTTGCGCCTACGCTTTTAATTATTGGCGACAAAATCTTTATTTTGAGAGGGCTTTTCTGGGTTTCAATGTGACTTAGCTAGAACAAACTTTAAATTGTTTATTCATAATAAATATAAGACTTGGACACTGCTGATAGAAAGAAAATTATATCCTTCAATGATAACCATGGTTAGTGTAATTCCATTATCTTCTTCTTCTTCTTTTTCTTCGTCAGCCTTAAGTAATCCAACTTTGGACATAGGCCTCCCCAAATCAATCCACTGTCTTCTATTTTGCTCCACTTGCTTCCAGTTGTGTCCTCCGATCTTCTTAATATCATCCGGCCATCTCATTTGTGGTCTTCCTCTGCTTATATTTCCATTATCCACCACAAGTATTTCACAGTAAAGTATATAAGGACTTTGCTAAAACTTTTAAAAGACAGTAGATTCTATACGTTTTACTAACAATATACCATTTTGATGGAATTAGTTTCAGCGTTTACCCTGATGCCAGTTTTTGAGGTTATACTTCATTTACTACATACTTTCACATTATATTTTATAAACTTCTGCCTTATAAATATAATAGGCCTGTTTACACGTCTATCCAGTGTGGATTTCTAAAAAAGTATGACAGACTTGCATGCCATTTTCTGTTACATTACTGCTCCTCCATAAGTCGATCGGAGAGTAGATTTATTGAAAATTTTAAACTACTACTTTGGCCTTTTTATGATTCTGCCCAGGGCCAAGGCTAGAATCATCGTCCACTAAACCATCCGACAGTGAAGTCAATACAAGTCGGTTGATTGTCCCACTTGTCTCACCATCGGTTTTTTCGACGGAAGATTATAGCGGATGTTTCTACTGCTTAACCTGATTATGGATGAAATATTAAAAAAAGTAAGAACTTTGGTTTTAGAAGAACAAACTCCTAAGACAAGACACAAAAACAAGAATCTATAAATCAGGAATTAGACATATATTAACATACACGCAGAGACAAGACCTGACTCATCTAAAACTAGACGACTGCTAGAAACAAACAGAGATAAAAATACTCCAACGAATATCAGAGAAAATTCTGTTGGATAGAGAGAGATACGAAAACATAAGAAGAGCAAACAACATATAAGATATAATTGGATGAGTAACAAAATGGAAGCAGAAGTGAAACGAACACATTAGTAGAATAGCAGAGGATAGGATAGTAAGACTAGCACGAGATAAGTCCCCAAATGGACGAAGAAGCTTTGGCAGACCAAGAAAAAGATAGTGCGACAACTTAAACAATTTAGGAGGCTGATATTAAAGAAAAAAACAGGCTTTAAAGCCTACATACAAGAAGGAAAAAGAAGAAAAAGCTCTTGCAATATATACTCCTTCAGATTGACAAGATGAAAAGTTCAGGATTGTGCTCAAGAAAAATAGAAATCCAGTAATAGACCGCTTGTTTAGTTTCATCGTTAAAATTATTTTCTATTTGAATTTGAATGCATTTGAATGCAAAAACTGCATTCTTCACCGTACAAATGTATTTTAAATTTTGTCGATAGGATACTCTCATGTCTGAACTGAAATTCAAAATCGTCGATCTCTTCAAGTGTTGTTTCTGAGAGAACCGTTCATTCTACGCAAAAACTGCTAATAAATATTTTCGTTCATAATTATCTCAGCTACATTTTTTATTTGAAACATTTTTTTCTAGGCGTACAAATTCTTGGTAAATCAATTTTTTGCGTTTTATCATCCTATGAGGTGTGTTTTAGAGAGAAGCTCAGGGATTAAAGCAGTAAACCTTTTTGTATCTTTCTTATGATGTCAAAATTAATATAAATTAGCTGTTTGTATGATTTTTAGAGGTAAAATCTCTAACTACTGGACTAAATACCATATTTATCAATTAATTAGTGATTCCGACACATAATACTTATAAAATAAAAATTATGTAAACAATACCATAAATCCAATTAAAAATAACAGTTAACAATCAATTAAATAACAATCAATGATTATACTATAAACAACTAATCAACTTTAATTAAGAAATCAAAACTTTTAATCCAACTTCCTAGTGTTGAGGAAACTCATACATTGTTTTTTGTAAATTACAGCTACTTTTTTATGTATTCATTTTTTTTGACAAGAATAAATATTTTAATTAAGTCTGCTAAATCTTTAATGAAACAATTAATATACCTTGAAATATACCTTGAACAAATTATGCAGTCTCTTAAATCTTAAAACAAAACAAAATATTTTTTACAATTTGAAAAAACTACGACAGGTGGACCTATCCATATAGGTACCACAGTAAAAATACTTCGCAAATTAGTTTCCATTACTGACGAAATTAAGTAAATAATAATATATAAAGCAAAGAGACGTTTGAGATTTAATTTCAAGGCAGGGCACCTGCCATCCGTTTATACGTATTTCGTCCTTATAAGGTCTCCTCAGATCAAGTTATCCAGAAGCCCTGATTAAAAAAAATCTTTCCCGTCAAAATAAAATAATTATAAAAGTAATGCATGTCTTAGCAAAGGCTGTACACGTACCCGACACACTATCTTCTCCATTGTTAACTTCACAAACTCCACCAAATGATTTGGTATTAGTTCACAGTTAGTTCCTGGCTGCATTTCATCAAAGAGCTTTTGAAGTAAATACTTTTTATCCTTAGGAATGTTTGTATGTTTTTTAACGGAACCGAAATAATATTTAGTGTGATCCAGACGCTTGTAACAATCTTGCGGTATATAGTAATATAAATAATATGCGTATACATTTATTATACAAATAAAATGACGTTTAACAAAATTTTCCACGGCACATCTGTATGCAGAAGTAAAGCAGTGTGTTCCGCAGAGTCGCTAGCTTTCAATTGCGCTTTAAAAAGACGTCGTTGCAATCTTCACGCTCTGATTGAATTCACAATTTTTGTTGCCATCTTCATGATGTCGTCCATATTTAAAATTTTGGAACATAAAACTGCTGGCGAATGATGCAATGCAATGAAAAAACCGATGAAAAGTTATCGTTAGCTCGACATAATTCAACAAATTCATTGTTAATGCCAGTCATGGATGGTGAAAAGATAATATACAGTCAACAACGACTGAAACAAAATAAGAGGCAGACAAACAGGAGTAATCCTAGTCGCAAGAAGAAGAAGAAGTATTGTTTCACAAAATTTATTAAAACGTTGTATATATATTTTAGAATTTCTTTAGCCAACATGTCAGAAAAACTATCTGAATAAAAATACGCAACCGGACGGTATCAATCATATCAGTTAACTCGTCAAATTGCAAAGAAAAGTACATAAACTTCATAATATCACTTTTAACATGCCTTTCTAAATCTTTGCCATGATTTCGATAAATCTAGTAACCGTTGGACGTGATAACTGGACTTCTTTGAGGGCAAATATGATATAACATGCAGCCTCAATGAATTCTTCCTTTACTAGCTTTCCAGCTTTCCATCTTCAAATGGTTTTTTATGTTGTACGAATATATAAGAAATTTTGAACGACGCAATTGTTGCAGCTACTGATTGTTTAACAGGCCCAGTGAACATTGATTGTTTCGTCTTCAAACTACTTTTCAAGTCTTGCACTTTCTGTTTTCTAAAAAAAACTGTTTTGCGAAAAATCATTTTCATAGTTTTGATGAAAAGTTTTATAATGCCGTTTTAAAGTTCCGCGTTTGGGCAAGCTGGGTCGACAGAGTAAGAAATGAGGAAGTCCTTAGACGGCTGAGCCAAACAACACAACTGGTCAATATAATAAAGAAACGCATGCTGGAATACTTCGGTCACATTATGAGACACCCTGAAAAATATGATCTTTAACATCTGATGATTCAGGGAAAGATCTAAGGTAATCGTGCTCCTGGTAGACCAAGAACATGTGGCTGAAAAATCTAAGGCAATGGTATGGAAAATCAACTACATCGTTATTTAGAGCTGCTGTCAATAAAGTCACGATAGCAAATATGGTAGCCAACATGATATCCAACGATCGATAATGGTCATGGAACTAGAAGAAGAAGAAGTTTGGGCAGAGCAACGGAAGACCGACAAACACGACCAACACACTATCTTTCACCATAGTAAACAGGAATTCTTTTTCCCGTGCTTTTTCGAGGCACTGATATCGAGTTTCAAATATTAATATAAATAATATATTACTAAAATATTTTACTAGTAATAACTTAGTAATAAATGATTAATGCTTATCATAATTGTTTCGATCATGCACGTGTGGTGATTCAGGACAGTCCCTGTATTTCTCCGTGAATCGCGATCGACTAAATGTTGGCGATCGATCGGTTGATCGCGATCGACACTTTGAGACTTTGAGCACCGCGGCTATAGGAATCTTTGGAATATTGACCGTTCTGTTTTCGCGCCTTCTGAAGTTTAGTACAAATTAAATCAACAAAAATTGTAAAAATGTCAGGATAATTTGTAATTTGTATTCCGCATATAAATAGTTCACTTTAAAACAAAAATGGACTAAACTAATTAGTGTCGTTGATAAATATGGATAAATATTCTATGAAAATATTCTAATTAATAACTACAACTGTAGAGAAAAGGTATATTTTCTGAGCCACACCCTAGAGGCAAAAGTGAATTTAAATATGCAATACAATATAATTAAGCAAAAAATGATATCAGCGTTGACAATATGTAACTATTTTAATTCAATATACATATTTATAGGCATATTTTTAATAGCATATATATAGCATAATAGAGTACTTTTAAAATAATGTTCTACTACTTATATCTTACTAATCTAATTAGAATGGCTCTCAATCAGAGCATTAAATACAATAAAGAGTGGGAAAAGTCCTTGACCTGACATGTTTCCTATGGAAATTATAAAAATTCTAGATGAGAAGCACATTGATGTTTTAGTGACACTCTTAAACCAAATTAGTTCATTAGTTCAGGCGTATTACCCAAAGTGTGGTTAACGTCGATTTTTATTTGTCTCCCCAAAAAGAGAATGCAGCGATTACCGTACCCTTAGCTTAATGTCTCATATGCTAAAGTTACTACTAAAAGTCATTCATAACCGATTATATCACAAACTGGACATAAACGTTAATGATACACAATTTGGTTTCCTCAAAGGCATAGGAATCTCTTTTTTCAGTTAACATACTGATACAAAGTTGCCTGGACGTCAATTAAAATATATACGCAAAAGTACGTGTTAACGAACAGCTGTCAGAAGAAATTGAAATAAGACGAGGAGTGAGACAGGGATAAGAAACGTGCCAATTCTTCTTAATACTTACTTTGAAGAGATCCTGAAAAAAGCTCTTAAGAGTGAAACAGCTGGACTAAAGGTAAATGGAGTTCTCATTAACAACATTAGATATGCGAACGACACTGTGATCTTAGCCGAAAATATTGAAGATTTTCAGATATTGATGACCAGAATGGCGGAGTATGGAAAAGAGTCCGGTCTAGCAATGAACGTCAAGAAATAACGAGATTCTTCTAATAAACGGATGTAACGTCGAACAAGTGGACAAATGTGCATATCTTGGAACAATAATTAACTTCACAAATGATTACATTCAGATCAAAATCAGATTTTCGACTTTGTTTTATGGAATGGAATCTTGGACTTTGAATGCGACATCAATGAAAAACTGGAATCATTTGATATTGTTTAATATAGAATGAATTTATGCCTAACTTTGAACTGTGTCGAAGGCAACCTTTGGTAATTTAAGATCAGTTGCAGTTAATTATGCAAATCTTTATTTTCCCGTTTTAACCAATTTTAAGAAATGTTCAGTAAATCTAAAACAGTTATTTATATATAACAAGGTAATAGCATAAGAATTTGTCCGCGAGACTGTAAACAATATCTGGTTGAACAAACTTTATTGTGTTTATACTCATATAAAGTATTCGTATTTAGCTAAAAATATAAATAACTTCTTTTGATGGATTTCTCGTAATGGAAATCATTAATAAAAATAAAACAACCAAATAAATAATGGTGATGAGCTATCTCAGTATAAAGATAAATATGTGCAAATAAAATTTAATCAAGAAAATGTAAACACGGTTTTGAACTTACCGGATACACCCTTTTTCGGGTAATGTAAAATATTAATCGAAGTTTTTATACAGAATACACTTAACATAAAATATTTGCCTATACCATTTTATTTGTTTTTTATGTCTCTGTTATAATTTTTTAAATTTTACACTTTTATGCAAATATATGATTAGGTAACTATAAACCGATAATAAAAGCTGGTATTTATATTGCCTAATATTTATATTGCCTAATATGCAGAAAAAATATATAAAGAATAGTAGGAAAATGTAACTTGTCTTTCACATACAATACAAAAAATCCAAAACGCTAATTGATTAATTAAATTACCACTTTAGATATGTAGAACACAATAATTATTGTATAAATACACTATAATGTAGTATTTTTCATTATATTTAGATCATCATCATCATCATGGCTTAGTCACTCCTGGCGGAGTGTTTGCCGCCCTTTTGGGCTCTCTGATTCATTTATTGCGGAGAATCAGTCCGCTGTTGTTTTTTTTATTATTATAGCAGCGTGTGTGACTTGGCCCTGTCTACAATTTTCCTCCATTCTTTCCGGTCCTTGCAGCGCTCCTTCCAATTGTGGATTCTCAGCTTCTTTATGTCTCCTAAGACTTAATCTCTCCATCTTGTTTTGAGTATCCCCTTTAGTCTCTTTGTTGTTGGTCTGGGTTAGCTCTTTATGTGTGCCCAGCCACCTGAGCCTTTGCGTCTTCACGAACTTGATTATGTTTTCACCCTCAATGACTTCTTTAATTTGTTTATTGGTTAATCTTCTGAATTAGCCTACACTTATCCTCACCGGTCCCATTGTTCGTCGAATTATCTTTCTCTCTAAGATTTACAACCTTATTTCATCTTTTTGTGTTAGGCACATCGTCTCTGCATCATAGGTGATCACTGGCCTGATTGCAGTCTTGTAAATTCTTAATTTATTTTTCTTACTAATGTGCTTTTCTTTCAGGAATTTTTGGTAGTTCCACTACCCAGTAGGATGCGTTTATTTATTTCATCCGTTCTATCATTTCTGTCATTCACCATCACTCCCAGGTATTTGAAATGGTGTACTCTTTCAAATGTATATGCACCAAGCTTAATTTCTTTCTCTATGTTCGTATTCTCTCTTGAACACTTGAGGTATTTCATTTTGCTTTGGTTTAATACTAGCCCTCTCTTCTTTGCTTCTTTATCTAGTATTTATATTATATTCTGCATGGTTTTTAAATCTCTAGTAATCAGTGCAATGTTCTGTATCTAGTCTGCATACGCTATCAGTTGGGCTGAATATTTGATAATCGTTCCTATAATTTTGGCTGTTCTTACTTCCCCTCTATGGCAATGTTAAATAATGTTGTTAACAGAGAGTCTCCCTCTCTGACACCTACCTCCATTTGTATTTATCTGACGGGCCTTTCCTTGTTAAGATTCGTGCTTTGGATTCCTTTATCGTCATTTTCGTGAGACTTATTAGTTTTTCTTGGATGCCTAATTTATTTATATCATTAATTAGCTCCTCCCTTATTACACTGTCAAAAGCTTGCTTGTAGTCAATAAACAGTATAGATCTATTCCGTGCTGTTAACTTTTTTCGACTATTTGTGTTACAATGTGTATTGCATCTATTGTTGACTTACCTTCTCTGAATCCATGTTGTTATTCACCTATTTTTGTTCTAGTTTTTTTTTATTCTTTGTCTGATTAAATTAGTTAATATTTTGTACATTGTATTTAATAACGTGATTCCCCTGTAGTTAGTGCATTTCGTCTTGTCGCCTTTTTTAGGGATTGGTGTTATCAGACCACAATTCCAGTCGTTCGGCATGAGTTCTTCTTCCCATATTCGTTCTATTAGGTTGTGGATTCTGTGGGCTAGTTCCTCTCCCTCTTTTTTGAAGAACTCATTTATAATGTCGTCTGGTCCTGCTGCTTTTCTTGTCTTTAATCTGTTTATAGTCGTCAATACTTCGCTATATGAGGGAGGCTCTGATTGTTTTCCATTCCTATTTTCTCTTTGTTCTTCATTTTCTGCGTTTTCAGCATCGTCTTTCTTTTTAAACAGTTCTCTATAGTGTATTTCCCATTCCATTGTTCCAATATTTGCTGGTGTCTCTTTTTTTCTCTGTGATTTTATGTATTTGTATAGTCTTGCATTGTCATTACTATTGGCTTCGAGTTCCCGCAGTAATTTTTCAATCCATTTCTTATTTTTTGTTTTGCAGCATTTGTCTGACTCTTTTTTTTCTCTTTATAGTGTAGAAGAAAGGTGAACGATATAGAAATAATTAATATACCGATTGCGAGAGGGGTCAGGTAAGAATGCGTCTTGTCTCCGACGCTTTTCAATGTGTACTCACAGATCATATTCAGAAAAGCCTTATGGGAAAGAAAAGAGGGAATAGGAATTGGTGGAGAAATCGTAAACACCATGAGATTTGCAGATGACACGGTAACTATGGCTAAGAGTATAGAAGAACTACAAACTTTACTAGATGCAATAAATAGTTAATGTATTTAAATGGGACTTGATATCAATACAGATAAGATCAAATAGCTTAAGCTAACGACTTTTTGTCCGGAAAAGAGTGTGTGCCCGGCCACTCAGCAGCCGATTTGGCACAATAAATTTTGTTCTCCTCGCCGGCTGAGCATCCGAGTTGGGTCCGGCCACCAAGCCCATGTATGCCGCACATTATCTCAGTGCTCGGATTTCGAGAATAGATCATTTTCAAATCATGAATGTGTTGCTTGTGTGAGTCCATTTCAAATAGGTAAAGAAATAATAAATAAGACTTACTCACAATCAATTTAATTTAACTATCAGACAACCGGTTTCGCTTTCTACAATATGCAAAGCATCTTCAGGTCTCGATACAAAGTTAAACAAATGCTGAAATGATAAAAACCCATATTAGGGTGTTGTCTAATAAAGATAAACAAATTAGATGTTATAAATTACAATAATTATGCCAATATTACATGTCTGTGGTTTTATTTAAATGAGTAAGTTGAATAAAAGGTATAAAATTTTTTTAAAAAGGTTAAACAGACAAGGTAAGGCCCACAAATTGTTATAAAATAGTCTCTTTGATTGTAATAAATTAATAAATGAGCAAATAAATAAATAAAATAAACATTACTTACATGCCGGTACTCTATTAATAGATGGATGGTAGAACATGTTTGAAACTACTTTATATTGTTGAATGGAGAACTCAATACTATTATTGCAGTTGTTTGACAGTAAACGGGAAGTTCTTGAGGAACAACTGCAATAATAGTATTGAGTTCTCATTCAACAATATAAAGTAGTTTCAAACATGTTCTACCATCCATCTATTAATAGAGTACCGGCATGTAAGTAATGTTTATTTTATTTATTTATTTGCTCATTTATTAATTTATTACAATCAAACAGACTATTTTATAACAATTTGTGGGCCTTACCTTGTCTGTTTAACCTTTTTAAAAAAATTTTATACCTTTTATTCAACTTACTCATTTAAATAAAACCACAGACATGTAATATTGGCATAATTATTGTAATTTATAACATCTAATTTGTTTATCTTTATTAGACAACACCCTAATATGGGTTTTTATCATTTCAGCATTTGTTTAACTTTGTATCGAGACCTGAAGATGCTTTGCATATTGTAGAAAGCGAAACCGGTCGTCTGATAGTTAAATTAAATTGATTGTGAGTAAGTCTTATTTATTATTTCTTTACCTAGATCATTTTCACTTGATCTTCCTGAGGGGCCTAGTCCGCAGTTGCGGTATATAAAAACCTGACGGGCGTTTTATACTTGAATAGTTATGAGTTATGTTAAAGTTAAATCACTCGTTCTAATGCAAATTCAAAGTCATTTAGACAGAAAGCAAGATTTTTTTTTGGTATATTTTTTTATATAGTTTTTTTTTCTGGTGCTCCGAACTATAAAATGCCAGAGCATTAGATCTTTTTTTTCCTAACTATGCTAACCTAAAAGTGTGCATGTGATGGGGTGTACATTCCAAGGTGTATACGGACATCACACACCCCGTGTATATTGGACTTAAAGTCCTAAACCTAAAGCGTACCCTCTCGCCAGAGTTGTTTTGGTTTGCTTTCTGTCTGACTGTACATTCGGTTGTAGGACTACTGCGCGACCATCTCACTCTTTATTGTTCATTTTGGTTTTCTCTATATCCTTCTGTCTGCTGTTTTTCCTGCTGTCTGCTGTTTTGGTCTTCTGTGTACCGTCCTGATCTTTTCGTTGTAGTTAGTCAGCTCTTTTAACATTCTGCTGGGGTGGTTTCTTAGTCCGTTAAAAATTTCGTATGCTCGCTCATCCATCGTGCGTAGGATGACCGCACAAAAGAAAAAGTGACAACCTTTCATTAAAGTATTATTCCGCCAATAAAAAAGCAGAATTGCTTATAAAGTGAAAGAAGAAGCAGAAGAATTTTTAGTTATTACTTTTAAAATGTTTAACTCTCCTATATAAAAAAATCTATTGTCCTAATAACCTTAACTACTCAAAAGATGACTGTCGGTTTAAAATTTAAGCACTAAAGGTGACTATTTTGATTAGTACATGTTTAATTACCATTTTTCTTATCCGATACTTGAAATGAGTAAAAAACTTGTTGACAGTACTTTAATTGTTAAAATTTAACAATCTCAGGAATAGTTAAGCGGTCATAAGTTCTGGAAAAGCATGTGTCATCGAATTTTGCGAATGAATTTTTAGGTGTGTTTATAAAATGCAAGTAGGGTTGGCTTTTGGTGATTTATAAACTGTTTTTACCTTAGTTCGCGTTTTTGTTAATTGACAAAGGAGAAAATGAAGCTGAAAAGTTGTGCGTATAATGTAAGTTTTACCAATTTTTTTATTGCTGTGATAATTAATACTTTTGCTATATATATATATATATATATATATATATATTATATATATATATATATATATATATATATATATATATATATATATATGGGACTTACATATTTATCATCATTATTCTGGCTTTACAACTCTGCGTGGGTCCTAGCCTTCTCAAAAATTTCTCTCAATCGTTGCTGTCCATCGCCTTTCTCGCCAAGCACGTATTCCCATATTTCTCATGTCTTCATCGATGTTATCAAGGGACCTTGTTCTAGATCTTTCTCCTTTTCCTTGACCAATGGGTCACTGCTCCATAGATTCACCTTAGTACTTTTCTTTTGAAGTATCCTAACATGTTTTCAGTATTTTTTGATAGAGTCCAGGTTCTAAACCATATGTTATGACTGGGCGTATTATTGTTTTGTAGAGTTTTATTTTTGTATTTCTCGATATAATTGTGGATTTAAGGAGGAGATTAAAACCAAAATAGCATATGTTGGCTTTTATTCTTCGTTAGCCTTATTTTCGGGAATATCAAGGATACTTCCGATCAGTTCTTTCAGCTGCCTTTGTAATGTTGGCATTTCATATCTTTTATGCAAATGTGAGGAAACGAGTTCATCGGCCAGGGTGTCTATAAATTTGAATCTAGTCCAATTATTTACGGGAATCGAAGTAAACATAATGTATGAATTTATTCCACATATGTCTACTATTTTATAAAAAATAGCCATGGGCCATCTACGTATTTTGCGGCTACAGGAATATTTTACACACTTTTCATTCATCGCGTCTACACCCCTTTTGGTTAAGTTGTAAAAAGAATTTATTTCTGGTAGTCCTTTATCTGGATTTACTTCTATGGAATGATGCAGGAATAAATTAATATCACACCTATTTTTCTCAGTTGTACGGGTTAAAGGTGTTGGGTCTTTGGTAAATCCATACAAATTGTCGCCTTCATTACAATTTGGTCGTCGAAGGAACTGTTGAGGAATATCTTTTTTATTTCTTCGCATTGTGCCAACGTAAGTGAGTTTATGTTTGTAGATAGAGTACTAAATGAACTGAACAACTTTTGTTGCATGGCAATGATTTTTACGGGATTTACATATTCATTCATTAATTATTTCTTAAAATTATATATTATCGAAATATTTTGAATTTACACTTAAGATAAATAAAGATGTAGTAAGAATAGGTTAAAAAACATTATGTGTACTAGACACAACGTAGAACCAACCTGTCAATTCTGGAAGAGCTTCATATAAAAGATATATTTTACAGAATTTAATACTCGACGTTTTAGCACCCATTTTGGAGCCATTATCAAGAGGGATACAGTTCCGTTCGAGTTCGAAATCTCAGAAGTAGTCAGAGTGATATCCCGAATTCGAACGTAACCGTATCGTTCTTGATAATGGCTCCTAATTGGGTGCCGAAACGTCGAGTAATAAATTCTCAACGCGGTTCTTCCCGAGAACCTAGTAATGTATTAAAGGGGTTTAAGGTTCTTCTTCTTCAAGTGCCGTCTCCATCAATGGAGGTTAGCGGTTATGGTGGCAAACGTTTGTCTATCTTCAGCTGCTCTTAAGAGTTCCTCAAATCCAAGTCCTGTCCAGTTTCTGATATTACGTAACCAGGACAATTTTTTTCTTCCAATTCCTCGCTTTCCTTCTATTTTGCCTTTTATTATCAACTGAGGGATGTAGTATTTCTCGTTGCGCAACAAATGCCTAAATAACTGGTTTTTCTTCTTTTGACTGTTCTCAATAGTTATTTTTCTAAATTGAGTCTAGCTAGTACTTCTTCATTTGTTTTTCGTGCTGTCCAAGGAATTTTTAAAATTCTACGGTACACCCACATTTCAAATGACTCGATTCAATTCAGGCTCTTTATTTTTAAAGTCCACGTTTCGACTCCGTAGAGAAGAACAGACCAGATAAAACATTTTACAAGTTTTAATCTCAATTTAATATTTATATGTGTATCGCAGAATAGAACGCGCATCTTAAAGAAACTATCCCTAGCTTGAGCAATTCTCGCTTTAATTTCTTGTTCTGGGTCCAGCTTGCAATTAATCCAACAGCCAAGGTATTTGTATTGGTTTACCTGTTCTAAAATATTCCCATTTATTTTTATAGGTAAGGGGATATTCTGTTTTCTTTGGATCACCATTACTTTTGTTTTTTTTTTCGTTGATCTTCATTCCAAACTCTCGACAAGCATCCTTATCCCCTGTGTCATCTGCATATCTTATGCTAGATATTGGTTCTCCATTAATTTTTATTCCTGTGGAAAGGTTTTCCAAGGCTTGCTTGAATAGTAGTTCCGAGTAAAGATTGAACTTAGCATCGGAGATACTTTAGCATCCTTGCCTTACTCCTTTATTTATACTAATATTTCTAGATGTATGATCGTCGATCCTAATCTTGGCACTCTGCCTCCAATATAAGTTCTAATATCGAGATCTTATATCGAAGTTGATGCTCTGCAAGGAATTTAACATTTTATTATGGTTTACGCGATCAAATGCCTTTTCAAAGTCTACAAAACATAGAAAGACATCCTTTTGTTGGTCGTAACACTTCTGCAGCAGTACTTGTAGTGAAAACAAGGCCTCTCTGGTCCCCATTCCGGTTCTGAATCCAAATTGATCGTATCGAACTTCTTTTTAACACCTTTTGTATACCCTATTGTGAATTATTTTTAATAGAATTTTAAGCACTTGGCTCATAAGACTTATTAATCTAAAATCTGCGCATCGCCTGGAGTTAGCTTGTTTTGGAATGGGAATAAAAATAGATTCTAACCATTCCTCTGGTATTTCCCCAGTATCGTAGATTGTATTAAACAAAATTACTAACAAATCAATGTTATTACTTTCGATCAATTTAAGTATTTCAGGAGAAACTTCATCAGGTCCAGGGCTTTTGTTGGTCTTTAATTGTTTAATGGCATATTCCACTTCGACTTTTAGAATTGGTGGGCTTTCAGTAACATTATTTATTGTAATGTCTATTCTTTCATCTCGGAACAGCTGTTGTATAAATTTTTCCCATTCTTCTATTTTATCTTTGGTGTTATGAATTAACTCTCCGTTGTTATTTATCAGTGGGCAATGTTGTTTTTTGTGGATGAATGAAAATTCTTTCACCTTCTGTACATATTAAAGTAATCATGTCTATGTTCTAATTCTTCTATTTCTTTACATTTTTCTTCGAGCCATTTCTCTTTTGATTCTTTTATTTTCCTTCGTATTTTTGTATTTAATCGTTTGTAATCGATTGTGTTCTTATTTTTGTATTTCCTCCTTTCGTCTATCATCTTTAGAATAGCTGGTGTCATCCAGTCTTTTTTGCCATTAATCGTGTATTTGGAATTTCTTCCCTTGCAGAATTGACAAGGATGGATTTTATTTGTTGCCAAGTTGTATTTATATTTTGGATATTTATTTGGGTTCGGTCTATTTCTGAGAGTTTTTCATTTAGTTTTACAGTGGTTTTATCTTTAATCTGTACAACTTTTAGTAGTTCCATATTAGGTTTGTTCTTAAGGTTATATTAGGTTAGGTTTAAGGTTAATTGGGTATAAAGCTGATTGAAAGATAAGTGTACTCTGTTCTCCAGTTTATTATGTTTCGCCAATTCTCATTGGCATCATCAGATGAGAGCTACAATTATTTAAAACATGGTAAAATACAATTTAATAATTGTTTATTATTTATTTCTTACTTGATTGAGGTTAAAGGCAGTGTGATTTATTTTAATAATATCAAGTAATCGTTTGTGGATACAATGTGGGTTGCAGCTATCTTCGACATGTAACATTTAGTTGTATAATTTACTTTAACAATTAAAATATAAGAAACAAACACAATTCTAATTAAAAACAAAACAAACACAAAAACGTTTCGTTGGGTGACCGTCATTAAGGTTAAGTACCAGAAATACCAAATATCAAATGTTACTGATTGACTTATGGCAGAAGATAATTAGTTCCATGTCGTTGATGTAGTAGTTGTTTATTTGATTGAGATTTACAGTAAAGGTGTGTTTTAGTTGAAAAATTTTTAAAATTACATTGTGTGTTATATTAATTATTTAATTGTTCTGTGTGTCTATTTATAATGTTTGCTTTTCGATGTGTAATAAATAAGCATAAATCTCACTCAGATGCTCAACATCTGATTTTCTATTTATTACATTATCCATTTGAGTGATAAATGCCATCTCGAGGAAGAGTCTTTTATTGAGATTATTTTCCATTGCAAGAATCTTTGTTTCACTGTAGTTCATTATATGGTGTTCATCATGTACGTGTTTTGCAAGGGAACATCAGTTAGAATATATTATATAATACGACTTTTCAGATGTCTGTTGGTTTGGCCAATATATATATATATATATATATATATATATATATATATATATATATATATATATATTATATATATATATTGTTATGATTGTTTATTTTGAGTTCAAACTTAGTTTATTGAGCCAATAAAAAAGAATTATAACTTATTTGTTATCAAAAGTAAAATAATCCTTATGTTACCTGTGTTCGATGGATTCAAAAGATTTTCTAGTTGTCTTTTATCGGGATAGAGAAGAAAAGGATAAGAATACAAATATATTATATTACAAAGATTTACGTTTCTTTATTTTATATGAACGAATAAAACAATTATTAAATTCTGTCGTTATCTTATCAATCAGCATACAAGAAAATAAATCAAATTATTATGATAATAAGATTATAAAGCTACATACATTTATATTACGTGAAAAACCAATTTTACTTAAAATTTTCTTTACTTGAAAAAAGAAACCACAAAACTTTAAACTTTTGATTAGCCTAACAAAACCTCAGTTCTTAAATTTTAATGATAATGACCATGATGTCGAAACGATCCTTCACAGATATAAAATTCAATTGTACAAACACTTACAGTTTATTTTCTTCTTGAGTTGTATGTTGGAACATACCCAGAAAAGTCCAGTCTCCTCAAATATGTGATCTCCCCTCTTTGGCACCTCGGCTCCTTCTTTACGTCTCTGCAAACCTCCTTCAGACTACACAAAAAACACCTGATTCACTTCTCCAAACTCCGCTACTTATTTATGACACCAGGACCTCCTTTTGTCAACTTGCTGCCGTAAGAATACTTTCACATATACTTTATAAAATGCCCACGGTAGATACAAGGACCTCTTTTAATCCACTTGTTATCTCCTTCTTCAAACTATTCACTTCTTTTCGTTACGCCGGTATCCAAACTCACGAACCACACCCTATCTTGAGACAAACGACTGTTTTCTTTCGATGACCAAAATATGACTAACTTCTCCTTCTCATGATCGACTCACCAAATTCCCATTTAAAAACGACCGTCCAATCAAAAAGCTTAAATTGTGTTTACCATGATTTTGGAAAAGCCTAATTTCGGTTTCAGAGAAAACTAAATAGCTTACTTTAAAATTGGTTTTTTTTTCAATACATCATTTATACATATTTCAAAAGATTAAAATATGGTCATTTAATACTCGACTATACAAACAATGAAAAGATTAACTTACAGGTAAAATGTCTTCTAATTCTAAACAAAGGTTTTTTGATAATTTTGTTTGAAACGGAAAAAGGGCAAATTTCTATTCTTATCTACACTAAATCTTATCTTAAATTACTATATACAATTTGTTTATATTGATATCTTGAAATTTTATTTCGATGGATTTTTTTATTTATTTTTCTTTGGTTGGAAAAGAAAAAGTATGACAATATATATATTATATATATATATATTGCATATGTATGGGTATATATTCTCACGTGGATGCATCTTCAAGGTTATTTTTGCATTAAAATCCCAGAATGGCTCTCGATATCTGCAATTAAATATTTGTAATAATAATTTATTCTATCGTGTAAAATAATAAAACGTATTTGGACGTAATTTTCTCACTTCGCTTGCCTAATGACAATATTATTTTTGCATCTTCCATATAATTTGGAAAGTTCCACTAATAGTATGCTTGAGTAGATACTTAGTACCTGAACATTATATATGAACAACAGTAGAATCAAATTAGTCTAATTAAAATAATAATTATTATAATAACGATGACAAAAGCTGTCCTATAAAATGATTTTTGTAATATTAAAAAAAATAATCATAAATTTTATAGAGACCCATAATGTCAAATATTCGACTAGAGATGTTAAAAAGATACTTGAAGCTAACATATTCATCTACAGTCTTTGACTATGTACATCATCATCATTATTAGCCTGTTATAAGTCCACTGTATGATATAGGCCTCTTCTGCTTCTATCCAGAGTCTTTTACAGTCTTCTTTTTCTTCAAGTGCCCTCTTCGCTACGGAGTTTGGCAATCATCATTGGTATTCGTATCTCTGAAGCTGTTGCTTTAAATAATTGGTTAGATGTGCATTGGAACCAGTTCTCTTAAATTGCGCAGTCAAGATATACGTCGTCTACACACGCTTCGTTTGCCTGAATCTTTCCTTGGATCAAAAACTGGAGCAATTGGTCTTTTTCCCTCTCATCACATGACCAAGATATTCAGCTTTCTTCTCTTGATGGTAATCAACAGCTCCCGTTCTTTATTCATTTTTCAAAGAACTACACTATTTGTTATTTTGTCTGTCCAAGGTATTTTTAAAACTCTTCTATATATCCACATTTCGAAGGCCTTTAGTTTATCCATATTGCTCTTGTTTAATGAAGTCTCTTCTCCGTGCAGCAGTATCGAAAAGATGTAGCATCTAATCAATCTCATTTTCAGATTTAGGTTAATGTCATGACCTCCCAAAATGTCCTTTATATTAACAAAAGCAGGTCGAGCCTTTCCAATTCTAGTTTTATTTCTTCCCGTCACTCGTATTTCTTCTTGTGCACCCGTTCGATTTCGTTATTGGGAATGTACAGGTTTGTTTTTTTGAAATAATCATAAATTTCGTCTTCTTGACATTCTTTGTTAACCCTTTCTCTTCACTAGCTGTGACTACCTTGTTTAAAATGACTTGCAGGTTTTCTACTGTCTCCGCCATTAAAACCGTATCATCTGCGTATCTAATATTATTAATTGGTTGGCCGTTAACTTTTACCCCAATCCTTCTTCCTCGAATATTTTACAGTATGGGTCCAATTTTTCGTTACCTTAGGATCAGATTATATTGACATCGTATAGGTGGTCTTCCATTGTTTAATTTTTCTGTTCTTGGACTTCATTTGTCAACAAGCAGAATATTTTCTATGTTAAACTCTACAGATTATTCAATAATTTAGCGAATATTAAGAATATGTTCTCTAGTTCCTCTATCTGGGATGAATCCGCATTGTTCTTGGGGAATTTGTGGTAAGAGAAATTCATTTTAGTCATTCATTGATGATGGTTCGAAGTACTTTGCTCGAATGTGATATCAATGCTACTATACGATAGTTACTGCAATCTGTCAGTGAACCTCTTATTGTAAATTCTAAGCATTGCTTTCGTCCCTAATTCTTCCATTTCTTTGAATGTTTTAGCTGAGATTCCATCTTCTCCTTCTGTTTTGCTAAACTTTAGCTTTTTAATTGCCGCCTCAATTTCTGATTTCAATATTTGAGGTTCTTTTTCATAACTTCTTTTCGCTGTATTATTGTCTGGGTCGTTGTTAGATAATAGTATTTCACAATATTGTTTCCACACCTCTACGATACCATCTGGGTTGATTATGGTATTTCCACTATTATCTTTGATGATCTGTGTCGGCTGTTTGAATTCTCTCGCTAGAAACTTGACTTCTAAGAACAGTTCTCTAGATTCTTGGCGGTCAGCATGTTCCTTTAGCTGTACACATATGTTTTTAATATAATTGTTTTTGTCCCTTCTGCACAAGTGTTTTATAGTTGTATTTATGGTATCTCTATTTCTTTTTGTTTTGAATTTGATGTGCCGTTTCTAAGTCGTCTTTCTTCTACAAGATTGGGAGTCTCTTCAGTCATCCAATGTTTTTTCCTAGATGTTTTGTCTTTAGGATTAGTATTGTTGATAGCTTCAGTGATCAGTTTCTTTGTGTATTCCCACGTTTTGTTAGGGTCTCGGTTAGTCATTGGTAGGTCAGCTTCTGCTAATGCTTCTCTAAACTTCTCATGGTGTTTTAGAATCAATTTTTGTCTTTTAATTGTGATTGTTTTACTGCGTCACAATGCAAAATTCTGCTTGTAACAATTTGTGGTCGGAATCACAGTCTGCAGCTAGTTTTGTCTTCATCGTTGATTATTGAGCTCCTCTATCGTTTAGAGACAAGAATATAATCTGTTTGATTCTTCTATCGTCCTCCAGGCGAAGACCATGTTGATAATCTCCGCTGATAGTGTTTAAACATTGTGTAGGAATAGGTAATATTTAATTTATTCAAATTACGTAGACATATGTAAAATAAATTTCGATAAATACAATGTGTTTAAGAAAACCTCAACTATTATAATTGAACACTCATTGCATATCCGTAAAACCTGCAGCGGAACAATTACCTAACAAAGCAAAGATTTATAACGCTCGATTGTATTGTTCGGAAGTGAACAGTTCGTTAACAAGCAAGTGTAGAAAAAATATAGTAACCTTTAATAGTGAATTAATTTGTAAGGTGTAGCTTTTCGAAACGAAGACTAAAAGAAGGTTGGTGATTATAATAACTTCCGTTTCATATACAGGGTGGTCGACATTAAAATAATTTTATAAATTTAGAAGTATATTTTCTAGCGGTTCTTCTGTAATGAACTGTTATTAATGTTTATGTAACAACTGCAAGAAGTGAGCATTCATTTCACTTGACGTGAAATTAAAGTAAATTTGTACAATTTTTTTAATTTTTAATTTAGTTTAGTATTTTTAATATATTATTTTTGTTAGAAATTTTACAACACAATTGTATCTTGATCACAAATAATTGATAGAGATAAAAGTGATATTACACTAGTACCATATACAACCATCTTTTTAACTAAATATATTTTAGTAAAGCTTTTTTTTGGCATGAATATAGAAAAATATAAATAGTTATCTTAAAAAATTAATTTCTAACCCAGGTATTCTTCTTCTACGGCACTACAGCCCAAATTGAGCCTTGACTTCCTTTATTTTTTTGCCCCCACCCTTGCTTGTCTCTGGCTAATTTTTTCCATAAATGGATTCCTAAAAGGGCTAGTGTGTCGCTGTTTACTATGTATTCCAGCGCTTTCTGGGCTTTCCAATTGGTCTCTTTCCCTGCTTTCTAGCATTCAGTGCTTTTTTTGGTAGACTATCCCCTCCCTTGTGGGTATCTCTAGTACAGCTTCCCATGACAGAGGAACAAAGTATGCATAGTTTAAATGATCATGGACTTCGGAATCCTAGATCCGGCAGGGAGGAAGATCACAACGGGGCCTTTCAGGTCGTAAACCCACGAAAACCCCGCGTCGTTTGAAGGCGCGATGTTACACAATATTCAGCTGGAAATGGCCAGACTAGACATTTCTATCCTAGGTATCTGCGAGACGAAATGGCTAGGGTCAAACATATTCGAGAACAATGGATACATTGTCTACCACTCCGGAAAGTCAGAAGGACCCATACGTAACGGAGTCGAAATTATTGTCAAAGAAGAAATTTGTAACTGTATTAGAAATTTCGTTCCTTTCAAGGATCGCTTCATGATGATACAGCTGCAAAATAAATTAATGAATATTAGTATAAGTCTATGCACCAACAGCTGACAAACCAGATGAATAAATTGAACAATTTTACAACCAAATTTAAACAAATACTCCGGAGCACAAAAAAACTTGAAGCTATAATTATTATGGGAGGTTTGAACGGAAAAGTTGGTGCCAAAATAACACAAGATATAACCGAAAAAATAAGCTTTGTTTGCCTGCGTTATTATTCTCTTCCGTATTTCTCAATTTTCTGATCTGTCGACATACATTTGTACTCGCAGATATGTAAACTTTCCAACCGTTTCAATGTTATCTTTACATATAATGTTTTGTGGGACTATATTTCTTCTAGTCTATAGCAATATTTTCGTTTTTTCTGTGTTAATTTCCAGACCTAGCCTTTTTGTTTGCGTTTTTAACTCTGTGTATGTTTCCTGTGCTCCTGTTAATGTTCTTTTCATAATAATAATGCCATCGGCATTAGCGGCCCTTTGAACCGTTCGGCTGGTCAGTAGGTTTTCTTGTCGAGTTTGCATTTGCCTAAGCGCATACTCCACTACCAGGTTAAGCAAAGTTGGAGCTAGTCTATCTTTCTGCTTTAGTCCCTGCGAAATTTTGAAAAAGTCTGTCCGATGGTTTTGTATTCGTACACATGTCTGAGTTTTATCCATTGGGGCTTTAATGCGTCTAATAGGCTAGTGTGGTATTGCCAATTCATACAATATATTGTAGAGTTTCTTCCTTTTGACTGAGTCGTCTTTAGAATAAATCATGTTCCAATGATTTACTCAAGATTTGTTTGACTATAAATATTTGATCCAGTGTGGATCTTCCCTGTCGGAAGCCAGTCTGATACTCTCCAATAACATTTTCTGCTAGTGGTTGAAGCCGCTAGTTTATAATATAGGTGAGGACTTTATATGCTGTACATAGTAGAGAAATTTCATGGTAGTTTTTGCACTTGAGTTTGTCTCCTTTTTTATAGATCGGGTATACTATACTTTTCTTGCAGTCGTCGGGTATTTTCTCTTTTTGCATTTGTCTTTGATGAGCGCGTGGATGTGACTTGCTAGGTGGTCGCCACCTACCTTATACAACTCTGCTGGTATTTCGTCAACTCTCGGGGCTTTATTGTTTTTCTTGGCCTTAGCTTCGAGAACTTCCTCTACGGTTGGAGCTTCTACTTTATTATCTACTTTATACTCTTCTATGTAGTTCGCATCCATTTCATCTTCCGTGTTTACTCGTGTACCCAGTAGGGTCTGAAAATAATGCTTCTAGGTTTCTGTGACTCTGTGACTAGGTCACTGATTATTTGCCAATTTCATGATTACATAGACTTGTTTGAGGTTTATACCCACTTTTTATATATTTTAGGTATTTATAAGCCTCTCTAATTTGTTGTTTCAAAAATTTATTTCCATTTTTTTTATTTGTCCATTTTCATAGGCTCTTTTTTATTTCTACATATCTTGTCTGCTTTCCGCCTTGTAAATAATTATGTTCGTCTTTCCCATGTTCTTGTTATATACATTTTGTGTACTTCATTTATTTCCTCTATCGCTTGTCTAACCCAGGATAGCATCTATCTAACGCCCCATGTGGTTTACCAAAGAAGAGTTGAGAGTTTAACATTCATGCTAAGGTCCCTACTTCTTCATCATTTGTCCACAAAATTTCATGAATATTTTTTATTTATCCCATAACGATTTAAAAATATTTAAAAGATAATGCTGCCTTGTCCAACACCTTTTACAATTTTTCCAGCGTACATTCGAGTATTTTGTCATCAATACTGATTGTGGTTTTTGTGCGTTGTTTCCAATAATAAATTTTTATTTACATATTTTTGCTGCCGGAACCGCTTTTTCGAGAATTCTTACTAGGAGTTTCGTAATCAATTGTAAACTGTATTTCGAGTATGTTGCTATACTTTTTAACAAAAACACAAATACAACATATGAATGGGTTTTAAATTCATGCAATTTATAGATAAGATTAATTCTTCACAGTTAATTAGAGATCAATTAAATATAAAACATATATTCTTATATATAGTATACTACTAAGATTACTTACTAGACTAAGTGGAAGACCTGAACGTGAAATCAAATTTTTTTCGTCAAAAGAAGTCGTCATAAAATAACATCATATAGACGAATACACTACAGAAGATTCAAATTTTTTTCCAAATCTGTGCCTTTTACAATTTTCAAGTAAGCAGACGATGAATGGACCGACATGGAGTATCTAAAATTGCATTTCACAATATAACGATTCATCACTTTAGTTTACTAATATTTTTAGCACAAGAAATAAGGTTTTTGTTTAGATTTTATTTGGTAACAAAAATAGCGAAACACATAAAAAAAAGGAATAACACCAGCTTTTAGAACAAACAACAACTTAGGAACTATAATAAGAACAACAAGAGTCAAACGAAAAAGCACTTACACAGTGATGGTTTCAAACTTAAAAGTGGCGAATACCCAAAAAGTTACATCGGCCAAATTGGTAAGACTTTTATCGAACGTATAGCAGAACATAAAAGGGCTTTTAATAATAAAAAAAATAGATTCTACGTACACACTTTACATTCTAGATCATAATTATTATTTTAATGACGAATTTCAAATTCTTTACATTTAAAATAAAGACCTAAAGCTATCTTTATTAGAATTTATTGAAATTAACAAATTAAAAAATACAAACATAATTTCTTGCAGTATTCTTGTAAATCGAACCGATGCAGTATTTCTTGAATGTTTTCTTACATTCTCTCACTATCTCATCTTACATACATGTACCGAGTACCTACTTTTTACCAAATAAAGTTAAAAAAAATATATTACCATAATTGTAAGTCAAATGTAACTTTATTGAGTTACTATAGTCTTCGTTGCAAGGATCGACTTATAATTGAAATTGACATACTTCAGCCGTCATGCACCTTCTCCATTATTTCGCCATGTGAGTGTGTGTGCCGCATTTGTCTCTTTATTTGATTAGGGTATACTTTATGCAATTTTTTAAACAAATGTTCTGCGTCATATACGAAATCCTACGCATCTAAAACCTTTTTATAGCTTTTATAGTTTTATTAAATGTAGTATTGACCCTTGTATTAACTTTAGCAACAAGAATAAAATAATCAACAAATATTTATTGCTCTGGGAGAGCCATCGAGAAAGTGGACGAATATAAAACAAAAAAATATTGTTTTCTCAACTGATTACATCAATTTTTGCAAACTAATTATTTTTACAAGTAATTTGTATTAAGTAATGGCATAACTGTTTTAGTACCTATTAAATCAGTTTTATATAACCACAATTTGTTATGGACAGTTGGACAATACCGCACATTATTTGTGCTAATAAACGTTATTACAAAATTCGAAGAATTTTTTAACTTTAAAATAGCAGTAGCAAAATTCAGATTTTAAATATACTACTATAATAATGTATTAATCCGTAATATTATTGTTTGGGATATTCAGATTAAAACTTTTTAAACAGTTAAATTTTGCAGAATGACGTGAGTTTTCCGTATTTACTTATAACAGGAAACTGCAACAACTACTGCCATTATTTTAAAATAAACAGTTATTATTGTTCTGAAGCCATTTTCTTGGGGCATTTTTAAGTAGATACTATTTTATTGAGAATAAGCCACAATTAAAATAAGTTTATTGACGTTTCAATCGAGTATGAAACGTCAATAATCTTACTTTAACATTCAATTGTAGCTTATTCCCAATGAAATAGTATCTACTTTAAAATGTTACAAAAAATGATGATTAAAGTCTTTTTTTTTAGATGGTATACCTATCTGAAGACAAAAAACCTTGCCGACCTTGTTTCTAAAGCACGAATCGCCACAGATTTCCAAGAAGCAGTCCTTCTTTATTCTTACAAAAAATTGTTTTCATGTTATTTGTTTGACTGTTTCTCTTCACTTCTTGATAGATTTTTTTAAATTCTTTGCTAATATAATGCTCCTCTATTTTTTTTTAATTTTCAGGCTAATAGAATAAGCTTTTAAATAAACCTTTGTGTCATATATTGAGTCTATGTACCTACCTCCTGTTTTTATCTGCCCCTACTTTTTTGTACGTAATTATTTAGTAATTACTAGAATATTTTAGGTTAAAAAAGGTTCCGTTATAGTATTCTAAATGTAAAAACGTACCCAAGCTGTGACATACATTCAAACCACAATCCTGTATTCGCAACTATCGGATTAAAACTTGAAAGAGTAGACAAGGCTAAAACCAGTCAGGGAATAGCACGGAGTAGTGCTGACCAAGGACAGCAACAAAAGTATGAAGACATGGTAGACACGCAGTTAGAGTCTAACACAATTGCTCCCACTAAGGGGAAGACAATAAAAGGAAACATTGAAGACATGTGGGGAAAAATTTAAAATACTGTCTTGGAGGCAGCAGACCAAAGCATATAGAAAGAAAACCGTAAACATAGAAAACGATGGATGACAAACGATATATTATAAATTATGGAGAGGAGACGGATGATAAAAACAAACAAAAAACACTAAATGTAGCTAAGGAAGAGTGGATGAAATAAAAATGTAAAGAGGTAGAAGATTTGCAAATAAAGCACAAAGATAAAGAACTACACAGAAATATTAAAGAAGTATCTGGAATATGAAACCCAAACACTTATCGATTGTAACAAACAAGAAAAACCAAATGGAATTAGACCCTGAAAAACAGACAGAAATATGGGAGCAATATCTTAAAGATTTGTTCGATGATCAGAGAACAGAAGAGTCCCCACAAATAGATAAAGATGAAAATTTAAACATTCTTACCGAAGACGTTTTGCAGGCAATAAAACGCAAAGATGCAAAGAAAGACAAAGCACCCGGCGAAGACCTAATAACAGCCGAACATTTTAAACATCTAAGTGATAATTCTGTCAGGAAATTAACACACCTCTGCAACATTTAATATAAACATGGCATAATATATAGCTCTTCTAAGTTATAAGTCTCAATAATATTGAGAACACTGAGACCTGGACATTAAAACAGAATGACATCAACAAATTAAATTCATTTGAAATGTGGATGTACCGCCGAATGTTAATAATAAGCTGGACCAGCAGAACTACGAATAAAGAAATCATTAGAAAAGCAGAAAGAAAAATACTATCAAAATTAGAAAGAGATCATATCTAGGACACAAAATGTGCCATAGGAAACTTGAGCACCTTTAGGTAATATTAGAAGGCAGGATTGAAGGTGAAAAGAGGCATACTACGAGAGAAAAATCTTGGATACGAAACATCAGAGATTGAACCTACACCAGACTAAATGAATTAATTCATCAAGCCCAGAACAGAGAGAAATTTGCCACATTGATCGCCAACGTCAACAGAGAAGGCACTTAGGAGGGGAAGGACTCAAATATTTACGTGCATTTTGAATAAAAAGTATAATATGAACTATAATAAACAGCAAATATTAAAAAAACTAAAATAATTGTCACCTCTGTTAAGTTTTTGAAGCCGAAATTGCTTGAAGTAGAATCTAAAATTTTGTTTACAATATTTAAAATTCAGGAAGTTCCATATTAACTATAACTAAATTATTCAAGTGCCCGATAATCACGATTATCAGCTATGCACAACGCATAACGAATTTAAATTCTAAAAAACAATTAAATATAGTCATAATCGCGTGTTAACTAATTGGAGGTGAGGTTTTAATTATGACAATCAGTTAGCCGGATCTACTCCACAACCGCATTTTGCAACGACTCTGCCAAAAACCGCATTAATCTCGGTATCTTATGACAATCTTATTTATTATGGTTTCCAAGACGTGAAATTGTGGTTTTTATTTTTATAGTAATAAAGGTGTATGGGAAGAGATGAGTTGACTGGAGTTAATTTTAATAATATCGTAGTAATTATCGTATCGTAGAGTATTATAAAATATGTTTCTTCTTTATTTTAAAGAGAGCAACTTTAAACAAAAATGTGCCGGATGCCGGCGTAAATATCTATCAGTCCCATTATCCTGATAGTCCAGGCGGTAGCTGTTTTGAGTTTGGTGTGAAGCATATAATGTTAGTTTTTTTTGCATAAATTGCTCCGAAGATCTCTACAAAGGATAATTTCATAATGCGTTAGTTGTGAAATGTGAGCTTAACTTTTCATTCAACAAAATATAAAACACATTTAAAAAATTCGATTCCATAAGTTCAATATAATTGAAAAGGCACTGTGTACTGCTGCTTTAACATGAAAATCTGCTTTTTCGTTTCCTTGAAATCCATTGTGTAATGAAATCCATATAAAGCGTACTTGCTGCCTCACCTTTTTGAATAAATATAATTGTTCTTTTATTAAAATACCTATAGAATTACTTGTACATAACTGTTTATCGTATATAATATACTCACAGAGTCGGTAATTATGACAGAATTTAGAATTTTTTGGGTACGTATATAAATAAGGGCTTGCAGAAATGAGTATAGTTGTCCAGTGTATATACTTTAACACTAGAAAGTCGGGCTTAGCATACCTACCTAGAAAGCGCGAAGGGATCATTTTGGCCCCAAGTTCCTAAATCAATAAAAACCAAGTTTAGAATTAACTATTTATTTGGGAATAAACAAAAAATAAAAAAAAACACTTTTAAGAAATTACATAAACTCTTGACGATAGAATTTGATTTAATTTTTTAGTTTCATTTTGCTTTCATTTTAGTTTCATGTATGCTTCATAGACTTTAGGAAGGCCTTTGACCGAGTGCAGCATATGAAGTTAATAGATGAATTAAAAAACATCAATTTAGACAAAAAAGACATTAAGTTTATTAAGGCTATATACTGGAACCAGAAAGCAGTAGTAAAGGTGAACGATATAGAAACAAATAATATACCGATTGCGAGAGGGGTTAGGCAAGGATGCGTCTTGTCTCCGACGCTTTTCAACGTGTACTCACAGGTCATATTCAGAAAAGCCTTATGGGAAAGAAAAGAGGGAATAAGAATTGGTGGAGAAATCATAAACACCATGAGATTTGCAGATGACACGGTAATTATGGCTGAAAGTATAGAAGATCTACAAACTTACTAGATGCAATAAATAGTGAATGCATTCAAATGGGACTTGACATCAACACAGATAAGACCAAATTTATGATAGTATCAAGGAGTCCAATAAATAATGAACAACTAACTCTTGGTGGGCAGCAAATAGAGAGAGTGACAAAATATAAATATCTGGGAGCTTTCATCAACACAGAATTAGATCCAGACCAAGAGATCCGGGTACGAATAGAAATGGCAAGGGCAGCGTTCTTAAAATTCAAACAATTGTTCTGTGACAAAAATCTGAATATTGCGCTGAGACTGAGGTTTTGTTGAATGTTACGTCTGGTCGCAATTATTGTACGGGGTAGAAACATGGACACTAAAAGCGCAAATAGTTAAAAAAAATTGAAGCCTTTGAACTTTGGATATACCGGAGAATGTTGAGAATCCCATGGACTGCCAGGGTCACCAATGAGGAAGTGCTGAGAAGAATGGGTCGAGTCAAAAAATTGTTGAGAACGATAAAAGTACGCAAGACTGCATACCTTGGACACATACTAAGAAATAATAAATATAGTCTTCTGCAGGTCATCATGTAGGGTAGAGTCGATGGCAAAAAGGGAATAGGTAGAAAGAGGAAGTCATGGCTGCGAAATATTCGAGACTGGACAAACATGACTGTAGACGAATTATTTCACGTTGCAAAAGACAGAGAAGCTTTTAAAAATGTGGTCGCCAACCTCCATTAATGGGGACGGCATAGGAAGAAGAAGAAGAAAAAGAGAAGTTTCATTTTAAACATTTGGAAAACCATACAGTTTGCAGTTTTTGGCATTTGCCACACATTGCCTTGTTACAGCCGTGGCATTCATTAGAAGTAAGATTTCCTTTACCAAACTTTTTTATCTGACATTTTTTTCTTTTTTGGCTAGTAACAGTGCTGGTGGTTGGTAAATCCGGTGATGTTGGGTATAGTACCAGATTTCGGGAGGCAAGGTATGCAGCCCGTAATTCTTCACACAGCTGAAGAATAAACTTACGACGACTGATTTTACTTCCAGTAATTTCTTTATAAATAATCCATGCATTTATTGCTCCAGAATGTCAAGTCAAGAATGTTATAAAACACGTGCATTGGCCATCGCATCGTATTGAAGCAACTTTTGTAGTATAAAGACGCGCTACAAAAACTAACCGTTTGAGGAAGTTTTTTTACATCGAAAGCAACATCCACTGATTGATGTAATTACCTCAACAAAAGCACATTTTTGTGACTCTTTCCTTGGTATGCAGTAAGTGTTATCTTTTCGTCGCTCTGGAATATATGGGTAACATATAATCCTCCATTTTTACTCTTTACGCTTAGAGAAACTTCCTTTCTGTTGCGATTCAAAGTACCCACAAGACTTGTTGATTTTTTTTGCAATGCCTTGGCCAATTTTAACGATGTAAAGTAGTTATCTGTCGTAACATTTTTGCCCTTTCCCAGTTGATTTTCCATTAACCGCAAAACAACATGTTCACCAACACTTGTATCTTTCTTGCGTAGATGATCAGTGCCAGTATAAGGGTAATCATTTACAATATATTTTGATTCCACGCATGTCAAAAGCCAAAATTTTATGCCAAACTTATCCGGCTTATTTGATATGTACTGTGTGAACGGGCACCTGGCTTTAGAAGGCAGTAGTTGTTCGTCGACAGTAAGGTTTATTCCAGGTGTGTAACATGCACCACTATTTTCTATAAATCCATTCCAAACCGCAGAGGCTAGAGCAAATTTGTCGGTTTTCAATCGTTCAGATCTCGTTTGCTTTATGTCAAATCAGAGATATTTTATAATATCCTTGAATCTGTCTCGTGGCATAGTTTGCCTAAAAAACTGAGGACCCCATACTGTTGACCACAAGCTGTTGGTTGGAAAATTTTTGGCGCCGTAGACTCCTCTTGCGTACATAATAGCAAGGGCAGCCTCCAGTTCTTCCAAAGTTATAGTCCATGTGTCATTTTTCAAATATCGATGTGCTTCTGCAATAGTGCATTCTTTTATATGACGTAACATGCTGTCGTTGATTATTAGATGCCAAGCACTTACCACACAATTGTTCCTCACGTTCCTTTTTGCATACGACGTAGGACCTGATTCCTCTCGATAAATGTTGTGCTGAGCGCGGCGTCCTGTAATAAGCAAACATTCAATGAATATGAAGATACTAAAAATCATAATCTTACCAGGTACTGATCCGAATCAATAACTTTCCACGTTGTTCCGTCTTTCGATTGTTCGGTGTCTCCGATTGAAATAGTTTTTCCTTGTTGACCTCTTTTTCTCTTGTGACTTGGCTTAGATGCACTTGGATTCACGATAAAATTAGCTGACTCGTGCTGTTGAGTTGTAGAAGCAGTGTTTACATAAATTGGTGAGTCTTGTACAATAAAACTTTCTAACTGCTCTGAAGCATCAGAGTCACTTAAATAATTATTTTGTGGTGGTACGTATTGTTCATCGTCTGACAAATTTCAGATTCACCTCCCGGAACATGTTCTTGTATTTTTCGTATTTCTTCAAGAAGTTCAAGCTCTGATAGTCCACGACGAGACATCTTTACAGTCGTCTTGAATTTTCACAATTGAATGAATGTTTTAATATTCTAGAAACGAGAGTCAGCAGAACCTAATAAACCGCTCAATAAACAAAATACTTTCAAGGAACAAACAGTATGTAACAAAATACCTTCTAGGAATAAAAGTACAGAAACATAATTTTATCCCGAGGAAAACGATAATAATTAATACAGGGCCAGTTTGGCCCCTTCAGACTTCTATGGTAGGTTTGTTAAAAAATCCATTTAATAAATTTAGTAAACAATATTTTTTTGCGTTAAATAAGACTTTGTATTACAATATTAAAAGTCATAAAATATGAAATTATTATTGTGTCAAATAAAACAACTACAATAACTTCAAATCGCAGCAGGGGCCAATTGGCCCCTCCTACTTTCTAGTGTTAAGTGAAAGATAATTAAATTTGTAATACGATGTTTGGAGCTATAACTGCTGATTCCACACCATCAATAGTCTTAGATGATTCTATATAGATATGACAATGATCTTGGAAAGAAGCAAGAATGTCGTAAAAGGATTAAATAGTTGTTGCATGGGGGCTCTAAATCTTATTGTATTTATATAGAGTTATATCACATATTGCAGGAGAAAGGGTCCAAGGGGTAGATGCATCGAGTAAAAAGAGAAAAGAGGGAATCTAATCGTTATGAAAAGGAGACCAAAAAAGTGGCCTCTGATGGCGGACATATCCCGAAATGCGAATGCACTAAATTTAAATTTTCCGACACTTATTAACAGTAGTATAAAATAGTTTTCAAAATGTGTTTTAGACGAGAAACTTTAAATAAATATTAATGATAACAGTCTAAAATGTGACACAATTGTTAAAAGACTTCAATATAAATAAGATTTTACGTGACAGTTGGGACAAACAATAACATAATCCAACTAAATTTGATTTCTTAAACCAGAATGGCCTTTAATTTCCTTGTTTAATGTGGCCTCTCAAGATTGCACTTCCTGTCTAACAATATTTTTGCCACCAGTACCTTTACATTCCCTCTTTTGTCTTTTTGCTCGATGGGTAGTTGTGACTCTATTTGTTTAATTAAAAAATTTTGGAAATTGAATATTATGGAGAGAGACATATCTCCTGATTCTCTCGTGAAAGGCAGGATCCATGCTTCTTTTTTGTTGGAAACGTTCAAAATATTCTTGCCAGTATTTTAAGAAGAACTCCAGGAATCTATTTAAATTCGTAGTATTGCTGATAATATAATTTAAAATCCCTCTGGTCTTATTTGCGTCCTCAACTACCTCTTCCCCTAATTTTATGCGTATGATAAATGCGTAATTTAAAACTTTTCCACAAAAGGGTTCTCCCAACAAACAAATAAATCTACGGATAATTCAATGAGTAGTACTCGTTACACCTAATTGATAAAATCGTTGGGACTGTATCCATTGAGTTGGCTGGGTCAAGATCAAGGCCCACTCGACGTACATCACGCATCGTAGACAACAGACACAACTGTTTCACTGCATTTAGCCTTCGCGATTGACGGCGACGCGATTATTATTTCTCGCTGTGGTTACCGCCGTGATAATGAAAGAGAAAGTACTATCTTGAAAATATCCGTGAGGTTATGCTTTTATTATAATTAACAACCTTTATGATGTGGTAAGAAGTTATGCTTGTATCTTACTGATTTTTCTTGTTTTTGGTTTTTCAAATTTCAGGACATGTCATATGTCAACGGTTTTTTTATCTTTCAGGTGGTGAAGGTCTGATTAACCAAATTAATAAATTATGAAAAAAGGCAATAAGATTATAATTGAACCACCAGTTAGAAGAAGGGAATTAATCCAATAAGTAGATTTTCTGGAAATCAATAAAAACTGTTTATTCGTTCTATTTAATTTTTTCTTGTTTACTAATGACATCTACTATAAAGTACAGTTTATATAAGTTAATTTGGATTGGAGAAAAACCATCCAGTGATTTTCGTTATCTAGAAAGACGATAAAGAAAATCTTGGATTTATTCCTTTCTTACAACTTATATTTTTTTGACATGAATAAAGACACAAAATTGTATGAAAAAGCTTATTTTATTTAAAGTAATTTATAAAAAACAAACAAATGCACAAAAAAAACATTTCCCTAAACTACCCTTCTTCCTCAATGATATTATCTGATGCAGTAGTTGGCCATGTAAGAATGTTTTCATAAAATTCTTTTTTATCTTCTGGAATATGGAATTATTTTCCGAACGTCTTCCATCTTTTTCTCATTTATTGGTATTTTTGCCCTGTATGCTCTGGTAGTAGGCAATGAAGGGATCACCCCATTTTTTTGAAGTAGAAACCTCTGTTTCAAAAAACATCTATTTGTTCTGAAACTGTTACGTAGCCTTTATATGAAGAAGAATACTCTAAATATCTATATTTGGATATCATAAATGTAGACGTTTTGTCCACTGACTTACACGTTTTTTTGTAATAATTTTTCCAAGTGTTTTTAAAGTCGAATATGTCGTCTGAGGTGATTGTTGTTACCGAAAATCCTCTTGTTTTGGCAGTGGAGATCATTATGTTGTATTCCTCTGGTACGTAAATCCTATCTTTTCTCCTGATAAGTCTTTTTGCTGTTCCGAAATTTCGATCGCACTGTAAAAACGAATGTCACGCACAGGAAAGTACTGATACACTTTATCGAACCGTCCAGTTGAAACCAACATGAGCATGGAACGTATCAGGGTATTGTTTCTATTCTGTCCTCCGCAAGAGTCACTACACACGTGAAGTTCGTTTATAGCAGGATCCATATTCTGAATTGTCTTCCAAATTAGGCTACATACATCATCAGGTCCTCTTTTAGCTTCTTCTTCATGGTACGTGTAAAAACCTGCACAATTTGTTTTCAAATCGTGGACACAAAACACGTAAAGCCATAGTTTTCTGAGATAGAACATTTCCTGTACTGGTATTTTTGGAAGCGGAAGGTTTTGCATGTAGTCGAAAACAATATGCTCCGACATTTTCCTTTTCTTGACATAGTCTCAACACTTCTTGCTGCTTCAGGTAAAACTTTTTAGCTCGTCTCAGATGTACCATCTTTTCTGCAACTGCTACACGCTTGGCGTTTTCATTCAGCGTTTGACTTCTTATTTTTGCCTCAAGTTCTTCACAAGTTGAACAAACGTCAACCTGTGGTCTTCCAAATCTGTAGCCATGGTTATCATTATAGTATGTTCTAAAAAATCGTATTTAACGATGTTGGCATGTTCGGGATACTTTTTGCAAAAGATTTCATGCATTATCTTCACATTGAGGTTAGCATCCAAATATTGAATTAATCTGGTGCTGTAATGTGATTCTTTTAACGGAAATGATCGAATATGATGATCGATCGCAAGAACTACATTGTTATCTTAATTGTTGCCACGATTTAAATGAATACCACGGTGATCCACCGGTAATTTTCCTTCGGCAATAAGAGAAGTCAGTCGAAAAATTGCTTTATTTTTTATAGCATACAAGATTGAAAAAGTTTGCCTACATACCTCAACTCTTGCAGAATTTATTTGGATAAAATAACGAAAAGTATTGTCACGCCTTTTGGGATTTTCGTTTTTGGATCGTCTTCGAATAACTTTCGAGAAGTTTATGAGGCTCATAAGAAAAGTATCCTGTTCATTTTTTGGACGTCCACTGTACACACTTCGTAGAATCGTTTGCTTTTCTTCTAAACTAAACTTCTGTGTGCACCGTTTTTTACATGTACACTCACTAACAGTATTTGATTTTGCCGATACAATACACCCTGTAGTTGAACTAGTATAGGTTTCTCCGCTGTAAACGATGTAATTTTTGTACCTCGTGTTTGTATAAATGTTTATTTCGTACACCCCTCTTCCGTGAAGTCGCTAAATCGCAAAAAATGTTTATGTTACTGTCCTCACTGCTATTACTATCACTACTACTAGACATTTTTCTGTTTAAAATATCAACAAACAAAACCAGAACGAGACTTACGTAGATGTCAACAGCAAGTGAATTGTATTTTCATCACCGACAGTTACAGCATATCGCCGTTGCCGCCAAAAGACACGTGACAAACAGATTAAAGGTCGATTCTCACTATACGTTCCGTTTACATTCCATAACAGCGGCTTTCCATTTACATAAAATATTATTAAACACAAATCATATGGTATATGCCCACTTTCCGTTCCGTTTACCTACCATTCCCGAAGCCTTGCGTTCAAGATTACCGGCCACGTATTTTTTCTGCGACGAGCTGCGACGTGTGGGTACGATATGGATAGTGCGAAAATTATTACATCGCGGTTCACTCGAAGTTGTTAAGATAAATATGAATGACGAAAAATTAATAGAACTTGTCAGGCAAAATAATGCCTTATATGATTTTGAAAATAAAAAATATAGCGATAATTGATTTGAAGACAATATTTGGTCAGCTATTGCTAAGTTTTTGCTTAGCTGTAAGCGATTCCCTGAATCTAGTATCCTTACTTGGTATTAGTTCTTCAATAGACGAAAGTAATTAGAAGAACTTGAATTTTGGCATTCGAAAAAATTCAAAGAATTTAGTATCGTCATCCATAAGTTCTTTAAATAAAGTTATATATTCTCCTTCAGTATTTCTATGTTTCAACATAATATTATATATCCAATATTTTCGTTTTCCTTTTTTTATTTAAATTATTTCCTTCATCCTATATAGTAGTTGTTATTATTAAATTTTCTTCAGACCACATTTTATCAAGCAGGAAAAATACGCGTATTCCTGTCAAAAACTTGGAATTAAATGTTACCACACTGAACGTAGACGAAAAGTAAACGCGACGTCTAATGAGAATGGTGGTTAAAATAATGGGAAGTATATTGAACGGGTATGGAAAGTAAATGGAACGTATAGTGAGAATCGACCTTAAACCGTAAGAAATAATTCCCTTTATTTATTCCCTTCTTAAAACTGTCGCACATTTAGTGTTGGAATATCTCGTAACTTATACGGTGTTTATTCCCTACTTAGCGCGGACAGATGGGTCTTGCCTTAAAAGGTATATTTTTGTTAAAAAGTCGTTTCGCCATATTTTGGCGTTTATTCCCTTCTTCTAACTGGTGGTTCAATTATTGTGCCCAATAGAAAGTTCGCAACTACATTAGCCCATTTTATCTTGTATACCGATAAAAACTCTAATGATATTTGTGGCTCCAGTTTCGTATATTCTCAGGGAATTTAGATGACTTTCCGGTACATTCTCTTCTATTTTCGATCTTGTATGTGTATTGTGTAAGTCTGTAGAAAGCACGTAGTGTTCATAAATGTGTTGTGTAGTTTAGGATAGCTTAATTAATTGCCTTCGTTTTTTTATAGAACATAGATGATCTTGCCCTTTTGAACCCACAGATTTTAGTAATTTATATAGATTAAAGATCTTTTAATGTAATTTTCTTAGCTTTCACGCATTTGTTTATTATTCTTCCTTGTGTCTGAAGATCATTTGTTTGCTGAACAAGAAAGTATCTTTATTTTTTTACGAAATCCTTAGCAGTTTTTTAATTACTTACTTACTTACTCTGTGGCGTTACAACCCTTCATGGGTTTTAGCCGACTCGACAACATGCCTCCACTGTTTTCTGTCTTGAGCAATCTCCATCCAATTCTCCACGCCAATAGTGCTTAGGTCTCCTGCTATATTATCTCGCCACAGGGGACGAGGGCGTCCGCGTGGTCTCCTTCCAGTTGGGACTTCGTCCCACACCAGTCTTACTGTTCGTTCGTCAGAATGTCTTCGGAAGTGTCTTGCCCATTGGAGTCTTCTGGACTTTATTTATTTTATGATGTTGGTCTGGGTAAATTTATTCGAGCTCATTGTTAGTTTTTATCCTATATTGTCCTGATGCTTCATCCAGCACAGGACCAAAGATCTTCCTTAGGATTTTTCTTTTTCCAAACACATAGTCTCTATTCGTTTGCCTATGTTATCGTCCACATCTCGCTTCCATATATCACAACGGGTCGTATGATTGTTTTATAGACCTGTATCTTCGTACGTCGTGTGAGTTGTTTCGATTTTATGTTTGGCTGGCCTGAATCCTATTGTTTATTTCTTGTGATCCGTTATTGTCTTCAGTTATTTTTGTTCCAAGATACTTGAATTCTCTAACGCGCGCAAAGTTAAAGTCATCGATGGTGATGCTCTGACCGATTCTGTCTCTGCTTTGGTTATTGCGGCTCATATGCATATATTTCGTCTTGTTTTCGTTGATTTGGCCCCCATATTCTCTGCTTCCTTCTCGAAACTCACGAAAGTCTCCTTCATCCTTAATCGTATGTTTCCTATTAGATCGATATCGTCTGCAAATGCTCGTATTAATTTTGGTCCTTCTCGATGAAATACTGTATTGGGTTTTTCGATTCTTGCACTTCTGATTATGTGCTCCAGAGCTAAGTTAAAGAGTTGTGGTTAAAGTGCATCTCCCTGTTTTAGTCTATTGTTTATTTCAAATGTCTTCGAGTATTTTTGTCCAACTCTCACCTTACATCGTAACCGTTCCATACACATCCTTATCAACCTGACTAGTTTTTTGAATAGCCAAGTTCTGCATCGCTCTCCACAGTCTGGCCCTGCATATTCTATCAAATGCTTGTTTAAAATCGATGAACATCTGCTGAAGCTCACGATCAATTTCCCAGCATTTTTCCATTATCTATTTTATTGTGAATATTTGGTCAAAAGTAGAGCGAATCGATCTAAATCCGCTTTGATAATCTCCAAAGATTTCTTCTGTGTATGTTTTAGTTCTTTCTAACAGGATATTTGCAAAGATTTTGTAGGTGGTATTTAGGAGTGTTATTCCCCTGTAGTTAATAGATTGCTTTTTGTTGCCTTTTTTGTGTATTTGTAAAAAACTACTTCTTTCCATTCATCTGGCATTGTTTCTTCTCGCCAAATGTCTTGAATTAGCTTGTATATAGAACTGTACAACGCTTCTCCTCCATGTTTTAAGATTACTTCTTCTGGTAATTTTTTAATTGATTAAATCAAATTTACCAGTTGCCAAAAATGCCATTGAGGTCTGAAGTGTCTGAGTGTCTGCAGGTCTGAAAGTGGCGTAAACTGTGGCTCTAGTTACTATTGTTCTTACAGAAATTTTTACGTTTTCAGCCAACTTAAAAACTAGTGTATTGCATTAAAATTTTGTTACTGACTGATTGTGTCAACGATCAGGCCTCAGTAGCTTTCGAGAGACAGCTCTGTCATCCAGAAGCAACTGCAGCGAAATACTGTGACAACGACTACCATTTTAGAGTTGCTATTGTTCCGTCAGTTGTTTGTACATCTCTGGCAAACTTCAGAACTAGTGTATTGCACTAAAATTCGGTACTTAACCGTTTGTCTTAACAGCCAGGCCTCGTCGAAGTTTTATGAACAGTCTCAATTATTGTCGCCGAACCAGTTAAGAAAATAGTTGCGGCTATTTGCTCGTGTGAACGAATAGGTATCATTGTGCAATAAGATTTGGAAACCGCAAAAGACCCTGTTCGGGATAAGAATGAGTATTTGTTCAGATAATGGTGCGAAAACCTAGCAGTGTAGCTTCAAGGATGTCAACACGCTAATCTGTGAGAGTTTTTTGTTGTTCGGAGTGTGGGTGATCGTAAGAAAACTTTAAGGGCCTTTTGTGTGTTGAAGTGTGGACCGTTTATGTCTTTAAAGGTAAAGTTGCTATTTTGAAATGTTATAGATTTCACGGAAACGTATTCGCCAGGGTTTGTAATTTGTTCTACGTAAGATTCTACATACGTTGTATTTATACTCTATAATGGGTCATATGTAGGTTTTGTGAGTACTTATCAGGGTCTTTAAGTTTCTCATTTCAAATCTATCTGCAAGTGGATTGAGGAATCGAGCTCTGTTTCGTACCCTATCTAAAGTTGCCTTGTAGGTATGTTATTAGTACTGAATAAAGCATGTAATATATGATACTGAAATTTCGTTTGACCCGACAAAAAAACCTTAAGTCTGGCTTGCTCCGTAACACCACTATGACAACGTTCGATCGAATTCTGGATAAATCGACAGCTGCTGGGGATGACTAAGTTTCCCAAGATTCCCAAGCTACGCTCATGTCTTTTTAAATGTCAGTTCCTATGTTTACGAAATGATCTTTACTACAAACTCACTCGTCACCCTTTTCTATTTTATATAAGTATATTCGATTTACATTGTTCTTCAAATGAAGAATACACATTGATAAATTTAGTATCTTTGTAATATTTATTAAAACAATAGCATGATAAGAAATAAAGTTTGGTATGGCAGGTAAACAAACTTTAAGATCTGTAAAGAGATATATATTTTTTTTCTCAGTAAATATTTTTTAGGATTAAATATTTGTTTCCCCTGTATATTCCCTATATTGATTCCTGCAATTTTATTTAACAACCGAATCTATAATATTTAAAAACATTACACGTATTATTAAGACCGACTAATACACTTAATGGATTTTATCACATTCCTATTGAAGATATTCTAAAATAAAAATAAATCTCAATGACGTAAAACTTGGAAAGATTGTGTGTTGTAAACTTGAACCAAAATATTATTGAACTCAGTATTTCTATTTTAAATGTCAATGACGATTCTAAAATTTGCGAAGCATTGTAATGACAATTACTATACTGTAAGTAAAATTTAATTTTAAATAATAAGTTCTAGGAAAAGCAATATAAATGGCACATAGCTTATATTCAGTTTACTCCTTTGTAGCTAATCTACACTCTGACTCTAAAAATATTTTTGGCCGGCTATATCTCGTTTTGTTTGTGTTACTAATATAATATGAAATAAACTTAGATTATACCCCGTAAGTTCAAAACCTTATAATACAAAAAATAAAACTTAGTTTGTTCTAACACCTCTGTGAGTCCATTTCAAATATTTAATATAATATAATATAATATAATATAATATAATATAATATAATATAATATAATATAATATAATATAATATAATATAATATAATATAATATAATATAATATAATATAATATAATATAATATAATATAATATAATATAATATAATATAATATAATATAATATAATATAATATAATATAATATAATATAATATAATATAATATATTATAGGTAAAAATAAATAAAATATGACTTACTCACAATAAATTTAATTTTTATACCAAAACAACCGGTTTCGCATACTACAATTTGCTATGCATCTTCAGGTCTACCGAGGTAAATTGAATGCTGAAATTACATAAACTCACATTAGGGTGCTGTCTTACAAAGATAACAATTACAGCAATTATGCCAATATTATATGTCTGTGATTATTAACATGAATAAAAATTGATGAAGCAGACAAAGTAATAACCTACAAATTGGTACAAGATAATCTATTGAATTGAAATAAATTAGTAAATAACCAAAATACTACTCAAATCACTAATTAATAATTCTTGTACCGGCATGTAAGTAGTAGTTTCGTAATTTATTAATTTATTGTGGGAAAATGTCCACTAGCAAAGACACTTTAAGCCTATAGTTGGGTACCATATTGTCAAAAATCATCATTCATTCAGTATCTGTTTTAGCTGTCATGTGATATAATTTAAATTAATTATTTTAATTATTACTTTAAATAGAAAAGTAGTTAATCTTATGATTTTGTTCAATTTCAGGCTCTGGCTGCAATTTGTGCACATTCGACCTCGATATCAATAGGAATCTGCCAAGGGTATAGTGCAATTTTACTACCTCAGCTTAAAGACTCTGAAAAGTACAAAGATTTGAGTCCCGACGAAACATCCTGGATTGGTAAGTTTCATTATTTACTACTATCAGGTACCTATAATATTTCGTCCTGTTAATTAATTAAAATTTTATTTATTATTTGTATACGTACATTTATTTTATTATCTGTTTATTTGTTGTTGTTATGTATGTTTTGTTATATTTATTTATGATCTCTATACGTACCTTTTACTTACTAATAAATCGTAGCTCAAAATTGTTCACCATTTTGTTTCCAAAATTTTAGAAAATGCAAGTTTCCAATTCTTTTTTATAATCAATTTATCGTTTTAATAAATTAATTTTTTTAATTATTCTTGTGGTTTCTGAATTGTTTTCTACGCCATTATCATTTTTTGCTTATCTAGCGAGTTCTTCTTCTTCTTATTGCGGAGTCTCCTTTCAAAGGTTGGTGATCCAAATGACAATTGTAGCTTTGGAAACTGCTGCACGAAAGATTTTTGTGGATAAGCAGTCAAACCGTCTCCTCAGGTCTTTCAGCCACGAGTTTTGACGTCTTCCAAGTTCCAACATTTCTTCTTCAGTGCTGGTAACCACAACTGTTTTGGTGGTTTTTGTGGTTTCTTCGAAAAGTTCAGCGGAGGTCACTCCAAAGCATTGCCGGAAGTTTTTCAGCCACCGCGATATTTTTCTTTGTTACACATTATGTGGCCGAGGTAGGGTAGACTGGGGCTAGTTGTGCCACTTTGGACAAAATAATTTTTAACATTTTTTTCGTAATTTTTAGGGCTGTTAGATTACTTTAATGAGGTACTATTTTTAATTGGGAATCATTATTTGGGAACATCAGCAATTTTTAAGCAATACCTTACAGTATGTAAATAGTTTTACAAAATGCACATATTGTCACAATTTGCCCCAATATGGGGTAAGTTGTGACGAACTTGGGGCAGGTTGTGACAGTAAATATTTTTAAATATAATAAACTTTAGTTGGAGAATAATAACAAAGTTTCCATAATAAATTTATTTTATAGTTAAGTATAGATACATAAATGTTTGATAAATGTTTATGTAAGAAACAAATGTGTAGAAAAACATCTAGTGAATTTAAAGTAAAATAAAAAACTTAATCGCTATCGTCAATTTGTGCTCATTCTACTTGTAGTTCTGAAGAGTGGCAGTTTATACAAACATAATAAAGATCATCTTTTGTGCACTTTACATGAGCCCACCTCTTGCATTCCATACATTGCACCCAGTCTTCTCCTAACCTAGACTTTTTATATGGTCCCATACAAACTAAGCAAAAGTAATCTTCTTCCTCTTCTTCTGAGCTGTCTTCTCTTTTTCTTGTTGCGGTCTCTTTCTTTGGCGCTGCTTTTTTCTTAGGCAACAGTTGTTTTGAGTCAAATAATTTTTTCTTTATTTTATCCTCTTTGCACTTTATTGTTTCCTTCCTCTTTAACTCTTCACTGCGAATTGTCTCCTTGACAGGTGTGCTAGTCAAAATTGCAGTTGTTAAGCTCTTGCGTTTTTTATTTTTTCGAGGACCAGCTTTTGGCAGAGGTCTTATATCCATAGGGCTGACAGGCAGAACTTCGGCATGGAATGATCCTGGTAGGTTGGCCTGCGATGATCCTTGTTGATATGGTCCTGGTTGATAGGTATGGGAGGGTCCTGGCTGGTTAGCATAATATGACGACGGTTCAGGTTCATCGAGATGCTGAAACTCTTTAAGCTGCCCAGCACTGGCTTCCTCATTACCATCTACGATGTCAATAGGCCTATTCAAAGGTCGGTCGGTCACCGAAGAACACAGAAAGTCTTCTTCATTAAAAATGTTTCTATTGAATTCCCATATTCCTGTAGAACGAAATCCTGCCTGAACATTTGTTGGTGTTACAGCTTTAGGTAATGCTGTTTTCACTATACTTGGGATGTCATAAATTGAGACTGTGTTTCCAGGATGAGATTTCATCCATCCACACATGGCGTCGTTTAAAAACTTCTTAAATGGACCAAAAACGGAAACATCCAGTGGTTGAAGTCTATTTGTTGTATGGGAGGGAACGATAAGAGAGTAATACCGTGCTCTGTACAATAGTCAAGGACTTCGATATATAGGTGAGCACTGTGGTTGTCTAACAGAACTAAAACCGGTGATTTCTTTGAGCACCTTACTTTTTTTACAAAATGCTTCATAAAAAACAAAAAGTCCGGGCCTGTTATCCAGCCACTTGGGTTAGCAGTACCACAACAACCTACTGGCCCATCACGTACAAAATGCTCCTTGTAAAACTTACGTGGAAAAACGAACATAGGAGGAACTGAGTTACCCTCTGCGTTAATAGCAAGAACCATAGTAACATTGGTCCCCCTCTCAGCTGAAGTGACACCACCAACTCTTTTCTCGCCTTTCTTCGCTATGATTTTTACTGGTTTTTGGACAGTCCCAGTCCCTGTCTCGTCTATATTCCAAATATCATTAGCTGTAAAATGGTTTTTACTTAATACTAATTCGAGGTTATCAAAAAAGAGTCCGACATTGTGCTTGTTGAAACTTGTACTCCGACTTAAGCTGGTAGCCTCAGGAACACGAATAGACACATTATTGTTACGTTGCATGAACTTTGTAAACCAATCATTACTGGCGTGTTTTGTTGCTACCCAATTCTCAGGCACAAGAACTTTGTTCGCTATAGCAAATTCAAAAGCTAAACTTTTCATTTCTTTTGGGCTAATACCATAAAATATTTTCGCTGCCTGAACAGCATATTCACAGAGCTCTTCTTCTTGTTGTTGTGAAAATATCATTCGAGGTCTTTTGTAACCCATTTCTACCACTCCATCTGGATTGGTTTGTTGTTTTTTTATATATCTAAGTAAGGACATCCGGTTAACGCCATATTTTTCAGCTGCTTGCCTTAAACTACACGATCCAGACTTAACATCTAACGAAGCCGACTCGTAACTGTTTATATTACTCCGACCACGTTCCGTTTTCCTTTTATAATTTCTCACCATTATCTGTAACAAACCCATAAACATGCATTAAAATTAGTAGGGGCATGTTGTGACACTGTCACAATCTGCCCCAAGCCTTTCGTCACAACTAGCCCCACCGTACGCCATTTTACATAAAGCCACTTGCACAGACCTTGACACGTCGTATAGAAACCAAACTGTGTCTTACTAGAGAGAAATAAACAAACTATCTACTACAACTAGAATAAGTTTCTTACCTTGTGGTTTGAAAGTGAAATAACAATTCAAAGACAACAGCAAAATTTTACTTCGTTACAACGAAATGACATATAATTTATAAAGCGGCAGAAACGCATAGCATCACAACCAAACTACACAAACAGACTGAGGACATGCGGACGTGGAATTCTGGGTAACCGGGCGACGCTGCTACCTATGGTTAGTCTATAAAACTATTTGTCACAACATGCCCCTGTCACAACTAGCCCCGATCTACCCTACTCAAGTTTACGATATTTTTCCAAATTGTACATTACTTTTTCTTCTCTCAAGCGCTGTAGAATTTCGACGTTGCTGAGATGGATCATATAAGATATCTTATCAATATCTTCCCATAGATCCAGATTTTGAAGCTTCGATAATATTTTCAGTAGTTTGCGGTAGTGACCAGACCTCGGCTCAGTATATACTAGCACTGCACTATTTGCATTTTGGTCTGCAAAATCAGCACAGTAAGGATCTCACCTTCGTAAAGGTGGACCGTGATTATGGTCCACCGGTGCAAATAACGTAATTTTCATCACCTTCCTTTGTGTACACTTTTTGTTGATACCCTTTTATGGTGCACCGCCATTATATTCATTAATTATTAATTAACATGAATATCTGGAGCATTATTATGCTCCACCGATGCTTTTTCAAGACTAACGTAATTTACATTACCTTTCTTTGTGTACTCTTTTTGTTGGCACCCTTTTTTGATGTATCGCAATCTTTGGAGACATGGGCCTTTGAATATTTATATTCATTAATTAATAATAAAAGTTCTCTCCTTTGACTAAACATAGTCGTTGGATTCGCCATTTAAAAGTTAAACACTTGCAACTGAAGTGAGTAACTGAAAATATTTATATACTTACTTTCAACTGTAATCAAATTTGGAATTTCCGGTCATTAAGACTTAAACCCCAACTTTCTCGGCGATGGGGCAGAAGGTACGTCGTATTAATGGGCCCAGGAAGTTCGTGGGGCAGTTAGATAACGCCGTTATTTTTTTAGTTTCTTTGCCGTGGTCCCATTGTGAGTTAGAGATAGTTTCGGACGAGCTAAATCTGTCGAATCTCTCGATTTATTAAGTCGCTGCCATTATCTCCCTGTCAGTTAAATTTGAAGACCTACTAACCATGAATTTGGCTTTCCTGATGTTGCGAAAAAAGCAACTGTTGTTTTCCCAATGGAAAGAAATTAATATAATTCAACCTTTTATTATAGTTATGAAACCAAAAAGACATTTCTATATATTCTATGTATTCTATTTACAATGCCACATTATAGAAATGCCACAAGAAAATAGTTTCTGAACCACATTTAGAGACAGGTATGGGATTTATGTTCCCTGCAATTTAGATTAGATATTTGGTATTAAAAACAAATAATATTTTAAGAACGATTTACAATGTGGAATTCAAGATGTCAAATATAACGCATTTTCAATTAAAATTGTGGTTTATTCCCAACTCTCTATTATTGTTTTTTACAAAGTGTAAAACTATGACTAAATGGGGAGTTCGTATAAACCAGCAATTTTATTGTATATTATTAAAAAAACCCACAAGGTTCATTAGATACTATCTCTTCTAGTATAATTTTTTTAAATGATTTATTGCTTTTAGTTTAAACATTTATCTGTGATTTCCTATTTGCAGTTTAGTCACTTCTCTAATGCACTTCTTTAATTAACTTTTAATTAAGTAGGTATTAACTACAGTTAAGAATTTAATCGAGAATTTGATACTGTTGGATAATGTTTAGCTTCAAGGCCGGACAAAATTTCATTCGGTGTTTACAAATCAATCAGATTTTAGTAATCCAGTTTAATAGATTCCTTTTACTTCCATATCCGTACCAAAAACTTGGAATGGTATATAGAACTGCTAAAAATATTATACATAAATAGATCACGCGATTATATTCTTAACCTCAGATGCAAATGAGCTAGCGGTAATAATATTGTTAAGTTTATATAATGCAATAAATATTATAGTTGGCTCAGTCGCAGTCGGTTTGAAAATATCGTTTGTCGAAGTCATTCTCGGAAAAATACAACACAAAACTTCTTACAACTTTTTTTTTTTATTTAAACAAAAATGACCCTGCATCAAGTACTAAGAGTTATTAGCAGGGGGTACAAACACAAAATTACAAGTATTTAATTTCTTACAAGGTATATATGTATAACTTAAATATGTTCTATTAAACACTGTAAATTTTAATGTCTTTCAAATATTTAAGTACTTTGTTGAACTGGCAGCTTAATAGATCCTTCAGCTTGGTAGAGAGGTTATTTTCTCTTCTTTCTTGGTTGTATGTTTTGCATTCTAACAGAATATGTTTCACAGTGATTTGGATCTTGCAGTTGTTGCAGAAAGGGATGGCTTCTTTATTTATTAAGTGAATATGGGTTGGTATAGTATGTCCTAATCGTAGTCGAGTTATTATCACTTGTTCACAACGTTTGAGTGGGAGTGGTAAGGTGGTGCCGACAGTTTCTATAACATCTTTTAATTTGTTGGATGTGGAATTCCAGTTACACTGCCATAAGTTGGTAATGTGTTTTTTGATGGAGGTTTTATGGTCGTTTCTTGTTATCATGTGTGACACAGGGATGCTTTCATCTAGTGCAGCTTCATTCGCAAGTTGGTCCACTGCTTCATTTCCCTTGATTCCCACGTGTGATGGCACTTATAAAAAAGTTATTTCTATGTTTTTTGTTGATAGTAGTATGAGTTCATTTTTTATTAACACTATAATTTCATTTGATGGATACAATTGCTGTAAAGCTTTTAGTGTACTTAGTGAGTCAGATATTATAATATAATGAAGTGCGGATTTTCTTCTGCAAACTTTCAGTGCCTCTAAAATAGCCGTTGCTTTTCCAGTAAATATGCTACAACTCGGAGGGAGTCGTATTTTAAAGTGGTCTGCTCCATGTATGTAAGCCGCTGCTAGTCCTGATTGAGTTTCTGATGCATCAGTGTAGATATGTTCAGAATTTGGATATAGGGATATTATTTCATGGTATGATTGATGTATTACTTTTGGGTTAGTGGATGTTTTGGGATAGCGAGTAAGGGATGTATTTACAATTGGTGGACTAGTTGACCAGGAGGGAAAGTTTTGGGTTGGATTTATGATGGCATTAAACTGCTCACAGTCGTAACCACTGAATTTGATTCTTTCATGAAAAGGGAGTATATTAATGGGTTTATTTTTGTAATTACTAATACATTTAGGTTTGAAAATATTTGAATGCATGGGATTTTGTTGATTTGATGATATACAAGTTGCATAATTTAGTGACAGTTATTGCCTTCGTAAGTGTAAAGGTAGTTCGTTAGCTAATACTTGAAGGCTATTTGTTGGGCTAGTTCTAAATGCGCACAGAGCAATTCTTAGTGACGTTGTTTGAATTGAGTTTAGTTTTTTTAATGTAGTTTTTTTGGCAGTACCATAACATATTGAGCCGTAGTCTAATTTGCTACGTATAAGTGATTGGTATAAGTTTAATAGGCTTCTTGTATCTGCTCCCCATGTACGGTTTGAGAGAATTTCCAGGAGATTAATTCTAGGTTGGCATTGTTTTTGTAAGGTATGTATGTGGCTTTTCCAGTTTAGGGTGCAATCTAAAGTTAACCCCAGGCAGTTTATTTCATTTGTTTCTTTTAGAGCATGTCCATTTAAAGTTAGATTAACGTTCTTTATATTTTTCCGTTTGCTGAATATTATGTACTGTGTTTTTTCAGGAGAAAAGTTAAAACCAGTTTTAAGTGACCATTTTTCCAGCGTATGTAAGAATATCTGTATTACTTCAGCCGCACATTCCACACTTCTGCTCTTATGGTAGTTAATCAAGTCATCTGCGTATAAATTGGCTTTAATCGGTAATCTCATTTCGTCCAAGATGTTATTTATTGCAATCAGGAACAATGTTGGGCTTAAAATGGAGACTTGCGGAATTCCATTTTCAAGAGAGCGTGGACTAGAGTTATAACCGTTAGCTCTTACTTCAATGTGCCTATTAGTTAAGAAATTTTGTATAAAAGCTAGTGTGTGACCCTCGATTTCAAATTTTTGTAGTGTTTTTAAGATGTTATATTTCCATGCAGTGTCGAAAGCTTTATTAATATCAATAAAGACAGCTAGTAATTTTTGATTGTGTAGAAATAATTCATGGATTTCAGACTCAAGCGATTTAAGTTGTCGGTAGTGGATCTGCCTTTACGAAACCCACTTTGATAGGGGGATAATAACATTGAGTTTTCTAGGTGCCATACTAGTCTGTTATTTATAATCTTTTCCATTAGTTTACACATACTACATGTCAAGGAGATTGGACGATATGACAAGGGATCGTCTTTAGGTTTGTTGGGTTTAAGAATTGGGATGATAATTGCATGGCACCATATCTTGGGAAATATATTATTGACAAATATTGAGTTAAATAGTTCTAGGAGGATAAGTTTAGCTGATTTTGGAATATTTCTCAAGAAAATAGGTAGAATATCATCTGGACCGGAAGAGGTGTTTTTAAGGCAGTTTAGAGAATAATCAAATTCTTGTTGAGTTATGTTTTCATTTAGTGGCGATTTGCTGTCATGGATTGAAATTTTAAAGGATTCTTCATGATTTTTGTATTTAACGAAATTTGAGTTTAGGTTGCTATCACTAGAATTTATTTGATACACATCGGCTAATACATTAGATATGTCTTTTTTGTCTGAAACAAGATTATTATTGTAAGAAAGGGTATTAATATTGATGTAGTTGTTTGATCCTTTAAGGTTTCGGATCTTTTTCCAGATGGTTTCGATAGGATTTGAGGGATTTATTGAGGCAACATAATTATGCCAAGATTCTCTTTTGCTTTTTTTGATTAAATACCGAGTTTTTGCCCTAAGCTTTTTAAATTCCAGGAGATTAGCATCTGTTTTATGTTTTTTAAGAATATTTAGTGCGTGTTTGCTTGCAGATAATGATTTGGCAATTTGATCGTTCCACCAGGGGACCGGTGTCCTATTACAAGTTTTTGTCTTACCGATAGCTTTATGCGCTGCCGATATAATTATATTATTACAACAACTTTATTTAGCTGAAATAAACTGATTTTTGCAATATTATTTAATTTAAAAAAGAAAGATAATTATAAATAATCGAACTGTATTTTTAGTCGAGGAACCAGCCTACCTAGCCTAATTCTGATAGTCCCACCCAAGTTTTTTATGCATTTTTTGTCTTTTATAAACTCATGGACGAAAATATCGGATATTTTGGAATTTTTCAATTATTTTTTTGTAGTCACTATTATTTTAAAATAATTTTAGATTACTGATTTTACTCATATATTAGGCTGATGTACTCAATTGGTTTGGCTTTTTTTACGTTTATTTTTACGTTTATTGAAAGTTTAGTGCCATTCTTGCATTTTATCATAAAAAACCTTCACGCAAAGAAAAAAAAGTAAAAAACCATAGTAATTCTGTTGTTTTTAGTTTAATCTAGTAAGACTAATTAAATATTGTTTTGATTGAACAAGTTTTAAAACAAATATTCGACCAATTCGATACTCCGATGAAGCCCAAGCAGCACAGATTGCGATTTTGTACGAGGAATGAATGATAATATACACAAAAAAACATCGCACGGAAACTCAGAATAAGTCAATCTACAGTTTCAAATATTTTAAAAAGGCACCATGAAACGAATTTTGTACGAAGGATCAAGGACACTCAAGGTGCACAACCGCAATTGATGACCATTTTTGGTCCTTAATTCTACAATATATCGCTCAATGACATCGATGCTCTTAGAAATGAGCTATTAAATGTCAGTCAAGTTAGTATGAGGTCAAAAACAGTTATGCGAAGAATAAAAGAAGTAAAGTTAAGGCCTAGGCTGCAAAAGTTCTACGTCTTCTCCAAAATCATAAAGCTCATCGTTAAGAATTTGCAAGAAAACATATTCATTGGAATAATGATAACTGAAAAAATGTTCTTTTCACTGATGAGACCAGAATCCTATTATATAAGCTAGATGGTGGTAACCACGTCTACAGAAGAGTTGGAAAACGATTCGCCACTAGCAATCTTACCCAGACCGTTGGTTTTGGAGGTGGTGGCATAATGCTTTGGGGGGATATTAGTTGGGAAGGACACACTTCACTTGTGGAAGTGTTTGGACGGATGACTGGTGACACTCTGGTGTATTCGTTTGACTCGTTAATATTTGTTCCGAGGTAATTGTAATTTTGTACTCGTTCAATGAGATTCTGTCCTACATGTAAGTTGATATTATTGATACGTTTCTTTGTAATTATCATGAATTTGGTCTTCTTTGTATTCAGTGACAGACCAAATTCTTCACTTGGTATTTATAATTGTTTCTAAATTTTCCTTTTATTAAATTTTCTGTTTCTTTTTCGTTAATATTTGATTATGTTGAAGTGAAGAATATTTTTTTTATTTTATACATTAACCCAACTATTTTAAATGAATATAATATCAATTAACCCTCTTTTAAACACGCCTTTGAGCTATCATAATCATTATCGTAGTAAATAGCCTGAAGGAGGTGTGAAATTACTAATTGTTTATTAATAACAACAAGCTTATAGCTATTACCCAATTAAGCGTTAATAGATTTATCTGAACAGGTGTTATGATAAGAAGTAAATTAAACAAATTTAGTAAGTAGGCACTTCCGAAAATTTAATTTAAATACAGGGTAGGACTTTCCGTTGATGTAATATATCCAGAAGAAGACCTTGACATTTTAAAATTATTAAAAATATATAAGTAAGAAACACTAGTGGAAAAATATATACTTTTTTCATCTAATAAATTCATTTAATTATGTGCCATTTATATATTTTTATCGATATATAAGACGGTGAAAGCTTTTGTTTTCAAAACTTCCCAAAAATGTATTACAATTTATGATCACTATAGCTGTTTCGGCAAAGTGCACTTCTCAGAGTACTTTTGAGAAAAGCACTCTACCGCAACAGCTATAGTGGTAATAAATTAAGTTTTGTTGAATTTTTCTTCAAATATATATTACACAGCCTTTCCTGTATTTTCTACACAGCTGTACGAATGGTCATCTATGTCTACTTATCATTTATTTTAGGTCTTTAAATTCTAAATTCATAATGTAATTTATTTAAACCAGTATACCATTTACTAGACTTAAGTCTGTTAATGTTTGGGAACCTGGGTAAATGAAAACAATAATCAAGATAGAGATCACATTGAAATTGCAAGACAAGATAGAAATGACAAGATTTTATAGAAATGAAAACAATGTTTGTTAATCGGGACCTTCCTCTGAATAGCCTTAATATGCTACGTGTTCTGGACTTTGTTGTATGGAATGGAAAGCTGGACACTAAAAGTGAGTAATATAAAGAAGTTCGAATAATTTGAGATATGTCTGGCTGGCCAAAAAAACCTAAGAGAGTGATATAGTTGCAGCTTAGTAGATCTTTTCAGAGCAGCCGCCAATAATGTACAGATAGCTGTGATGATAGCCAACCTACGATCGAAGAAGAAACTACAAGAAGAAGAAGACTTAAGTCTCTCTACAAGGTCAATCATGAAACATAATAAGGAATCAAATTGATCACATAATGGTAAACAAGGGATGCCGTAATGGCCTCTCAGTTAGAAGTTAGGTTTAGATTTAAAAAGGTTACAAAAATAATAAAAAAAAAAATGTGATATGAAAAACTAAAAGATAAAGCAACATAGAAGACACTAGCACGGATTTTTTTCAGACAAGCTAAGTTACGTGGAGCAAACATATGATCCAGAAGATTTACTCCAGAATATATGTGAAACCTTTAACAAGATCAGGGAAAAATATCTAATAGAAAATAAAGACAAGAGGAAAAGTTGGATGAATGATAATATACTGCAACTCATAGAAGAAAGCAGAAAATCAAAGAATAACAAAAGAATGTACAAAAATATTCAGAGACAAATAAGAACCAAAATACGACATGCCAAAGAAAATTGGTTAAAAACACAGTGTGAAGAGATAGAGTTGTTGAAACAAAAATACGATAAATTTAATATACACAAAAAGGTAAAACAAGCAGCTGGTCTTTAAAAATCCAACACAGCTAGCAAACTGCAAGATCAACAGAGAAATATCGTCACAGATAAAAATCAAGAAATATGCATATGGACCAAATACATACAAAAACTCTTTCATGATAATTAGTCAGAATAACCTCCGTCCTGCAGTATATAATGACCACTTACCAATCACATCGGATAAAGTGGACAAAGCAATATCACAACTAAAAGATGACAAAGCTTTTGGATCTGACAATGCATATGCCGAACTCATAAGGCTATTGAACACTGACGTTACTCAACAACTAACAAAAATATTTAATGACATATATTTAAACGAAGTAATACCAAAATCATGGCTGAAGTCAACGTTTATTGGTCTACCAAAGAAGACTGAAGTCTGAGATGGAAAGACGCTGAACACGAGGATACAGGAAAGGTTGGTGTGACATATATGTGTATTTGTTGGCAATCGACCAAAAAGGACCAGTGGGATAAACTGGAAGGGTAATTAATTCCTCTGTAATTTTCGGGGTCCGATTTGTCTCCCTTTTTGAAGAAAGATGTAATGATGATTGATCTCCATTCTTGAGAAATTCTGGTTTGTTCTATTATTTTTGGATTGGTTTTAATGACGTTCTTTAGGAGTTCGTTCGGCATTGTGTTCTCTTCTAGCCCTCTCCTTTTCCTCCTCCTCCTAAAATATTTATTTCCTAGTTTGTAGTCACCTATGGTGTTGGTGTTGTAGTAGTTGAAGTAGAAGATAATTGAATTATCTGTTGACGTAAGTTAGTATTCTGTAAACTTTAGTTACATATTCCGTATTCTCCATTGTGGTTAACACATCCAGAAATACTAGTGATTTGTTATTTTCATTTTACAGACTAAATTTGATCGATTCTCCTTTACAGTTGATATTCAATCAAAACTTTGTATATTCAAGTTATATTCTGCTAAACTTCGGTGGTCTTTGGGACTCGTATAAGAGCCCTTACAAATTTATAGTCAAATTCATACTTAAAAACCGCTCAATAAAGAGATTGCTATATACATAAACTATTTAAAGAAAATTTTTTAATTTCTCTGAATTAGTAAATTTGTTGGCAAATAAATCATATAAGTAACTATATAGTTTCTATTGTATTCAATAATAGAGCATTTGATTGAATCAATTATAAATTCTACGTTGTAAATAATCTGAACACGCTCCTTTCTTGGCTTATCCGGTCCTGTGTCGATATAACGGAAATAGTAATACCGATTAGTGCAAGGTAGTTTACTTCTAAGATTTTTTGCCAGATCTAGAGCTCTCGTCTCAAATAACTGTATGTCGTCAAGGTTGTACATACGAATAATGTTATTAAAAAATCGTTTTGTGTTACATTATTTGTCATTTTCGAAATATATTTCCGGTAGTATGTCAATGAACTATAATTTTTTTTGTTCGTGGCGGAGGAATACCTTTTTAATTTGAATATTTTTATGAATAATGTAATTTTTTAATACTAAAACGGTACTTCTACATTATTTAGGACATAGTTGCTACCATTTAACAACAATAATGAAACGTTATCTTCTACAGTATGTTTTTTCCTTAGCGTGTTAAGGACATTGCTATATTGGCAAATAATATCAACATTTATTGGCCAGAATATTCTATCGTTTTCTTACTATTCAAGTCAAAATTAGAATTAGAAGAACAATATCAAGAAGAGAAGAAGCGTATTTACAAAACGAAATAGCCATAGAAACTCTGAATTAAATTAAAATATAGAAGAGAGTAAAGTAGTTCAACAGTGTATAAGCAGAAACTTGTAAGCAGAAATGCAGAATATTGTTAAAAGTCCACATGATTTGCAATTTTCATACTAAGTTTAAACAATCTTTTGCTTTTTGTTCTTGGCATAATTATTTAATATCGCTTTGTTGGAAAATGGATATTTTAATTAATAAAACCGTTTTTTTTTTATTTTAGCTAGTTTGGGTACAATAACCAATCCAATTGGTTCCATTTTATCTGGAGTATTAGCTGAATATATGGGAAGAAGAAGAGCTATTCAGGTGACGGCTCTACCATTGATTCTGGGATGGATGTGCTTTGGATTAGCTCAGAATGTGAATTGGCTGTATGCCGGAAGACTGATTACAGGAATAGCAGCAGGTAAATAAATTATTACTAAGAGATGAGTATTTGTATTTTAAGCTAAACATATAAAATAATTAAAATATAATTTAATGCATATAGTGCATTAAAGTTGCCTACAATTTATGAAGAAGTTTAAGATCCAGAAGGTAGTTAAAAAAACCATTAAGAGTTTAAAACTCGACGTTTCGGTATCCATTTTGGAGCCATTATCAAGAGAGGTTTTGTTTGAGTTCGTAGTCTCAATCTGCCTACTCACTCACTCGTGGCATACCACTATCTAGTTCTCCAGAAATTCGAGAAACATCAAACGCCATTGAGGTCGAAATATGCCTACTCTTACTGTCGAGTGGTGTTTGGGCGTTTTTCAACTTCGATTACTTCATGGATAATTCTCGCTTTTAAGGAGCGAATACGAACGATGGTTTTTGCTTTTTCGAAATCTATTTTGTGACCTGTCTGAATATAATGTTTGACTAGGGCTGAAGTAGTATCGGAATGTTTTACAAATAGAGAATGTTCGTAAATACGGTTGTGGATTCGTCGCTTGGTCTGTCATATGTATGTTCTTGGGCAACTGGAATAAGGTATCTAGTCGATGCCGTGGTCTTAATTGAGAATTTGGTCTTTTACGGATCTGACGAGATTGTATACCTTGGAGTGAGTATTGGAGATGGTTTTGTTGTTTAGAAGGTTGAGACTTCTACTGATCTTGTAAGTGACACCTTTGATAAAAGGTAGATATAGTTTACGTTGATCAGTCGGCAATGATCAGTTACTTTATTTGCAAATTTTGCAAGAATAAAATCTCTTATAGCAATTTAATATTGGTATTGTTAAGCAAACCATCCATTTCATAATAATTGGTCTATGTCTGTCTATGTCTAAATATAATGAATTTTTCATTTCCAATAAGGCAGCTGAATCACATGAGCTAATCACATCAGCTGCCTTATTAAAATCAAAAAGTTTCCTTTTTGGAAGTTTTTCTGAACTGTGAGCATCTATTTGCTTTATTTTTCTTGGGTATAGATATAAATGTCGATCTAAGTCAGTCTTCTGGAAAGATTACAGTGGTATATATTTTGTTAAATAATGGTGTTAACGTCTGAAGATTTTCTTCATTGGTAAGCTTTATCATATCTACGTATATTTCATCTGGACCTGAGGCTTTTCGTGGCTTTGCCGTTTTGATTGTTTTCGTAACTTCCGATGTTAATATATCAAGTAATGTTTTTTGTCATCATCATCATCATATAACGGGGGTCCTACGGCGATTGCCGCTTCCCGCATTTCAGCCTCCATCTTTTCCTATCTCTCCAATCTCCCTCTTCTAAGCCTCTAGATTGCATTGTTTTTGTAATTTCTCTTCTCCAGGAATTTGGTGGTCTTCCCCTTTTCCTTCTTTCTGGCGGAACATACATTAAGGCTTTCTTTGGCCACCGCTCCTCCTTCATTCTCATCACGTGACCATACCATTGTAATTGCCTTCCTAGTATTCTATCTGAAAGAGTATCTCTAATTCCTGTACGGTTTCGTATTTCCTCATTCCTGATTCTTTCCATTCTCGATACTCGACATGACCTTCTAAGATAATCCATTTCCACAACGTCTACTTTATCTCGTTCATTCTTTGTCATCGTCCAACATTCGGCACCATATATGGTAATTGGTTCTACAATTGCTCTGTATACGCGAAGTTTGGTATGCATCTTTATTTTATTAGACCACAGTAATGAATTCAGTATTCGGATGCATTTTTTCCCTTGGGTTATTCGGTTTTGTACATCTATCTTAACTCTGCCATCTGCTGATATGATGCTTCCTAGATATTTATACTGGTTGCAGCCTTTTATGACTGCGTTTTCAAGCCTCAGATCTGTGGTATTTCCTCCAATTTTTAAATATTCTGTTTTGCTTATGTTTACAGTAAGCCCCCATTTGACATATTCCTCAAATAATTTTCGATTCATATAATTTATATCTTCCTCATCGGTTGCAACCACCACCTGATCATCTGCAAACAACAATGTATACAGAGTTTCTTGTCCCACTTCGATGCCCATAAATCTACATTTATTTCTCCAATTCCTCAATGCTTCTTGGACGTATATTTTAAAGAGTGTCGGTGACAAACAGCATCCTTGCTTTAGGCCTTTAGTGACTTTAAATTCATTTGAGGTTCTGGTTCCAATTTTTACACAACTAACTGCATTTTCGTACAATTTATATATCGCTCGGATATACGTCGAATCCAATCCGGACCTTTTGAGGACCTCAAACATTTTCTTTAACGGGACACTGTCATATGCTTTCTCAAGGTCTATAAATACCAAATGGGTCTCTCTACTTCTTTCGACACGCTTTCCAATTATTTGTCGTAGGATAAATATATTATCAAGGCAGGATCTCCCGGTACGAAAGCCGCTTTGTTCTTCGATGTTTTTGTAAAAAGCGTTTTGAAAAAAGCGATGTTTTTTGTACTTTGTTCATTTGTGGTTATGTTCTCTCGTCATCAAACAGATCTTTGATGTACGTTTCCCACATATCTCCTACATTTTCTGCACTAGATACTATTTGGTTGTTATCATCTACTAAAGTTGTTGTAGTGCTTTTTTTTCTTCATATTTGTGACTTCCTTAATCTATTCATATGCATTAGTAGTCATGCTTTTTTAGTAAATCTCCCAGTTTCTCACAGTTGTTGCTTATCCATTCTTCTTTGGCTTTCTTGATTTTGTTTCGGATGATTCTCTGTAATCTCTCATGTATTCTTTGTTTTTCTGATGTTGTCTTGTAGTTGCTCTCTTTGTATAGTTGTGATTGTTGTTTTGAAGGTGTGACAAATACTTTCTATTGTTTCTTCTGCTCCGCGGGTACTTCACTGAACTTTTCTTTGAGTGTATCATCTATTTTTACCTGTACTATTGGATCTTTAAGTTTTTCGAAGCTAGGTTTTATCTTCTCTCTGTATTTGATTTTCTTTAGTTTAATTGAAATTTTACCCAAAACAGGATTGTGGTCGGAATCGATATATTTTAACTTCCTTGATTCCATTTCTATAGCGTTTGTCAATGAATATATAATCAAGTTGGTTTCTTATTATGCGGTTTTGATTATCGCCAGGTGGTGATCTTATTAGCAATAATAACTTTGTTTACGGCAACTCAAAACAGATTAGCAGATGTCTCTTGATACCACTCTTGAAGATATCGGAGCCAAGATGTTCTTCTTCAGCCTGGGCCTCTTCTTTCGGTGATCCTGCACTGAAGTATGAGGTGTAGAAGATCTTATCTCTTTGTATCTCTGTGGGTGTCTCATGACATGACCGACCGAAATATTGTAACTTTTGAATTTTTATTGTTTTTGTTATTTTTTTGGTCTATTTCATTCGGTGTAACACTATTTCATTTGTTATTTGATAAATCCAACTTATTCGCAATATTGGTCGGTAAATCCACATCTCAAAGGTCTTCAATTTTTTTATATCTCTGGACAAAGAGTCCAGCTATACGAAAAAATTGATTTGAATATATTAACATATGTAATGTAATGTATTGTATGTGTAAAAACATGTAGTGGTAAAAATCTTATTCAGCACCTAATAAATGTTCTTTTTATTTTAGGAATGTCTCCAGCTTGCTACACCTACGTAGGAGAAATTTCCACATCTGAAAATAGAGGATTTATGCAAACTCTAGGTCCAATATGCGCCTCTTTCGGAATTCTACTCACATACACTCTGGGTTACATCATGAATTACGCAACAGTAGCCTATATTAGCATAGCTTTTGCTCTTTTCTCTGCTGTAGTTATCCAACTTGTACCAGAGAGCCCATCCTATTTGTTGAAACACGACCGAATATCAGATGCCTTCAACACATTGCTATGGTTCAGAGGAAACAATGCCGTAGCTCAACAAGAAATTGACAGATTCCAAGAAAATCAAAAGGAAAGCAACAGTAAAAATATGACTTTTAAAGAAATGTACTTCGGTCCACAGACTGTAAAACCGTTTTTAATTTTAGTTGGTCTCTTTACGCTGCAAGAATTTTCTGGCATTTATACATTATTAATGTATGCAGTTAATTTCTTTAAAGAAACTCATGTACCTCTAAATGATTATGTAGCTTCTATTATTGTTGGAGCAATAAGATTTTCTATGTCTGTCGTCATAGCTTATCTTATCAATATCTATGGCAGAAAGACATTATGCACGATGTCGAGTATTGGTATGGCCCTTACCATGTCTGTAGTGGCAATATACGTAAAATATTATGAAATATACCCAGACAAAGAAAAAGTTGTTAGCTACTTGCCACTAATAGGTGTCATGTTAAACGTAGCATTCAGTATGGTGGGTATGCTTCCCGTTCCGTGGGTCATGGTAGGAGAAATGTTCCCCTTGAAAGTCAGACCCATAATGTCCGGTATAGTGGTGAGCTTAGCGCAAATGTTAATATTTGTTTGTGCAAAGATTTATATTAATATGAACGACGCTTTAAACTTTAGCGGAACTTTAATAGTATTTGTAGTAGCTTCAATTCTAGCTGCTATTTACTCAAAGACTATACTAACAGAAACTAAAAATAAGACTTTGGAAGAAATCGAAGCTCATTTTAGAGGAAACAAAAAAGTGAGTCCAGTTGAAACTATCGAGGGTGTCGATAACACAGGTTTTGATAATTCTTCTGAAGAGGTAAAGAAAGCAGACGTTGTCAGTATAGCTGTAGAAACATAGGTAATAACTGTTACTAGATTTTTTTACTTTTATAAGCAAATTTGTGATTCCTATTACCATTAAGTATTAGACTAAGGATTCAAAATACTTTGTACCGGTTCTTATAGAACTACCTTATTTATTTTATTGTATATATTTAAATAAATTGTTTTTTTTTTATTTAATTATGTTTTATTTTTCTCGTTTATTTTTGTCTTATTTGTATGTTTATATACACTCTGCCCTAAAAGATCCAGATGGACGCTAATGTCATGCCTTTTGCACCATTCATTAGTGATAACTTGATGACAATGCACGTTGCCATACAGCAAGATCTACCCGTGAGTACCTTAATGAGGTCGGCATTCAATTTATATTATGACGAGCATACAGTCTCGATTTTAATCCAATTAAGCATATCTGGGACAACCTCAAAAGACGGGTAAGAGCAAGAGTACCAGCCCCTGCATCTTTGAAGAGCTGAAGACAGCTGCGGTAGAGGAGTGGCACAATATACCCCAATCTGATATCCAGGATATCATCAATGGATTGGCAAACCGGCTCCAAGAAGTCCTAAGGGCTAGAGGCGGCAACACCCATTTATAATACCCAATTTTTTTTAATTAAACTTTTATTCCAAAATATTGTTAATTTGAATTTTATTCATTGGATTTTTACTGTAACAAATTTTTTCCCTTCCGCGGAGATAAAAATTGATAAAAAACATGTCTAGTTATTAAAGCACCTAAGTTTTGTATTATCCACCATAATCAATCAAAATCATCAATCAATCAAAAAACAAACTGTTGAGAAGGCATGAGGCTATAGTTACGATTTAATTTCAGTATTCTACAAATGCTAGAATATTCCACAGGGTGATGTAAACTTAAAAAAAATAGTGTGACTCGTAACCGGTATACAATGAAAATTTACATGTTTAGCAACAATATTATTATAAAGATATTGTCAAGGAACAAGGCTATAACATATTAAAAAAATCACTTAAATTGGAAAACAGGTTTAGGAGATATAAGAAATAAAAAATTACCCATTTTTAAGGTATGATACTAATTTAGACTAGAGTAAATACAATACAATATAAAAAATACCTATACTGATTTAGACTAGAGTAAACTGTAGTTGTTTCAGTTTTTAAAATCAGTCAACTACTTAAAGAAATGAAGCGACAGAAAAAAAAACGATGAATGTCAATGTTTTGGCCATTTTACGATTTTTGCGCCATCTGTAAGCTTAGAAAGAGTACTATCAGCCTGTTTAATACCGATAAAAATTGCCGTAAAAATACGTCAGAAGATTGAACGCAAGGACGAAAAACGGTGATCATTCTGTATGTTGTCATATTTTGTTCAAGACCCTAAGCTCTCTTGTATGCCTTAGTGATTTTTAGTTAATATTTGTTTTGTTAGAAGTATAAACTGTGATTTGGGCGAAAGTAGTCCAATGGGGAAGATATCAACAAAATCCACGAAAAAAAAAAAAAGAAAAAAGACAGAATTCATGGACGACGTGATGAAGAAATTCAGGCCGTCAACAAACGTAACAGGTCCAGAATGTAAACAACAATACTTATTTCCCATTTTAATAATCTTGGGACTTGTGTGTTGGTAAAAATAGGTGTTTATAATCGTGGAAAAATGCATCGTGTCTTTTTAGAGCAAAAGTTGATGGGCCATACAGGATGTGACTGTTTGCTTTAAAGCTTTCATTTCTCTATTTGGAATTACTCTTAAAGGGGTTCAGACAATTTCGAAATCTCTGTTTGCTTTTGTTTGTAGCCCGAAAGATGGGAGGGACATATATTCAAAAAGACCACAGAAACTTCTAGAAGAAAATTATGCATTGCTGACTGAGGTTATAATATCTTAAAAATGACGCAAGTCACACATTTTCAGACACATTTTCAGACAAATGCCCAACCCTATTCCTAATAGAAAACGAACGGATAATTATTAGAAAAATATACGACAAGAAAACTTACAGGGTCACTTGCTTCTGATCTAGGGGCCATCAAGACATTCTTTGGTAGGCAAACAAAACTGGACCACGGATACAGTGTTATAACATTTAGGATAAACAAAGGATACAAATCTAAACTTCCACACGATCATGACCAATTCCATGCTTGCGTGCAAACTCTATAGAACCATGCATGTATCTGTGAGCCTGTAGCCAGTAGCGACTGGATATTGAATAGTGCATATATTAAATTCGACAAATTTTTTATAGAGAGTGTTTGAATGCTATTGAAACTTAGAACATTTAAAAAA